>PVJI01000585.1:0-245098 GCA_004026765.1 Micronycteris hirsuta
TGCCTTTAAGGCACATGTGAATTTTTTAGTGGTTTTTACTGTTAGACTTTCAAGTTTAAAATGCATTTAGAAATACTTTCATGAACTATAAATATCACACATTTTCTATATACAGGGATCTACCTATAAGGATGAAATTAATAATATCAAATATATCATTTCAAAAATTAATGAAATTATGGCTCATAATTCACCAGTTTTGATTATTCAAAGATGGATACGTGGTTTCCTAGTTAGAAAATATTTAAGGTATGTTTCATTTTCTTTACTATTTGAATATTAAAATAAGATGATAGGAAAATGAGTGATAAGCATTTCTCCAATAATATACATTTTTGCATTCCCTTTCAAAATGGTATATTATAGATGACTTAAACTAGTTTTAAGGAAAACACCACTGACTCTGTAGTAATATCTTATAATAATTGGTGTAATAAAAACTTATCACTTTTATTTTTTCTTTTAAATTGACCATATATAACTAATAAAGTTTTTGTTAATCACAGTTTGAGTAATTATGATAGTTTTTCTATTAAATTTATAAACACCAGTCAGAAACATATATTGAATTTCTCTCATGTAATGAGATAAAAAAGAAATATAAGCCATGTACTATGTAATGTTATATAATAGGAATATAAGCCATGAAAAAGTATGAGGATTTCATATTTTGTTTGGATGTAAAGATAATTTTTGTGAAACATCTACTACTGTATCAACGTACATTAATTTTTGGTTTAATATCTTTTTCTCTCTCTTTATTCCTTGAATTTCTTCACAGTAGTTGATATTTGCAAATAGAGAAACACTTTCTTGGCAGAATCTCTGAACATTGAATTTGGTGAGACAAGATAGGATACTCTGTCATCAGTTTACGTACTGGTATATTAGTCATGCCAACGTCAAATATGTGAAAAAGTAAATTAAAATTTTTTTAAAGATTTTATTTTTATTTATTTTTAGAAAGAGGGGAAAGGATGGAGAGAGGGAGAGAAACAGCAATGTATGGTTGCTTCTCACATGGCCCTCATGGGGCAACCTAGGCATGTGCCCTGACTAGGAATCGAACTGGGACCCTCTGGTTCCCAGCCCACGCTCAATCCACTGAGCTACACCAGCCAGGGCGTAAATTAACATTTTTATATAGCTTATTTTCAGATGCTAAATGATAGAGCTTAGAAAATAGAAATGAAATTTGGCCCTGAGATATAGTTAGGATTAAAGTAGATCTAGAGTTGGGCAATGGACATTCTCCGAGAAAGCCAGACTAGGAAGTTTCACTGAAATGATATTCAGCATTCCGTGGGAGGTAGAGAGAATGTTCTCATGAATTAGCCTGTGTGGCTAAATCATAGATGGCAGTAGCCCTAATAAGGGGAGATAAGTATGAGGGCCAAGGAGCCAGACTGACCATAATACAGTGCCTGCAACTTCTGAAGAAGAGGTTCTATATATACTTTTCAAACCAAGGTTGAAGTGTGAGAGAAAGGGGGCTCACAAGCGGGAGCAAGAGAAATTATTAGGAATAAAAGATGTAGGCCCTGGCCAGTGTGGCTCAGTGGATTGAGTGCCGGCCTGCAAACCAAAGGGTTGCCAGTTCGATTCCCAGTCAGAGCACACTCCTGGGTTCTAGGCCAGGTCCCCAGTGGGGGATGCATGAGAGGCAACCAAACATTGATGTTTCTCTCTCTCTCTTTCTCCTTCCCTTCCCCTCTCTAAAAACTAAATAAATAAAATCTTAAAAAAATACATGTGGAAGAGGTCTAGGCAGCTGCTGATAGGTGTGTATTTATTGAAAATATTATTTCTGTCTATTATGTTTCTTTAAATTCAGAGTGAATTTTGTATGAAATAAACATCTAATTAAAGGGACTTGTCTTCAGTTTATGCTTCTAGGATTGAGTTTTTCACTCTTAGAGTCAAGATTTTCTTCACTCTTAGAGTCAAGAGTCATGATATGCATGTAATATGAGATAAAAACCTTGGGTATGGAAACAATATCTGAAAATTCACCATGCATGAACAGAATTTGAATGAGATCTGTGGGCAGAGATGTCAGTAATAAAAATATATCAGAGTAATTCAAGACAGACAAATTTGAATTATTTCTCTCTAAAATGCTGTTCCATTAGGCATTATTTAACTACTCTGAGCCTGAGTTTCTTTAGATGTGAAATGGTAGAGGACAAGAAATAGCAGTACTTACTTCACTGTTGGTGTGCAGGAATTGCGATCATGAATATAAAGCACACAACACCTGGCAAATATGGAAATTACATTCTTATTAGCTATTTTTTTAATATCACCTTTGTTGTTGTTATGTCTTGTGCTCTGCATTATTTGACTCCATGGGAAACGTTTTCCTTGGATTTTTTGCTCCCTTGCAATTACATTTACCATGGTGCCCACAGAGTAATCCTTTCGAAATACAAATCTAATTGTATTCGCCAACTTAAAATCCTCCAATTGCTCCCAGTTTGCTAAGGGCAAATGACAGATATTTGACCCTTCAGTGTGTGTCACATACTTTTACTGTCACAAGCACTTACCATACTGCATTGCAGTTGAGTTTTCTGTGTAATTATATCTGCAGATGTACTGCACAGTGTGTATCTCTGTTTGCTTAAGAGATAAGTACATGAATAAATGGAAGGATTGTAGAAGCTAGAATCAGAAAAGTATTTCTGGATTCATCTATGGAAAAGCAAAAGCAGAAAGAACTGAGAAATGTACAAAGCTCCCCTGAGAGGTGCCTGTGGATTCCCACAACCTAAAGGTCCAAGTGATTAGACCTCTTACGTCTATTTCTAACCATGACAAATGTCTCCCATGCCCAAATGTTTGCACCTTGCTTGTAATTTGTTCACTTAAACTGCTGAATTTATGTGATTGTTAATCATGTAAACAATTCTATAAATAACTTGCCTAAGGCTACAACAATATTAAATTATAGATATAAAACTTAAGTCTATATCTTACCTATCAGAGATAAATAAAACATTTTTATTATTCTGCTAACATTTGCTAGGCTCCAAGGAATATAATATTCCTTTATGAAAATTTCATGTACAAATTATAAAATTATAAAATGTACCTTATCTGTCTCATAGGCATGTTATAAAGTAGGATATACAAGTATTAATTTTTATAATTAGTTCATTTTAAAAATATTTACTGAGTTCTGATTGGGTTGCTCAGTAGGTTGGAGCATTGTTCAGTTCACCAAATGGTTGTGGGTTCCATCCCTAGTCAGGGCACACGCCTAGGCAGTGGGTTCCATCTCCAGTACATAACAGGAGGCGATAGGCTGATGTTTCAGTCTCACATCCGTGTTTCTCTTTCTTTCCCTTCTACTTCCTCTAAAGCTAATAAATATATCTTCAGGTTAGGATTTAAAAAAGTGAACTAAAATAAAATAAAGTAGAATAAAATAAAATGTATAAAATAAAAAATAGTAAAGTAAAATAAAATAAAATAATAAAAAATGATCAAGTGCCTATTCGGGGTTAGGTACTCTCTAGATTCTGAAGCTACAACAGAGATGGAAGTGTTCAAAGTCACTGTCTTATTACATTCTAATGGAATTCTTATTTTCAATGTATGATAGAATATAATGGACATGTTGTATATAATGGTACAGTAAATTTATATATAGTTATTACTCTATAAAAATAACATAATGACTTTATTGTTGCTATATTATTTTTACTGAAATACACTTTTTCATGTTTAAAGTTTTAAATCTGTTTTAAATATAATTATTTAATCCTCATAGCAATTACGAGAGTAAATATAATTACTTCATAGATACCATAATAGAGACAACTTGAGGATTAGTACAAAGAAAAGGTAGGTAAAAAGAAGAGGGAGCATTATAATAAGAATATACAAATATAATAAGAATAAAACTAAGTAATGCATCATAATTTAGTCTCAAAACTCTTTAAATTTATATAGTAGGCCTAGTAGGTAGCATCACTCTCAGACAGAGGGATTATAATATGCTTGTGGTAGTTTTCCAGTTGTGTGTTGATGAGTAGCTCATTAGTTGTTATAACTTCTTTCATAAAATAATTAAAGCATGGGATTTAGAAAATTATAGATTATTTTGCATCTAGAGCTCTTACCTGCAAACAACAGAAGCTAACTCTAAATGCCTTAGTCGATGGTAGAATTTATTGGAGGTTTATCCGTGAAGCTCACAGAATATGCAGGAGGCTGCAGTAACTGGGCTGGAGAAATGGGTAGTGATGAGAGGCAACTCAGAGCCAAGACGCCGCCAGAGAAACAGTTTGCTCAGGGGGCTTCCATTTGTTTGTTATTAGTAGCTACACATCATCCTGTCATTCTGCTGCAGTACCATCCACCCTCCATTGTCCTGTGCTTTTGGATCACTCCTTAATAAGTAAAAATTCAGGGAGAAAGTATTAAATTAGCTGAAGCTAAGTTATATGACAATGTCTTAGCTCTTAGGAGAATGGAAGAGGGAGGTTTTGTTCCCCTGAGGCATCCACACGTTGGAGGCAGCCAGGACGGGAGGGTCTTCAGGTGCTGTGCAACTTTACTAAATGTCCATTAAATTCATTTTTGTTTACATAGCCATATTATCATAATAGCCAAGACTGATATGTTTTCTAGGGGCTCTAGAACATTTTATAAGTTAACATTTTTATTTTAGATTTAATTCACAATTAAGTTTATTTATGAATATATATATATATATATATTTGGATTTATATTCAAGTATGTATATATGTACCTCTTTGCTATTCTCCAGATGTCTGTAAGGCAGAATGGGAGGGAAATGTTTGTGTGTGTGTATATACAAATATGTATGTTTGGAAATATGGTATAAATCAGGGGTTGGCAAAACAGATTGTGGGCACAATCCAATGTGGCTTGTTACACAAAAAGAATGGTTTTTATATTTTTAAAGAGTTGTAAAAGAATTGAAGAATATGCAACCAACCAAATTTGTACTGTGAAAACTAAAATATTTGCTCTCTGGCTTTTTATGGATAAAGTTTTTGAACCCTGATATAGAAAGCTATGCTCAAGGCACAGAGGAAATTTTTATTTTAACCACATTTATGATGTTATAGATAGTTTTGTTGTTTTTTTTAATGTATGATACTAGTCTTTGAGTTGAATTTAAGCTTTGCTTGGAGCTGTGTTCAAAAAAGTAAAAAAAAAATTTCCTCAATTTTTAGGTTGGTAGAAAAATGTCAATATAATTTTCCTAAGCTGTAAAATTTACATGAAGTATAAGATTGCCTTATATTAAACAAAACTAAATAAATTTATATTTATTCTGATCTGATAACCACCTTTGACATCTGTACTGTTAGTTTTTGGTAGTTATCTGATATATGGGTATCCTGGAATCATGCCAAATGTCTGCAAATAAGGCTCCCTGTGAAAGAAGGAGATGCTGGTTATAATCTAGGGGATTAGACTATAGGTTGCAACTGAGTAACCAATTGGTTCATGAAACTGAAGTGCACCTTATTAGAGAGAAAAGAAAACAAACCATATTTACTAACTTGAAGACCCCCAAACATGGTGCGTAAAGAATAAATAGGTCATAGTTGATTCTAAGCCAAAATCTTTGAACATTAACATCTATTAATGCATTCCTTTTTATATACAATATTAATCCTTCACTAGTTTTTAAAGGGGTATAGATTATCAAATGATGCTCAGCATAGTATTATAATATCACGATGTATATGAATCAGGAAATTATTAACTTCATTTCAAATTATTCACATACAAGTTTACTTTATTTTTTTGGCCTTTAAATTATTTATTTTTTTCCATTTTTAAAATTTTTATTTTTATTCAAATACAGTTTTCTGCCTTTCCCCCCCTGCCTCTCTCCCCCACCCCAGCCATCTCCACCTCCCTCCCTTGCTTCCACCTCATCCCTTCGTTTTGTCCATGTGTCCTTTATAGTTGTTCCTGAAAACCCATCACCCTTTTACCCCCATTATCCCCTCCCACCTCCCTTCTGGTTACTGTCAGTTTGTTCTTAATTTCAATATCTCTGGTTATATTTTGCTTGCTTATTTCTTTTGTTGATTAGGTTCCTGTTAAAGGTGAGATCATATGGTATTTGTCCCTCACCACCTGGCTTATTTCACTTAGCATAATGCTCGCTCTCCAGTTCCATCCATGCTGTGGCAAAGGGGAGGAGCTCCATCTTTCTTTCTGCTGTGTAGTATTCCATTGTGTAAATGTACCACAGTTTCTTGATCCATTCATTTACTGATGGACATTTAGATTGCTTCCAGCACTTGGCTATTATAAATTGTGGTGCTGTGAACATTGGGGTGTATAGATTCTTTTGGATTGGTGTTTCAGGATTCTTAGGATATAATCCTAGCAGTGAAATTTCTGGATCAGAAGGCAGTTCCATATTTAGTTTTCTGAGGAAATTCCTTACTGTTTTCCATAATGGCTGCACCAGTCTGCAATATCAGCAACGGTGCACTAGTGTTCCCTTTTCTCCACATCCTCTCTAACACTTGTTGGCAAAGAACTTGAACAGACATTTCTCCAAGGAGGACATACAAAGGGTCCAGAGACATATGAAAAGATGCTCATCATCACTAACCATCAGAGAGATGCAAGTTAAACCCACAATGAGATACCACTTCACACTGATGAGAATGTTCATCATAAACAAATTTATTTTAAATATAAGGAATAAGAGGACTAAATGGTAATGGAAAAGTACAATAAAAATGAGGATTAAGTAAATAAATAAATTTAAGGAATTCATAATATACTTAATATGCTTTCCCTATATAAAAGCATTATAGGAAACTTTTAAGTAATACATCTATTATTTCATCTATACATCTATTATGGTAATTGACTATTACTTGCAGAGTACATTTTGACTCCTCATTTTGGAATCATGATATAAATATAATAGCCTGTTATTTTGTTATAGTGAACTATGCAATTTTGAATTCTGATTTTGTTCAATGTGATTGCATTATTTATAGATAATGAAGTAAATTCTTACCTTATAAACTAGGTATATTAAAGATAGAAGTAGCATAGTATTTTTCAAAGTAAATCCTGTTTTAAAAGATAAATTTAGGTCAACTCTCATATGAAAAAATTTTAGTCAGGTGAATTTTCCAGATATAAATGATTTTAAATAAATCTACCTTTGCATATAGTTTGGGTTATTAATCATATTCTGTAAAGACACCATACAGATTCAAACCATGTTATCTAAACTTTGTAGCTTTAAAATTTACTTAGTTTAATACTATCTTGGAACACAGATATGCTTTCTTCTATTATTTGCTAATCAAAAAATCATCTTTGTTAAAATATTACTAAAGACTGAAAATATTTTATGACTTGAATAAACAATTTTAATAATTTAACATAAATAAAATAGCTGTGTCTGGTCTTATATTCATCTTAAGGAGTTTAATAATACCTCTACTTAAGTTGTCAGAATTGGACTGAATTATTTATTTATTTTTAAGTTTACCCAGAATAATTTTAATTTTGCCAAGAGTGTACAGAATGTTCTGAGTTTTTGAAACTCAGATTAAAAAAGTAGAGATACGTTAGGGCTTTTGGAAACTAGTTTTCCTTTTTCACAAGTGGTATGAAAAATAGAATATTTTATACGTTTGCTTTCTTTCAAAATGAGTATGCTTCTTCATAGACGAACAAGCAAGCTTTATTACCATCCTCTTGCCCTCACTGGACTTCTTAGCAAACTAGTGGCATGCAGAGTTGACTGGACTCCTTCTAACGTTGTGTGGGTCTCCCAACCCTTGGACAGGAACAGCGCGGCCATCAGCAGGGTTCAGGAAATGAATAATAGCCTCATTGTCTGGCTTCCATGCCTTGACATTTGAAGCTATCATAGCAGGATCACTTTTGTCTGTCTCTTCTTATGGATTCAGATGAGGAAAGTTTCAGAAACAAGTCTCCTTCGAAAATATGTAATTCATAACAAATAGTATCCTCACTTGGCATTCAAATTTAACCTACTCTAAAAGCAAACTTTGTATCTGTGGCCTATGGATTTTGATTACTTACTCAGAGGAGAGTCTATTAAACAAAATCAAAAGGTCCCATTACAATGAAGCATTTTCTTGGAGTAGATATAATAATTAACTTTGCTTGTGAAGGTAGGAGAATACCTTTAGCAGAAGATCATGCCTGAACTGAAGCATTAATAATTGGATCTGATTATGTCATTTAATATGATAACTAAGAACTTGAGAAGCAGTATTTTTAGTATGATAAAAACAGGATGATAATTCTCTAGAAGAAAATGTAATAATTCTCAGTTTACTGTCTCCAGGATTAAATGATAAAGGTACTATTGAATTTATATGCTGTTTATCTTCCATAGTGAAAAAAAGGTAGTGGACGAGGCACATTTTCTGAAAAGCAACAAAATATGCCCAACATTTTGCCAAATAAAACTTAGTATTATTTTAGGAAAGAATCTCTGAGTTTAAGGATATTTCAATAGAAATCTCTCAAATAAAAAGCAAATAAGACTGAAAAAAAAACTGCAAGAGAATACACAAAAACTGTGGGAGAACTATAGAAGATATAACACACAGAAGGAAAAGAGAGAAATAAAGGGACAAAAGAAGTATTTAAAACAAAAATAATGGAGAATTTCCCCAGTTAATGTCTGACACTGAACCGCAGATCCTGGAAGATCAGAGAACCAAGCAGGATAAATGCCAAAAACGTACGCATAGGCTTATCATACTCAAAGTACAGAAAATTTTTTTAAAAATCCATAAAAAAGCCAGAGGTGAAAACACCTTACTATAGAGGAACAAAGATAAGAATTACATATGACTTTTCCTGAAAATACATGCAAGCAATAAGAGAGTGGAGTGAAATATTCAAAAGAGAAAAAGCCACCAACTTAGAAATCTGTACACTACAATACTATCCTTAAAATGTGAAGGGAAATACTTTCTCAGACAAATATAAATTGAGGGAATATGTTGTGAGTAGACCTGACCTGCAAGACATGTTTCAAAATATTATTTTAACAAGAAGGAGAATGTTATAGATCAGAAACATACCTACAATAAAGAAAAGAATAACATCAGGGAAGGAATAATTAAAGGTAAAATAACTTACTTTTCTTATTTTTTGATCTAACAGATAATAGTTTATTCAAAAGAAGAATATCAATATATTCTGTGTATGTATACACATACACTTATGTATAAGTCAAATAAATGACAGCAATAACACAAGGTACAGAAGGGAGGAATTAAGATTGTATTTTTTATTATAAGGTACTAGCACTACCTGTAAAACATTATTTGAAATTAGATTAATCATAAATATACAGGGTCTGTCACAAATAATGCTCCTTTTTATTATAAAATCTTTTATTACAAAATCACAAACAAGTAATTGTATAATATAACAATATCATACTCCAGCACACCATATGACATTTTAGATGAAATGTTCAAATAAAAACTATAAATTATTACACTGATATTATACCCTACCAACCACACTCAAGCAGGCCTTACTTCTGCCAGACCCTGTATACTGCAAGTTTTAGGGTAGCCACTAAAACAAAGTTTATAAAAAAAAATATCGATGTGCTAAGAAAGAAGAGAAAATGGGGTCATATGAAATGCTCAGTTAAAACCAAAGATGGAAGAAAAAGTGTGGAAGACAAAAATTGGAACAAGAGTAAGGGCAAAAAATAGAATACAGTAAGAAGTATGGTAAATATTAACCCAAAATATAATAACTCAGTTGCCCAAATGTACTAATTAAAAGACAGTTTTTTTCAGAGTGGATCAATAAGGAAGACTCAACTATATGTTCTCTACAAAACCCACTACAAATATGAAGATATGTATAGATTAATAGTAAAAGGATGGAGAAAAGTATATCAGGCTAACACTAAAGAAAGCTGGAGTAGCTATATTCATTTTTGACAAAGAAAACTTCAGAATAAATAAAGTTATGAAGGTTAAAGAGGGGTATTACATGACAATAAAAATGTCAGTGCTCCAAGAAGACAGCAATTTTTAACATGTGTGTGTCTAACAACACAGTGTCATAATACATATGGAAACACTGATGAACCTGCACAGAGAAATAGATTAATTCAGTGTTATAGTTGGAGATATCAACACCTGCCTGTCAGAAAATGGAAAGATGCAGCAGGCCTAAAATCAGTAAGTACATAGTTAAACTCAACAACACCATCAATCAACTGTATGTAATAGACATGTATAGACTACTTCATGCAACAACAGCAGAATCCAGTTTTTTCTCTATATTACCAACCAATTAGCCACCATCCCCGTTCATGGAGCAGTGCTGACAGCTTCAATGTTCTGACCCTGTTGGAAGGAAGCTGTTGTGTATAGTGTGTTATTAGAATCCAATTTTTTTCTTTTACATGTGGATATATAGTTTTTCCAGCACTGTTTGTTAAAGAGGCTGTCTTTTCCTCATTGTGTATTCTTGACATTTTTGTCAAAGATCAATTGACTGTATATGTCATTATACTTTCTAGTGTGTGTGCTCTCTATTCTGTTTCATTGTGTTTTTGTTGTTTTGTCTGTTATATGCCAGTACCATACTGTTTTGATTGTTATAGCTTTTTAATATATTTTTCAGTCAGGAGGTGTGATGGCTCTGCCTTTATTATTCTTTCTTGAGATTGATGTGGCTATTCAAGATCTTTTATGGTTCTATGTGGTTAGATTTTTCTATTTAAAAATAATCAATTGGTATTTCTAAGAATTGTTATGAATCTGTAGATCACTTTGGATAGTATGTACATCTTAACAATATTATTTCTTCTGAGCCATAAAATAGATGCCTTTCTATTTGTATATTCTTTAATTTCAGTTACTTTAATTTTTTCATTTGATTAAAGCTGGTACACAGTTTTACATTGGTTATATTAGTTTCAGGCACAATACAGTGATTTAACATTTTTATACTTTAAAATTTGATCACCCTTCTAATTCTAGCAATCATCTGTCACAGTGTAAACTTATCACAATATTATTGACTACATTCTTCTCCTTTTTATCCATACTTGCCATGCTCTCCCTCTGTTAACCACCCTTTTTGTCTGTTTCTATGAATCTGGTTTTTTGTTTGTTTATTTTTAGATTCCACATATAGGTGTTTGTCCTTCTCTGCCTGACTTATTTGACTTAGTATAATACATTTTGATTGTAGTTTTCAGTATACAAGTCTTTTACCTCCTTAGTTAAATTTACTACTATGTTTTATTTATTTTTGGCTGCTGTTGGAAATGTGATTATATTCCTAATTTTCAGATACTTTGTCATTAGTGTATAGAAACACCATAGATTTTTGTATGTTGATTTTCTACCCTGTGAGTTTACTGAATTTATTTATTAGTTCTAACAAATTTTGTAATAGAGTCTTTAGGATTTTTAATATATAAGAGAACATCTTCTTCAAAAAGGAACAATTTTACTTATTTCATGCCAATTAGGCTTTTTGGAATCTGGATATCCATTTTCTTCCCCAGATTTAGGAAGCTTTCAATCATTATAACTTTGAATATCCTTTCTGGTCCTTTCCCTTTCCCCCTTTTTCCAGTGCCTTTATATTGCATACAAAGTATATAGTGCAGCCCTGGCTGGTGTGGTTCAGTGGGCTGAGGGCCAGCCTGTAAACCAAAGCATGGACAATTTTATTCCCAGTCAGGCAACATGCCTGGGTTGCAGGCCAGGTCCCCAGTAGGGGGCGCATGAGAGGCAACCACACATTGATGTTTCTCTCTCTCTTTTTCTCTCTCCCTTCCCCTCTCTCTAAAAATAAATAAATAAAATCTTTAAAAACAACAGAGTTCTTGATATTCAGAAATAAAAATAAAAAAGTATATAGTGCATATATTGGTCCATTTTTTGGATCCTCTAAGTCCCTTAAGCTTTCTTTACACCTTTTCATTATTTTTTTAAAGGTTTTATTTTACTTTTTTTTTTTTTTATTTTTAGAGAGGGGGAAGGGAGGGAGAACGAGAGGAAGAGAAGCTTTGATATGAGAGAGAAACATAGATTAGCTGCCTCCTGAATGCACCCTGATCGGGGATCAAACCTGCAACCCAAGCTTGAGTCCTGACTGGGAATTGAACTGGTAACCTTTTGCTTTGCTTTACCTTTTGCAATGCCCACACAACTGAACCACACCAGTTAGAGCTCCTTTTCATTTTTTTTTCTTACTGATTTATTTCCAATTACTAGTATTTATGCTTGCTGATACTTTCTTGACTTGATCATTTTGATATTGAACCACTCTGGTGACTTTTTTTTTTCAGTGCTTCTGTTTTTAGCTTCATTATTTTTATTTGGTGCTTTTTAAGATTTTCTAGATTTTTTGTTTAAATTCTCACTTTGTGCATTATTTTTTGGCCTCAGTGAATATCTTTATGACATTGATTTTGGGTTCTTTATCAGGAACTCATATAATTCCCCATTAGGATCAGTGTCTAGAGATTTATTTGTTCCATCTTTTTAAACATCTTTGCCTGATTGATTCTTCATTTTCCCTGACTCTCTGTGTTGCTGTCTTTACATTTGACAAAGCAGCCAAGGTCTTCCAGTCTTCATAGACTGGGCTTACATAGAAGAAAACCTCCAGCAATTAGCCTGGCAGTAATTTGGGGAGACTGAATACTTCGTGTAAACCCAACCTGTTCTTTTTCTCTATTCTCTGTTTTCTCCAGGTGTTTAGGGTATGCCGGATTCCGTTAGCACCTGGATAACTGAATCCAGTTCCTTAGTGACTCCCAGAAAAATTGGGTCATTGGACGTTCAACTCTTTCCCTCTCTAGAGAGAAGCTGAGAGCTAGGGATTTTGCCTACTTGCTCTGTGCTGAACCAAGATTAGAACTTCCAGCCCCAATTTTTGTCTCTGTTCTCACTAGTTTTAAGTTAGCTAAGTTATGCTAGGTTCTTGTCAGCACTTTGCCATGGGCAAGTCAGAAGCCAGGACTTGGGGAAGCCTTCAGAAAAGCTGTGGTGTTGCAGGCAGCTCTGGCTACTTACTCTGGGCTGAGCCAGGGTAAGGAGTTACGGCATCTATCAGCCTAAGCTGCTGTCTGCGTTCTTCTTTAGGTAGCTTGGTTGTATCAGATCCATCAGAACTCCAGGACTGGCAAGCCAGAAGCCCGTCCTCTCAGGAGTCCACTCAGAACACTTAGGGACATTGGACATATGAACCAGCTTTTTTCCTCCCCTGGGAGAATCTGGGAGCTAGGAGTTCTCTTCCTGATCATATTGTGCTGTGTCAGGGGTAGAGATTCTAGAGAGAGGATGTTCTGGTTCTCCCTAATAGCTTTGGTGAGTCTAGTTTAGGTTTACAGGATGCAATACCCTTTCAATTAGTTTGTGGATTTCTCATAGTAGCAATTTGTGAGTTTTTTCTGAATCGGTGTATTTGGGTGCAGGGGAAAAGGGGGTTGCCTCCTCTGCCATCTTGCTGATTCATTATGCAATTTAAATGTTCAAGACTGTTGCTTATTTCTTGTACTTTTTATTGTTATTTATTTTGTTATCACTACTCTTTTAGAACACTTTTGCTTATTTTAATGTCTGTTCCAGTGTTTAATTTTTGAGGGGGTCATAGATTTCTTAGAGAAGCTGATGAAATTTATAGGCATTGTTATCAGTGTAATCTATATTTGCATATTCAAATAAAATTTACTTACAATTTCACAGGGTTCATGAGCCCTAAGTTAAATGCTGCTGTATGCCATAACTTTCTTATTTTCATGTTATAGTCATTATTCTTAGACAATTAGAGTCAATGTAAATATTTCTATGGAAATTTCAACCCTCCCCACCCCATGAGTTTCCTTGACTTGTGGACATCTAGACTGTTTTAACTGTCTGAAAGGGATCTTAATGGATTACTACATCCATTTGTGAGAGGCAAACCTAATTTTTATAACCACCTAATTTTTTAAACTCATGAGTTATTTACTATTTTCTAATGAGAATATTAATTTTTAATGGAACCCGATAATTCAGGTTCTCTGGCCAGTAGTTTGATAAGTCAATTACTAATAAAAATATTACTTATGAATCCTCAAGTAAAAATGAGATGGGATGTAAATATTGAGCAAATATTTTTGACATGAAATAAATTATATCTTTAAAACTTAATTTTTGAGTTTTTCTTCTTTTTAAAAAAGTATTTTTAAATTTATTTATTTTTAGAGAAAGGGAAGGAGAGAAACATCAATATGTGGTTGTTTTTTGCATGCACCCAACTGGGGACCTGGTCTTCAACCCAGGCATGTGCCCTGACTGGGAATCAAACCAGTGACCCCTTGGTTCATAAGCCAGCACTCAATCCACTGAGCCACAGCAGCCAGGGCTGAGTATTTTTCTTAAAATTTATATTAATGAGAGAAAAGAATCTCCCGCCATTAAATTTCTCCAATGTCAGTCTGTAAAATCATGAACTTTGGGTTTTTACAATATAGCCCCAGGATCTAGGACAGTGAATTTTGACTAAATGGATGCTTGAGCAATAAATGAAAGAATGAATTAATAAATAACTCTGATGAGAAGGAAATTAAGTTTTAATGTCAATAGATTGTAAAAATGATTTATGCCTCATCTCACTCTATGGATTTACCTTTCATAAGCAATTATAAAATTATCATTAATATAATTTATTTTAATAAGAAAATTTACTAAGAGTCAAATTATATTTAAAATAGGAGCATGTAAATTTAATAATCTAAAATATTAAAAACATATACTGATTTAAAATAACCTAAATGTTAACATTATTTACAGATACTGTCTCATATCTTTCTGTTTATCTTTTTCTTCTTTACTACTCTTTTTGCATTAAGTGAATATTTTATAGCATACCACTTCCATACTTTTAATGATGTTTTGATTGTATATTTTAATTATTGTCAGTGTTTTTTTCTAGGGCCTAGAATATATATTCTACTTACTTCAGATTTATAACTTACACATAGTGAGATATAAAAAATGTTACATTTATATATGCTTATTTCCTCTTCCTCCTTTTTATGCTGTTAATGTTATACATATGATGACTTTATTTATACCCCACCAATACATTATTATAATTATCACTTTATAAACTGTAATATCCTTTAAAGGAGCTAAGAGAAAAAGAGCAAGTATATACAGTATTCACTGAATTTGTTATATTAACAATCCAATTTATCACATTTCTAGTTTTCTTTATTTTTTTAGATTCCATATGGTGTCATTTCATTACTCCGAAACACCATTGCTTCCACCTGTTTTAGACCCAACAATATGATTTTGTATATACTGCATTATACAGTTGTTTTTTAAATTAGTTAAGAGCACAAAGGAGTAGAAGTATAAATTTACATTGTTTTATAATTACATAATTTCCCTTCCTAGCACAATTTGTTTTTTCTTTGGATGGAATTAGAATTCGAGGTCACTTGCCTTCAATATGAAGAGCTCCCTTTATTATTTCTTATAAGGCATTTCTGGTAGCAGTGGATTATCTCAGCTTTATTTGGGAATTTTTTCAATTTCACCTTCAGTTTTGTTGAGATAAAATCGACATATACCATTGTATAAGTTTAAGGTGCATAAGTGTTTCATTTACATGTGTTGTGAAATGATCCCCACAATAAGTTTAGTTAGCATCTGTCATCTCATATACATACAAAAAAGAAAAAAAACATCTTTTTTCCTTGTGATGAGAACTCTTAGGACTTGTTCTAACAACTTCCATATGTATCATACAGCACTGTTAAATTAACTAAAGGCATCATGTTGTACATTATATCCTAATACTGATTTAACTGAGAGCAGAAATTTGTATCTTTCACCACCTTCCTTCAGTTCTCCCTCCCCTCACACCTTCCTCTAGTAACCACAAATCTGACTTTATTTTCTATGAGTTTGGTGTTTTCTTCCACATATGAGGGAGATCATGCAGTATCATCTTTCTCTGTCTGACTTATTTTACTGAGTAGAATGCCCTCAGGCTCATCCATGTTGTTGCACATGGCAAGGTTTCCTTGTTTGTTTTTAATGGGTGAATAGTATTTTATTATGAATATATGCCATAATTTATTTACTCATTCATGCATCAATGGACACGTTGTCTTCATGCTTTGCCCATTGTAAATAATGCTGCTGTGAGCATGGGGTGGAGATATTTTTTCTAGTTTGTGTGTGTGTTTTTTTCCCTTGGAATATATTCCCAGAAGTGACATTATGGATCTTATGGTAGTTCTATTTTTGATTTTGTGAGGATCCTGCATACACTTTTCCATAATGGCTATATCAGTTTACAGTCTCACCAACAGTGAATAAGGGGGCTCATTAAATCCCAGCCAGCGTTTATCTCGTATCTTAATGATGATGGCCATTCTGTCAAGTGTCAGGTGACATCTCATTGTTTTGATGATTAGTGATGTTGCACATCTCTTGAGTCACTTTTGGCTATTGATGTATTTTCTTTGGAAAAACATCTAATCAGGTCTTTTGTCCACTTTTTATTTAATTTTTTGTTACTGAGTTTTATGAGTTCTTTATGTATATAGTGGATATTAATCCCTTATAGTATATATGGTTTGCAAATACTTGTTCCCATTCTGTAGGTTATCTTGCCATTTTGTTGATCATTGTTTTGGTTGTGCAGAAACTTTTTAGTTTGATATAATCCCATTTGTTGATTTTTATTTTATTTCTTGCACTTTAGGTGCATACTAAAAAGATCACTGACAAAAGCCATGCCAAGGAGTTTTTATTCTATGTTTACTTCTAGTGATTTTATGGTTTTAGGCTTTATATTTCTTAATTTAGTCTTAGTAGTTTGCAAGTTTTTAATAATTTTTTGATTTCTTTTAGTTTGTCCATTTTGTTTGCATATAGTTGTTCATAGTACTCTCTTGTGATCCTTTGTATATCTTTTTTGAAAATTATACTTTATTGATCATGCTATTATAATTGCCCCATTTTTCCCCTTTACCTCCCTCTATCCTGCACCCCCTCTTCTACCAGCATTTCCTGTCCCTCTTAGTTCATGGTCATGGTTCATACATGTAAGTTCTTTGACTTCGCCATTTCCCATACTATTCTTAACCTCCCTATTTTGTCCCTACCAATTATACTTCTTTCCCCCATTCTACACTTGCCCCCTCCCCATTGATAACCCATCCATGTGATCTCCACTTCTGTGATTCTCTTCCCATTCTAATTGTTTGTTCAGTTTTTTTTTGTTTTGTTTTTGTTTTTTTTTAGGTTCAGTTGTTGATAGTTGTGAGTTTGTTGTCATTTTACTGTTTGTAGTTTTTATCTTTTTCTTAGATAAATCCCTTTACCATTTCATATAAAAGGGCTTCATGATGATGAACTCCTTTAACTTGACCTTGTCTGGGAAGCACTTTGTCTGCCCTTCCATTCTAAATGAGAGCTTTGCTGGATAGAGTCATCTTGGATGTAGGTCCTTGCCTTTCATGACTTGGAATACTTCTTTCCAGCCCCTTATTGCCTGTAAGTTTTCTTTTGAGAAATCACCTGATAGTCCTATGGGAACTCCTTTGTAGGTAACTCTCCTTTTCTCTTGCTGCTTTTACGATTCTTTATCTTTAATCTTCGGTAATTTAGTTATGTGTGTTGGTGTGTTCCTCCTTGGGTCCAATTTCTTTGGGACTCTGAGATTCCTGGACTTTCTCTAAGTCTATTTCACTCACCAGATTGGAAAAGTCTTCCCTCATTATTTTTTCAAATAAGTTTTCAATTTCTTGCTCTTCCTCTTTTCCTTCTGGCACACCTATGATTCAGATGTTGGAACATTTAAAGTTGTCCCAAAGGTTCCTAAGCCTCTCCTCATTTTTTTAAATTCTTCTTTCTTTATTCTGTTCTGGTTGAATGTTTATTTCTTCCTTCTGTTCCAAATCTTTTATTTGTGTTCTCGTTTCCTTCCCTTCACAGTTGGTTCCCTGTATATTTTTCTTTATTTCACTTTGCATAGCCTTTACTTCTTTTGCATCCACACTCAATCTTTTCTGTGAGCATCCTGATTACCAGTGTTTTAAACTCTGTGTCTGATAGGTTGGCTGTCTCCTCATTGCTTAATTCTTTTCCTGGAGTTTTGATCTGTTCTTCCTTTTGGGCCGTATTTCTTTCTTGGTACACCTGTTGCGTTGTAAGAGGAGGAGACTTAGATATGCACTAGGGCAGGGCAGCCCACTTTGCTGTGTTGTGGTGCACTCTGGATGAATATTTCTTCTTTAACTCCTTGGTTGTTGGATCCATACAGTTCAATTTTCTGACAGTTCTGGTTGTTTTTTGTTTTTGAATTTGTTGTCCTCCTTTTGGTTGTGCAAGGAAGCAAAGTGTATCTCCCTATGCCTCCATCTTGGCTGGAAGTCTCCTTTAAGTGTGATCCTTTGTATATCTTTGTATATCAATTATGTCTCCTTTTTCATTTAAAATTTGTTGATATGGGTTCTCTCTCTTTTTGCCTTACTTAGTGTAGGTGACGTTTTGTTTTCCAATTTTGTTTTTACAAAAAACTTCCTCTTGGTTTGGTTATCTTTTGTATTATTTCTCTGTTCTCTATTTCATTACTTTCATTTATGCTAACTTTGGGGGATACCAGAGTAGGGGTTCCCATGAAGCAGTCCACAATGTTGGGGACTAGGGTATTACCCCTCAGTCTCTTTTCCCACTAGAGGACCTATAGGCTCAGAGAAGACTTCTTGGTGCAGTTCTTCACTGGCTGCAGAGGAGAATTTTAGTTAATATGTAGCTATTCCTCTTATCCTTCTAATGAAGTCCTCTTGGTATCAGTGGTGTGTAGATAGTGCCTAAGCCTTGCCCCTATGTGGTGTCTTCTCCATGAATAGTTGGTAGTTTTTCTTCTTGTAAGAAAGAGTGAAGTCAGGAATGACCTGTGTCACCATTTTGGTATTATCACCTCTTTTCACTTCAATTTTTAAAAAATTTATAGGGGTGACATTGGTTGACAAAGCCATACAAGTTTCAAGTTTACAAATCAACAAAATATAAATCTGCACACCGCATTGTGCACTCACTGCTCAAAGCAAAGTCTCTTTCTGTCACCGTTTCTACCCCATTACTCATTTCCGTCTATCCCCATTCCCCTTGCCTTCTGTCACCCCACTGTTGTCTATGTCTATGTGTTATAAGAAGATGACGCGATAAAGCCAAACAAGTTTATATATATCATCTTCAGTTTTGCCTTCAGTTTCGAAAGGTAGTTTTGCTGAATATAAAATTTGTGGTTAAAAGACTTTATTTTTTCACAGCACTTTGAGTCTGCCATACTACTCCCCTCTGAGCTGAGAATTAAGCAGTTAATTTTACTGGGGTTCCCATTTCCATGACTAGTTTTTCTTTTTCCTCTTGCTCTTTTCAAGACTTTCTCTTTCTTTGTTTTTGGATTTCAGTAGTTATACTATGAGTTGTCTGGATGTGGATTTTTGTGTTTATTCTATTTGTAATTTGTTGAGCTCTTAGATACGTACATTGTTTTCTTCAGATTTCAGAAAGTTTTGGACATTCTAATATTTTTCTGCTTTTTTTCTCTCTTCTTTTCTCTGTTACTCCCATTATTCACAAGTTGGTAGACTTAATAATATTCCACATTTCCTTGAGTGTCTAGTCACTTGTCCTCAATATTTTTTCTCTGTCAGTATAATCTTTATCAATCTTTTCAAAATTTCTAATTCTTTTCTTCTACCAATTAGAATTTGTTACTGAACTATTATAGCAAAATTTAATTTCAGTTATACTTTTTTTAACTGCAGAACTTTCATTGAGTTCTTTTATTTTTATAATTTCTGTGTCTTTATTGATAACCTCTATTTGAAAGGACATTTTCATTATACCTCTCTTTACTTATTTGAGTTTTATTTCCTTTAAACATAGTTATAATAGCTGCTTTCAAGTCTTTATCTGCTATGTCTGTCACCTATGCCCTTTCAAAAGCAGTTTCAAAGGCCAGCTCTTTTTATCTCTATAGGTTATACTTTTGTCTTTTTCTTGCCGGTCTCATAGATTTTTGGTGAAAACTGGACATTTTAAATAATGCATTGTAATAAATCTGGATACTGATTTCCTCACCAGGACTTGTTTTTTGCTTTTTAATTTATTTAATGTCTAGGCGGGGCTGTTTTAGTGAAATCTGTTTCTCCTGCTTTGGGAAGCCTCTGATATTGCTCCCTCAAGAGCACTGTTGACCAGGTTCAGCCACCCTTAGGATGACAGTGGTTGTAGCAGGGTTGTCTTTGTCTCGCATTCCTGATTCCTCTGTTAAGCTGTCTAAACTCCTTTTGATGTCACATAAATGGTTATCCTCCACTAACTGCCAGCTGAATACGCTATTGTTTTCAATGATGTATTGAGAAATAAATTTTTCCATAGTCTTATCCATTTAAAAAATAAATTTAAAAATATTTTAGAGAATCTATTCCAGGTAAGAGAAGACAAGAGGTCTTGGGGTCTCTTCTTCTTCTCAGCCCTCACTTGTGGGGCAGAAGCTCTAACCCAGTGGCAACAGGTGGAGAACACGAGAGCCCTGACCCCCCCTGCCCTCAGCAAGTGATAAATGATTAAGACAAGGTGGCAGCACAGTGAGAGCAGAGGACAAAACTGTGCCAGGGGTGTCCAACCTTTTGGTGTCTCTGGGCCGCACTGGAAGAGAAATAGTTGTCTTGGGTCACACGTTAAAACCTTGTGACATGTAATCACAAAAAAATACTCATAATGTTTTGAGTAAATTTAAGATTTTGTGTTGGGCCGCATTCATAGCCATTCTGGGCTGCATGTGGCCTGTGGGCCATGGGTTGGTCACCCCTGCACCATCTTCAAATCTGGAACTTTAACAAAGAAAACTAGGAAAAAAGGCCACTGACAAGAGCCCTTTCAGTGTTAGAAAAAACTTTTGTGAAGGGCCAAAAGTTTTATGACATTCACTATTAAATATGATGTTAGTTTGTTTATTTCATTTAGCATATTGTGGCTGTACTGGGTTAAATAAACATAAATTTAAAGTTTGTCTCATTTCTCTTAACCTTTTCATTTAGTAGAGCTAATAGAAAATTTAAAATTATTTTGTTGTTTACATTATATTCTGTTGAACACTGCTGCTGTATAGCAGTTTTCCTAGATGAACATAAAACTTACTTCCTCTCTGGACAGGAAAAATAAAGATATGGTATCTTATATTTTTCTAGATAACTTAGTCACATTTTTTCTGACATATTATAAAATGCCGAGTCAGATATAAGTATGGAAATGATTGTGGATTTATATTGCTACAGATTTCTCAGCACTCATTTATCTCTCATGAATGTTGATGAACAAATCTTTGTGCCTAAGTAATTTTGTATAGTATTAATATGACAACAAATTTTACATTAAATTTATCGTTATGTTTTCTTTCTCTTTTTTTTTTTGTCAAAATAATAAAGAGCTACTTCTCCCCCTTTATTCAGCTCCTTGTTTGTGTATAAAAAACATCAAGGAAGATTTATTAGTGGACGTAAAACAAAATTGATTTGCACACAGAGAAGATATGAAGATAAGATTTTTAAGGATCTCATTTTTAAGCCTGGAACAAATATAACAGGAAAGCTTGTTCGATGGAAACATGTAAGTATAATTTAAGATACTATAATTATAATTTATGTAACATTGGTATTTCTTCAATCTTTTAAAATATCTTTCATTGTTAATATTCTGCTTGTGATTTTCTTCATGTGAGAAAAAACATAATAATATACAATATAATTTTTGTGATCAATTAATTACTCTTATCACAAATATTTTATAATTCATGCTTCATGTATACCTCTCTTATTAATTATTGGAAGTAGATATTAGTAGCAATATAAAATTACTTCTTGGTAGTTGAAAACAAAGATATGTTTAGTTTATTTAAGTCCAATAATTCTACATATAGTAAGATATTCATTCATTGTTTTATGCTAAGTTATGTACTGCTTTGAGGACATGCTGGAAGTAAAAGAAACATATTTATTGAGTGCCTACTGTGTACTAGGCACTGAGCTAGGTGTTTTGTATGTAATAGGTAATTTATTTTTCACAACATTGTAAGATAGGTGTTTTTATGAATAGGGAAACTAAGGCTCAGAGGATCTAGTTATCTCACCAAAGTCACATTGTTAAGTAACATTGCTAGGACTTGTCTTCAGAGCCTCTGACATGAGAGTTTGTGCTTTTTGTTTTGATTTGGACATTAGGTAATGGTAGAAAGAAGACATGTAGTACTATAATTAAGAAGATTGGACTTTTTTATAGTTTGTAAAACACTGTTTGTGATAAACTCTATCATATGCAGAACTCTGAGAGTAGCCTGAGCTACAAATATTTCTGTTAAATTAACATGATTAGAAGGGGTTACAAAAAGGTGCAGACAGTCACTAGTCCCTTTCAATGTAATTGAGGACATGTATTTTGATATAGCACAGAAGTATCCTCAAGTCCTTAAATGTCGTATTACCCACTGAATAACAGCAGAGAGTTAAAAGGCAAAGGCGCCCTTCTCAAAACTTTTCTCACATGAGCACTCAGTGCCACTGTATTTCGCACAGATGACAGTATGCTTTATAAAATGATGAAGTTCATGTGAGGTGTCTTTTGGCCCTCTATGTAGAATATAAAGTCACTGATTTTAGATATGTCACTTGTTTTTTTTTTTTTTTTAAGATTTTATTTTTATTTATTTTTAGAGAGAAGGGAAGGGAGGGAGAAAGAGAGGGAGAGAAAGAAACAGCAATGTATGGTTGCCTCTCTCATGGCCCTCACGGGGACCTGGCCTGCAACCCAGGCATGTACCCTGACTGGGAATCGAACCAGGACTGCTTGGTTCCCAGCCCGTGCTCAATCCACTGCGCTACACCAGCCAGGGCTGTCACTTGTTTTTATATGCTTTATACAGAGGAGATTTTTGCTGAATGTTATACACTGTTAACCAATTTGATTTACTAGTAACCAACTTGGAGATGTATATATACATGCACACACACACACACAAACACATTTAGAAATACTCATACAGATATATGTGTATATATACATATGCACCTTTCCATATATTCATATATTCATGTATATGGATAGAGGTTATGTATGGCAAGTGCCTAATATATGTGCATCAAATAGGAGTAAAATGCTCATATTACAAAGGTTATTTCATTTGATATCTATGTAGTTACATAGAATATATTGTTGTATGAGGTCTGTCCAGAAAGAATTCGGCCATTTACTATGAAAAATAGAGACATTTATTGAAGAACATACAAGGTACAAGAAACATTGTACATAGGGCAATGATGTCTTAGTCCCCTTCAAAGTAGGCACCTTGGGACCTCACACAGTTCTCCCAATTGCCATCAGATACCCTATCATATTTTTTAAAATCTCACTGATGGCCTTAAATACTCCCTTTCAAAGGTGATTTTAGTGTTAGGAAAAGCCAGAAGTCATAGGGCACAAAATCTGGACTGTACGGGGCTTGAGTCACCCGGTGATTTGCTCTTTTGCCAAAAACTCTGCACAAGACATGATGCATGAACAGGTGTGTTGTTGTGATGAAGCTGCCAATCACCAGTTGCCCATAGCTGCAGCCTTCTGAATCATCTAAGTTGTTGAATTGTTTCCATGGAGGAATGTTCGAGCTTAATGCAAAATTGGATGCAGATTTGATGCTCTACCCATTCAGTCATTTTTGAGTGTAACAGCCACACAGTACACATGCTCATTCAATGGCATCTACCACCTCAACTGACTAGTACAGTGAAGTTGTCATTGTTCACGCATGTACATTCCAGCCCACTCTCCTTGGCTGCCAGGTTACATCAATGTCACACAAGCCATTCTTGTTATATTAACAATGACCGGGATTTTTCAGGACAGGCCTCATATATTGAGGTTTAGATGTATTTTGAGTATTACAAATCTTTTGGTAAAATATATTTATTACAAGTTTTCTAAAGGTCTTTGATATTATTGATAATTCTGCTAAGTACAGCATTAATCATTTTATTTTTATCAAGAAACTGTTTATACATATTATGTAAATCTATACATTGTCCTATAATTTTTCATTGCTTATAAGTCTGATTCATAGAATTTTACAGAAATTACCTTCAGCTCAATTTCTTAAAGTAATTGAAATGAATTTTAATTTGAAGTTTCATCTATGAACACTCTGTATGAAATTGTTGCTCCATCTTCTGTTGGCTTTATTTGTCCTCTTCAGCTCACTTAATTGATATTTTTACTATTTTCACTACTATTTACTTGTTTTTACTATTTTTCCTACTTGTATATCTAGTCTTTGTTACTTGGAGTTTGATTTATTAAAAACCACAGTGAGACAATAGATGCCCTAGAGTGCTTAAGAGAAACTAGCATTTGAGAAAAATTGGAAGAGTTCAGGATTTGGTAAAAGGGAGGGGTAAGAAAATAGTGGCATTTAATATTAGAGGTTTTTTTTTTTTTTAAAGATAAAAAAATCTTTTTTTTAATCTACTTTTCTGATGCCCCTAGAAAAGTAATGAAAAGGGTTAGTCAATAATGGAATTCAAATTTCAGTGTTTAGTAAAATTAATAAATTGCTGGATCTGCTTCTGTTTTGAGATGAAATATATTTTATCCAAAGGGCTTAAAACTTTCCGTATTCCCAGAAGGATCCCAAGAAGTGAATTCAAGTTATGTACATTCAGTCAGGAAATGTGCTGGAAAGCCCAGAGTTTATGGTACAAGAATAAGCTTTAACTGAGATGCAGAACCAAAAGTCAGGAGCCAAGAAGAAGGAATCTGTTAAGTACTCAGTCAGAATAGAAGAAATTAAGGATCTGAAACAATTGCTAGGGACACTGTTTATGCATGGTTCACAGTTACTTGCCTGTTCTTGCAGAAAAGGCCAACATAAATAGAGAATTATGGGGGTAACCAGATCAAGTGTTAGGGAAACTTACATATTATTATAATGAGTTTTAGGGAAATCTAGAGACTAAATATATATTATTATTGTTGATTTTGCTGGGGCTCCCAATAATATTTGAAATTTTCTTTGGCGTAGTCAACCCTTTTCCTCAAAGGGTAGCAAGGAAAATATGTACAAGGAGTAATAACAAACAAAGCAGTTACAAACTGGCAGGTTGGCCTAATTTTCCATTGCAAAACTTTAGTAATCTGGGCTAGATGATGATGTATTCTTTGTTATCTAACTTTGGTTGCCCTCAATCATCTCTTTTACTTACTTATTCTATTGCAAGCATGAATTTTAGTAGATATACAGTATGAGAGAAAGTCACACTCATTGGAGCCAAACGGAAAGAGATTCAGAGGGGGAAATCAATTTGCTATGTATTTATCTTAGAGGCACCGTAATTGTTCCCTTTCCTCCTGCCCTCCACACTCATATCTAATGCCTTCTTGAGGTGGTTTAGTCCTATTTTGTTGGGAAGGAGAGAAAGAGGTAAGAAAGAGGTCAGGAGCCATTACACCCTTTGTCTGGACATTTCTGGAGAGGGCGCATGCGTTCTTCCTTGTTATCAACAAAATGAGGAGAGGGGTCAGCAGAGCAATCCAATCCAATTTCGATGGAAGGGACCTCTTCCTTGGCACAACTTCTAGCACATTGACATCTTGTACTCCTTTATGACATTACGTAGTTCCTGGAAATACCACATATAATCTAATATGGCAGTCATCTGTACCAAAGGAAGATTTGCTTTAGAACTGCTGATTTGGTTAAATTCTAGAGTATTTTATTGATTTTTTCCTTCCAAAGATTCATTTTTCTTGTTACTAAAAACATGACATTTTTTGTAAAGCAGAATAGAACAAAAGTGTTCTCACAATCCTCCTGTGAACTCTTTCCATTAATTATTATTAAATACATTTTCCTGAAGGTTTACAGATTTAATTTTTAAACCTGGTGAACTGATATCTTTTAATATATTATAATTTTAATAAGGTTTCAAAAATGTAATTTAACTTTTTAATTATACTACATATGCATGGAAATATATGAAAGCAGATATTAACAGTGGTATTTAGGTGTCAGAATATTGAGTAATTATTCTACTAGTATTTATTTGTTTCTAATTAGAAATCATGTTTTATTTACAGAGTTAAGCAAAAAAAGATTTTTCATTGTGGATAAAAAGATTATACCTCCATTATTTATAATATCAATATAGAATAGTACCTTCAGGAACCTCTGTTTTGTGTCATATTCCACAAAATCAATTATTTTTTTATAGTGCATGAGCGTTATTTTTTTAGAGCACTTTCAGGTTCACAGCAAAGTTAGTAGGAAGTGCAGAGTTTCCATACACTCCCTGTCACCACACAGGTACAACCTGTCCTGCAGTGGTGCATTTGTGGTAATCTATGAACCTAAATCAACACATCTTGTCTGCACAGTCCATAGTTTAAATTAGGATTTAGTCTTGGTGTTGTACATTCTATCGGTTCTGACAAATATATAACGATGTGTATCCACCATTAGAGAGTGTCATAAAGAGCAGTTTCAGTGCCCTAACAATTCTCTGTTCTCTGCGTATTCATCCCTTCCTCCCCCAACCCTTCACAACCAATAATCTTTTCACTGTCTCCATAGTTTTCTCTTTTCCAGAATGTCATACTGTGGGACTTGTATAGTATGCAGCCTGGTCAAACTGACCTCTTTCACTTAGTAATACGTATTTAAGTTTCCTCCATACCCTTTTATGGCTCAATAGCTCATTTTTTTAGCACTAAATTATATTTCAGTGTCTGGATGTACTACAGTTTATTTATTCATCCATCTATTGTAGGACATCTTGGTTACTTCCAAGTTTTGGCAATTATGAACAAAGTTGGTATATGTATTCATGTGAAAGTTTTTTTGTGGACATAGATTTTAATTTTAGGGTGTTAAATATAAGGGAACATGCATGCTGGATCATATGGTAAGAGCATGTGTAGTTTTGTAAAAAAAAGAAAATTGCCTAAATGTCTTCTAAATTTGAGGTACCGTTCTGCTTTCTACCAGCGATGAATGACAGTTCCTGTTGCTCCACATCCTCACTGCATGTGGTGTTGTCAGTGTTCTGCATTTTGGCCACTCTAATATGTGTGTAATAGGGTCTCATTAATGTTTTAATTTGCAATTTCCTAATGACATATGATGTTGAACATCTTTTCATAGGTTTATCTTCTTTGATGAAGTTTAGTTTTTTATTATTAGAAATATGAGATTATTTATTACATGGTCTGTGTGAGTAGGAGAAGAAAGAGAACGAGTCACCTAACTGGGCCACTGCATCGTACAGCGCACGAGTTCTTTTCCATCACCGTCTGTGTGGAAGACATTCCCCAGAGTTGTGCAGAGCAAAGCCTTCATGGCAAGGCGAGGTTGTCCTAATTTCTAAATCCAAGTAACTAATCATATTTGAGGGTGTATTTTTTTGCACTTGCTTTAAATTCAGGTAAATATGGAGGAGAGAGAAAGAATAATCAGCTTTATAATATTGCAAGCCACAAAATATTGAATTTACTTTTCCCTCTTATTTGTCTAGTTCAACAGTAAGTGATACTAAGAAAATATCAGGAAGGTTGATCTTATATGAGATTCAGATGTAGAATGAGTCACCACAGTTTATTATGTAAGGTGTTAAAAAGAAACTTATGGATAGGTATTTTAATTTTTTAAATTTTATTGTTTTGTGAAGTGAGAGTTCTTCCTTATACTAAAAACTGATCTTTATTATCAAAGAGCTTCTGAGATGTTGTTTTATGTTATACAATTTTAAGAAAGTAGCTTCATAATGACATGTTTATATCTTTTCTAAAAATTGCCCTTTGTGGTCTATCAGTCATTTGGGGGCCTCATCAACAATACAGTTCATTTCAAATGGGTATTTTTTAAAATTCTTCTAATATCTTTAGCACTGTAATAAACTCTAAGGCCTTAAAAATTGAAATCAAGCAGATTTTATTCCAAAACTTGTAGGTGGATGGAAAGAATTAGGAAAAGCTCACTGGGTAGGGACTTGATTATATAAAGTGTGGAATTCTGAAGAGTATACAAACTTAAATTCTGACTAGTCAATTTTCTACATCTAATGGGCCTGATGAAAGAAACTGGAGATTTTCTAAATTTTAACAACATTGGGAAATAGCGGCATTTGTGTCAGGGAGATGTATGGGTTATCTATCAGAAGAGTTTTGAGAGCAGATACTGGGGCTACCAAAGGCTAAGAATTATTTAATTTATGTTTAATTCAGCCTTTTGGGGGGTCCAGAGAAGCAACAATGGTGGCTTAGAAATGAAGCTGTTGCTTAATGACCTCAGGAACACGTAAAGGGCTATATTTAACTATTAATAAAGTTTTCCCGGTATTTATTATATGCTTTCTAGGTTTCAGCTATCTGCTCCTCACTGGAAGTAAAAGTAAAATAAATAGTTTCTTTAATCAAAGATTTTACTGAGACTAAATGGAGAAGACTTGGAGGTAGATGAATAAACCTAGGACAGATGCATACAAGGATAACACTAGATACCATTCGAAGCTGCTCAGATTCAAGGAATGCAGTTAGCTGACACCTCCAACTGTTAGTTTTTTAAAAATTATTTTATTGTTCAATTACAGTTGTTTGCATTTCCCCCCTCCACACCTCCCCCTACCCCAGCCAAACCCACCTCCCTCCCTTGCTTTCACCCCATCCCTTGGTTTTGTCCATGTGTCCTTTACAGTTGTTCCTGAAAACCCATCACCCTTTTGCCCCCATTATTCCCTCCCACCACCCCTCTGGCTATGTTAGATTGTTCTTAATTTCAATGTCTATAGTTATATTTTTCTTGCTTTTTTCTTTTGTTGGTTAGGTTCCTGTTAAAAGTGAGATCATATGGTATTTGTCCCTCATCACCTGGCTTATTTCACTTAGAATAATGCTCGCTCTCCAGTTCCATCCATGCTGTGGCAAAGGGGAGGAGCTCCATCTTTCTTTCTGCTGCGTAGTATTCCATTGTGTAGATGTACCATAGTTTCTTGACCCACTCATTTGTAGATGGGCACTTAGGTTGCTTTTAGTACTTGGCTATTATAAATTGTGCTGCTATGAACATTGAGGTGCATAGGTTCTTTTGGATTGGTGTTTCAGGGCTCTTAGGGTATAATCCCAGCAGTAGAATTGCTAGGTCAAAAGGCAGTTCCATTTTTAGTTTTCTGAGGAAATTCCATACAGTTTTCCACAGTGGCTGCACCAGTCTGCATTCCCACCAACAGTGCACCAGGGTTGCCTTTTTTCCACATCCTCTCCAACACTTGTTTGTTGCTTTGTTGATGATGGCCATTCCGACTGGTGTGAGATGGTATCTCATTGTGGTTTTAGTTTGCATCTCTCTGATGGCTAGTGATGCTGAGCATCTTTTCATATGCCTCTGGGCCCTCTGTATGTCCCCCTTGGAGAAGAGTCTTTTCAAGTCTTTTGCCCATTTTGTAATTGGGTTGTTTGTCTCCCTGGAGTGGAGTCGTGTTTACCTCTACTTTCAAGTTTAGGTCACACTATTCTCTAGGCACCCTCCAGGCAATTACTGAGTAAGTCAGTGTTACAAGGACCTGACCATTTCTGCTCAGTGTGGGACTTTCAGATAAACAGACTTTGCTTCTGGGCTCCTGGTTGGTTGGGAGAAACTTTGGCTCTCCCTGCTTATTCTTCTTCTTTCATTTTCCTTTAGTGGGTGTTATCTCCAGTAAGCCTTTTGTGCACTTACCTTTGTCTTGGTATTTACGTTCTGGAAAATCCAGCCTGTGACACCATTTATTATGCTTAGCTCCATAGATGTGAATAAGCAAGATTTAAACCAAGCAATTGCAGAATTAGTTTTGAAAAGCAGCAGGTGAATACTAATTTAACATATAATCTGAGATATAAAACTGTGGGGGTTGCCAAGGTCAACTGAGAGATCATCAGAAAAAGGAGAAAATTGAGCAGAGGATTTAAATAATAGCATAACATCTGGAAAAGGTAAAGGGATAGGAACTATAAAGTGCTTATAGTAATAACAAATACTTTGGTCATTGAGGTGAATGAAGGAAAGTTAGGTGAATTAAACTGAGACATGGACGTGAATCATTCACTCATCCAGCATAACTGCACTGTATAAGCTATCTACCCATTAGTCACTTAGGAGCCATCTCAGTTATCAGATCCGTTAGAGAGAGACCACATTTGCATAACTTCTACTATAGTATGTTGTTATAATTTTTCTTTATTATTTGTGTTATTGTTAACCTCTTACTGTGCCTAATTTATAAATTAAACTTTATCATAAATATGCATGTATAGGAAAAAACATAGTATAGTTATTCTCGGTATCCATGGGAGATTGGTTTTAGGGCCTCCCAAGTATACCAAAATGCCCAATGCCTTTTATAAAATGGCTTATATTGTTATATAACCTATACATATGCTCCTGTATACTTTAAATCATCTCTAGATTACTTATAATACATAATACAATGTGGTTACTATATTAATAGTTGTTACACTGCATTGTTTATGGAATAATGACAATAACAAGTGTGTACATGTTCAGTATAGATCTAACCATTATAGGCCTAATTACATAGTACACATCAGCAAAACCATAACTTTTTTTTCAGAATAATTTTGATCAGTAATTGGGAATCCATGTATGCAGGGGGCTGATGAGTAGTTATACATGGATTTTCAAATGTGTAGGGGTGGGGGAGATAGTAGGATCCCCAAGGGTCCACATAACTTGTAGTTCAAGGGTCCACTCTAATTGAAAATGAAAATACAACTTACCAAAATTTTTGGGGTGCACGGAAAGCAGTGCTTAGAGGGACCTTTACAGCACTGAATGGATATGTTAGAAAAGAAGAAAGATCTAAAAATAATCATCTAAGTCTCCACTTTAGAAAACCAGAAAAGAGCAAATTAAATCCAAAGCAGAAGGTAAGAAATAATAAAAATTAGATCAGAAATCAATGATTGAATATGTCACTACTCAGCCAAATTTAATTCCAGTTGGAATACTAGTGTATACCCAGTCACTTGAACAAGATGTAATAATTAATGGTCCAGCAAACTGTAAGTTAAAATATAAAACATGCTGTTTACATATGCCATATATAATGTGGCATGGAAGTGGAATAAGCGTAATAAAAACTTCCCATTTGGAAAGAGGGAGTGATGAATATGAGTATGTGGTCTTTTGAGCCTGGCTCCTTTCACTTAGCACAATGTTTTTTTTAAAGATTTTATTTATTTGTTTTTAGACAGAGGGGAAGGGAGGGAGAGAGGGAGAGAGACATCAATGTGTAGTTGCCTCTTGCATGCCCCATACCTAGGACCTGGCCTGCAACCCAGGGATGGGCCTTGACTGGGAAGTGAACCAACGACCCTTTGGTTTGCAGGCCAACACTCAATCCACTGAGCCACACCAGCCAGGGGGAGCATAATGTTTTCAAGATTCATCCATTATGTAACATGTATCAGTACTTAATTTTTATGGCTGAGTTATATTTCATTATATATATATATATATATATCACATTTTAAAATCCATTCATTAGTTGAATTGCTTCCAATTTATGGCTATTATTCATTAAGCTGCTATGAAAATTCATGTACAAATATTTGTGTGGACATATTTTTTTCGGTTTTAATGGGGTGTATACCTACTAATAGATTTACTTGATGATATAGTAATTCTGTTTATGTTTTTGAAGAACTGCCAAACTGCCTCAGCAGTTGCACCATTTTGCATTTGTATCATCAATGTAGGAAAGTTCCACTTTCTTTAAATCCTCACCAACACTTGTTATTGCTTGTTTTTAATTATACCCATCCTGGTGGATCTGAAGTAGTACTTCATTGTAGTTTTGATTTGCATTTCCATAGTGACTCATGGTGCTGAGAATCTTTTCATGTATTCATTGGCATTTGAATATCTTCTTTGGAGAAATGTCTATTCAAATCCTTTTGATTATTTTATAATAGGCTGTCTTTTTATTGATGAGTTGTAAGAATGCCTTATATATTTTTGATACAAAGCTCATCACATTTATGATTTGAATATATTTTCCCATTATGCAGATTGTTGTTTTACTTTTTTAATGGTATCCTCAAAGCATAAAATTTTAAAATTTTGATGAAAACCAATTAATCTTTTTTGTTTGTCACATACTTTTCATTTACAACTAACAAATTATTTTATAAGCCAAGGTCTCAAAGATTATTTTTAACCTAAGAGTTTTATAATTTTAGCTCTTAAACTTAGGCCTATTACTTATTTGGAGCTAATTTTTATATAGTATGAGATAGGGGTTAAGCATAATTCTTTTATATGTCGGTAACCAATTGCTCAGCACCATTAAAAAAACAAACTTTTTAAAAATTATCTTAGTGCCTTTATCAGAATTCATTTTTTATCTATAAGAGTTTATTCAGGGTTCTAAATTCTTTTCTATTGTTCCGTATGTCTACCCTCACAATCATTTGGCATTGCAGATTTTCTGTTAAATCATATAGCACTGAAGAAAAAAATGCAATATCTTAAATCTTCATAGTATAATTTGATTATTGTGTTATGCTTAAGATGGACTCTATTATCCTATATTTGTATTTTATGTCATTATATTCAAATTTTAAAAAATCAATGTGCAAACTCCTCCCACATGTGCAAAAAATATATTATTTATCTCCAAGTTTTTGAAAATTTTGTAATTTTAAGGTTGATGATAGGGTAGTAAATTTCTGATGTAGAGAGAAAGTTTCTGAGCATTGACAAATGGAGAGGATTTTCATAGCTCTTAGAGATACTTGTTGATTTTTCTGTCCACGAAACAATGATATAGACCACGTGTTATAGTGCAAAATTTCATGGTCTTTATCACCACATCCACTTTACCTGTATAGTTTAAGGCAGTAGATATATACTCACATATGTTTATACATATAAATAGGTATCAATATAGATATTTTTATATGAGTGTTGAAACTTTGTTTTAAATTGCAAGTTCAATGCTCTAACTTCAGTGCTTTTTTATATTTTACTTCAGAATACTATGGGAAAATCAAGAAGAGAAAATCTTTTGTTCTGTAGGAATTTCTGGTTAAGACAAAGCATTAGAGTAATGACCAATGTGTCTATATAATTAAGCATACAGATGTGGTGTAACATACAAGAAAGTGACTGTCAAAAAAGAAAAAGATCAAGGGTAGAATGTATAAAAACTTCTCATCCAGTGTTGTGGAGGTGAGAATTAGCTTGGCACATGTGCGAATGGAAGGGAAATTATCCTAACTATACCAAGATATTTGCTAGAGGAACTGCAGGAATTGAAGTTGGATAGTGTTGTTAATGGACATATTAATTTTCACCTTGGGTATTAAAATGATTATTTGGTAAGAAAACGTCTATACATTTTAATAAAGTGCAACTATGCATATCGAATTATTTAAAATTAATGTTATGCTTGTTATTCAAACTTTTATATACAATAGTGAACAGCCAAATGTTAGGATGATTATTTGTTTTGTTTATAATATAAAGTAGAGAGTAAAGAGTGAAATCTTATACTCCATTAGCCTGAAGATTTCTAGATAGTGAAATATTATGGACAAATAACAAGAGGATGTAGGAAGGTTTCCAGAGTCCAGATGAAAAAGCATAATAGAGGCTGTAGATTTCAGTAATTTATGGGCCTCTTAAAATTTTGTTTCAGTTCACCTTTTCAATGTCTTTTCTCATATTCTATTATAAAGAGTATACTTCAGCTGGTTTAGTATCTTCACTTTTTTTATTTCCTTGTTCATTCTTACCTGCTTCCCTCTTGTTTTCCTTATGTAAATAAAATACAAGGGGAGATCTCTCCCCCAACACAGAATTTATTTATAAAAAATGTACTCATTTTCACATGTTAAACTTCAGTCACCTTCAAAGTACTCTCCATTTGATGCAAGACACCTATCGAGACGTTCTTTCAACTGCTCAAAATAGTATTTGAACCCGTTGATTTTTATGTCTTTTAGTGCCTCTGCTGGTTTTTTTTTGTTGTTGTTTGTTTGTTTGTTTTACCTCTTCCACACAGGGAAACAAAAGAGTTTCTAGAGCAAGATCTGGTGAATAGGGAGGGTGGGGCACGGGGCTCATGCTGTTTTTGGTCAAAAATTGCTAAATACTCAGCCCTGGCTGGTGTAGCTCAGTGGACTGAGCGCGGGCTGGTAACCAAAGGGTCCCGGTTCGATTCCCAGTCAGGGCACATGCCTAAGTTGCGGGCCAGGTCCCCGTGAGGGCCATGTGGGAGGCAACCATACATTGCTGTTTCTCTCCCTCTCTGTCTCCTTCCCTTCCCCTCTCTCTAAAAATAAATAAAAATAAAATCTTTAAAAAAATTGCTAAATAGTGCAGTGTGGACAGGTGTGCTCGTAAATCACCCATCATGAAATGGGCAAACACATTGAAAGAATCTTCAAAAAAAACTTCACTGAGGCCAAATACAGCCTCTCACAGCACCACCAGCTGGTACACTGATACAGATGGGTTCCTAGAACACTTACCTAGCAAGAGAAGTGTGCACTATGGGGTGTTATTGGGTCCCCCCTTGTGATACCTACCTTTTTACATCTGCCAAATTCATGTTCTCAGTTGCATTCAACCTTCTGATAACACTTACAGTTTTTAAAATATCACTCAAAGTAGAAATTTAACATAATTTTAACCTTATAATTTATAGGAAATGATATATTAATGAAAACAAAATGTATTAGGGTAAGAGATAATTTGGATCGGAGCATTACAGGCGATGAAAGATTATAGTGATAGGAACTAGCAAAGGGTGGTCAGTCTGGTGAGTAGTTTCGTATTCAAGAAGTACTGTAAGCTAAAGCAGTCCCTTTAGCATCTCTTGCAGAGCTGGTTTGGTGGAGGAGTATTCTTTTAGACTTCTTTTGTCTGGGAAACTCCTTATTTGGCCATCTATCTTAATTGAGAGCCTTACTGGCTATAGTAGCCTTGGTTGCAAGCCTCTGGTTCTCATTACTTGGAATATTTCTTGCCATTCTCTTCTGGCTTGGAGCATTTCCATTGAGAAGTCAGCTGCTAACCTTATCGGGGCTCCCTTGTATGTTACTTCCTGTCTCTGTCTCGGTACCTTTAAGATTCTCTCTTTGTCTTGGAATTTTGCCATTTTAATGATGATGTGTCTTGAAGTGGGCCTGTTTGGGTTCCTTTTGATTGGGACTCTCTGTGTTTTCTGGATTTGTGTGACTTTTTCTTCTTCAGATTAGGGAAGTTTTCCATCATTACTTTTTCAAACACGTTTTCTATCCCTTGCTCTTCTTCTTCTCCTTCTGGTATCCCTATTATATGAATATTATTACGTTTCATGTTGTCCTGCATTTCCCTTAATATCTCTTCATTCTTTCTCAGTCTCTTTTCCTGTTCCTGCTCTTTTTGGGTGTTTTTTTCTACTTTGTCTTCCAGCTCGCTGATCCGATCCTCTGCTTCATCAAGCCTGCTTTTGATTCCTTCTATTGTATTCTTCAGTTCAGATATTGTATTCTTCATTTCCTCTTGGTCCTTGTGGATATTTTCTATTTCCTTTTTCATGTTGACATAGTTTGCAGTGAGTTCATTATAGTTTCCTTGTAGTTTCTCGAAATTATCTGCGAGCTCATCAAGCTTCTTGAACTTCCTGATAACCAATGCTTTGAACTCACTATCTGATAGTTGGCTTGCCTCTGTTTCGTTTATCATTCTTTCTGGGGCTTCCTCCTTTCCTTTCATTTGGGGATTGTTTCTTTGTCTTCCCATTGTTTTTGAGACTCTTCTTGCTAGCCTCTGTTTCTTAAATTGGTCTGTCAAGTTCTCTGGAGTAGCGAAGTTGATTTTGTGTCACTGTCTCTGTTTTTAGGGCTGACCCTTGTCTGGGTCTAGCTAGCTCTGTTCTCTTTCCAACAACCTAAGTGCCCATCTACAAATGAGTGGATCAAGAAACTATGGTAAATTTACACAATGGAATTCTACGCAGCAGAGAGGAAGAAGGAGCTTATACCCTTTGCAACAGCATGGATGGAACTGGAGAGCATTATGCTAAGTGAAGTAAGCCAGGCGGTGAGGGACAAATACCATATGATCTCACCTTTAACTGGAACATAATCAACAAAAGCAAAAAGCAAGCAAAACTTAACCAGAGACATTGAAATTTAGAACAATCTAACAATAACCAGGGGGGAGAGGGGAGGGGACAATGGGGAGAAGGGTTTTCAGGAACCACTGTAGAGGACACAAGGACAGAACCACGGTGGTGAGGGAGGCAGGGAAGGGAGGTGGGATTGGAGGGGGAGGGGAAGGGAGAGTATGCAGACAACTGTAATTGAACAACAATAAAGTAAATAAATAAATAAATAAAGGAAGTACTGTACACTCTGTCCACGTGCCTAGCACGAACTGACCATGTGTACAATGTGTGCAATCATTTGTACACATTGGTGGAGAGGATGGAAAGTTCATCAGCATTGAAACTCGGCCAGGTTGGGGTAGAAAGTTGGGGTTGTGTTGAGTGCTATCAGGCGCCAAAGCCTAGGAGCTATGCTGAAGGATTATTTTAAGAACAAAACTGATGCTAAAGATTGGGTTGCTAGAATGGAGGCTTGAGAAATAACCCAAGGAAGATGTTAAGTTAGAATTGGAGCCATTATAAAAGCATAACAGAATGATGGAGGGTGAAGAATGAGATAAAAACCTAATTACCAGGACTATGTGTTAGGCTATGAGCATAGGTAAATTAATAGGTATTTCTAACTATTGATCTGGAGAGGCTTATTGTCTCCTGCTTTAGGTCCTAGAATTGGAAGGAGAATAGAGTTTGTATATTGGATATTTAGTAGCTCCAGAGGAAGGAAGAGATGATTACAGGAATAGAGCGTTATATCTTATAGCTTTTCCTGCAGAAGAAAAACATTGCTGCATGTTGTGAGAGATTCTAGTATTAGAATTAAGCTCAGTAGAAATAACTATATTTGATCTTGGCTGCTACAAACTAGTGAGCCGATTATTTGAGAGCATCATATCTATCTTTTCATAGAGAGAGCTAATATAGTACAAAGGTACTACTATGTATCCTCCCTCCAATTCCAGCATATTGCCTTTTTTCTACAGTTATGACATCAAACAATCTCCATCTCATAGTAGGCACTGAAGTGCCTTTGTTCATTCACCTCAAATTAAGTTTTGGATGCCAAGGCCAAAACGTCCTTTTTGGAATCTGATCTTTTGTGTTCTTTTGTTTAAGAATGAGATTATTTCCAGAATTATACCTCATTATCTGTTTACCTCTTTGCTTTAATTTGCAGCATGAAATAAAAGCATAAAGCCCATGATGAAACTAAGAACAAACTCTTGTTCTTTTTTAATATTAGGGGAAATAATTTCTCCAGTTAATTGGAATATTACTACTAACTGTGTTCTGGTACCTGTTTTTTTTTAACATTTATTTATGTCCTGCTTCCTTTGAAGGTGGCTGTTTTATGTGAATGTTTTTGACTGTAGGTATACAAGCCACTTTCTGGCGGGTTGTATTTTATTTGTTTTAGCACCCTTTACCTAGCACAGTGAAAATGCACATAGAAGGCACTCGACAAATATTTATTGATATAAAGTACAATTTATTGCTTATAAAATAAGTATTCCACTTAGATTGTTTTGCGTTATAATTTATAACTCATGGGTTTATTTTCAGAAAATATTAATCCACTGTGATACTATGAAAAGAGTAGCTAACAGAATCCTGCTAATTATTGATATTTCTTATATGTGAGGTGAGAGGAACTAGGGTATTCATTGAAAGAACACAGATTAAAAATAAGATGCAAGTCAAAAATAAAATATAGAGTGCAAAAGGATCTTACAGAGTGATGAACAATGAAATAGAACAATTTTCTTCCCAGTACTGTTACACTAGAACTTAGAACACAAAAAGTAAAGGAGGTAAAGAGGTTACCACATACTGTGGTTTTTATAACAAAATTCATTACTCCAGAAATGCCATAGTCTAATGATATATAAATAAATGACATAGGTCAATTAATGAGTAGTAGATACTTTACTGGGCTATTAAGAAAATAAAAGATGTTTTGCTGGATAGCCTTAACTTTTCATTTCATATTTCTTTTTGCCACCATTAGAGTTAGGATACTTGTTTTGGGGCAACTGTTCTGTTACATTATGCCAAGTCATTTCCCCCCAAATCTTAGAAATGTTGATATAATCTTAAAAATACTATTTCAGAGACAGCATTAGAGTTTTTAAAAATAGGTGCAGAGTCTTTATGCGTGAAATAGTGTATATTCTCAATTTCTAAATATTTATAGGACATCCATATATTTATTTCAAAAGAAAGATCTTAGTGGAAAATAGAGGTAGAAGAAAATATGTAAAAAGCATACCTTTACTTTTTAGTTTTAACTTTTGAGTTCACTGAAATGTGAAAAACCTATCATTCATGTTTTTTAGATTTCTTGCTATCATGTAGGGAGCCATGATTATTAGAATTCATGAGCACCTAAATGAAAATCTGGAACTCACTGTCCTCAAGGCAAAATGTAATGTTTGCTGACTATCATTAACTAATGGTACACCTGAAGAGTTTAACTGTATTTTTTTCCATCTTTAAACTTTATTACTGTATTTTTCTTCAGGGTAAAAAAAATGGGTCCATTTTCACTGAAGTAAGTGGTCTCGATTTGTGTATTCACCTTTCATCAGTGTCAAAGGAATTGTGCACATCATTCCCTGGACCACAGGATGAAAACCTGTCTCTGATTGGACACTAGGGATATCAGCTGCACACACAAGATAAGTGTAAAGTTGAAAAGAGAAATACACTTAGTGCATCCGTGCCAAATATTTTAACAATTTGAAACTTGTATAAAAATGTTCAGTGAAATTATTTACTTCTTCATACAAGAAAGCTAATTCTGTCATTTTTAGATCCAGTGAAACATATTATCTAAAATTTGCTTTGCAAAGACTGCTAATGCAAAACCTTTTAAGCTGTCTGTCTTTTTCTAAGAAAGATAACACAATCAATAAAATGACCATTCTTTGCCACTTAGAATGAATTTTTTATTTGTTCAAGGTAAGAGAGAATGGAAATTTTAATGTATTTCAATATTGGTCTAAGCCTTGAATGACAAAGATTTGTGTTGTATGACTCATCTAGAAATTGATAGGACTGAATTTTCTCAAAACAAACTTAGGTACCGTATCCTGGAAAATATTAACTATTAAATTATACTGCTGTTCTTGTTCTGGTTAAGTTAGTCTAGAGATATTCCATCTAAGAATGGAGTTTTGCTTACAGTATTCACCTAGGAAGGCTGGAGAGGCTCATAGTAGATTGCAGACATTTCTTTATATGTAAATCTTTGTTTAATAAAATACAAGGTTTCAGACAATTCCTCCTTTAATAGCTTAAGAGCCTACCATAAGGCTGTTTGTACCTTGGGAACTCTTAGTAACTACCATTTTGATTCATTTTATTCAGCTACACGAATATTGGACTTCATGTAAATAATAAGCACTTGGACCAGGGCTGAAAGATTTCCAGTAAGAGCAGGAGGGCTGAGGTTGTTAAGGGAGCTGTGAGGAGTACACTGTAGAGGCACACGGCTTCAGATTTGTATTGAGGCTGAAGAACTTGTAGGCTGGCTACCAGGGTCAGTGATAGCATTTTACTAAGCCTGTATTAATATATATCACCTGAGTATGTGTGTATACTATATCTACATGTATATAGGTATTTATATTATATAATTCATCTATTATGAGGGGGGATCCCCAAATTGGAATTATCTTCTAGAGGGCAGGCCCCTTGTAGTACAGGTTTCCCCCACTAAGTGAGTGTTCTAGGAACCCATCTGTATCAGTGTTCCAGCTGGCATCGTTGCAAGAGGCCTTATTCAACTTGAGTGAATATTTTTTGGACTCAACGCATTTGTCCATTTCATGATGGGTGATTTACAAACACACCTGCCCACACTGTGGTGAATGTTAGCAACTTTTGACCAAAAACGGCATGACCCTCGTGCACCAGAATTTTTTATTATTATTGGATGAGATTATTAATATATAGATGTCTCTCCTCACTTCCATACCTATTATAGATGAGTTTTATATTTTAACTTCTTTTTTTTTAAGATTTTATTTATTTATTTTCAGAGAGAGGAGAAGGGAGGGAGAAAGAGCAGTGTATGGTTGCCTCTCACATGGCCCTCACTGGGGGCCTGGCCCGTAACCCAGGCATGTGCCCCGACTGGGAATCGAACCGGGACCCTCTGGTTCCCAGCCCGTGCTCAATCCACTGAGCTACACCAGCCGGGCTATATTTTAACTTCTTAACTCAATACCATTAGTGGAGAGCTCTTTTCTTCCCATTTTCATTTTCTGGCTTATTGTAATATAATATCAACAGAATAGGTAGGTAAAGGGATATGCATGAGTAGAAACATCATTATTCCTATAAGATGGTTATTTTTATGTTTTTTTTGTGCAGGGGTGGGGATATTGAGGAATGGTAAAGCAAATGAGACTAAAAAAATTGAGAAGGTCTACGTTGATGTACATGATGAACAGCTTAGAAGAAGGGGATGGGAGGTTGTAAAGAGCTGCTGAGTTAAAAACTTTGGAGTAACTATAGTTGATGTAAGATTTCAAAATAAAAGAAGGGAATGTTGAGTTGTGACTTGGAATAGAGTCTTCTAAAATTATAAGCTAGAAATTTCTGATAATATTCTGACTTGTTGTTGGACTCTCAAAAAATAGAGTTTCATTTTCTATTATATTGGACCGAAGTTCCTAAACTTCCACTTATTCCTCCTAGTACTTCTGTTTGGTACTATTCATCCAACATTTAACAAGTAATTATTGAGTAACCCCTCAGTGCCAAGGGTCATTTGTAGCACTGCATAATCAAGACAAGCAAAGTCCTTGCTCTTGTAGACTGTGTTTTAAAATCATCAGAATAAAAAACATGATTTGGGAGTAGGGGTCAGGTGTGGCAGCGGGGAGCAACAAGGGACAATTGGGACAACTGTAATAGAACAATAATAAAAAATAAAAAACAATACAAAAACATAACACAAACAGGCAAACAAACAAAATTGTATAAATGCTGTGGTATCCTTTTAGAAGATGAGGAAGACGGAAGTTGAAGGAAGTGAGGAGCCTCCATCTCTCTTTGTTACCTCTTTTATATTCTGGGTTGAATTAGATAGGGCTCACTTTAACAATAATTCAGTAGGTAGGCTGCTTTCTTTTCCTGTTTCAGGTTATCCATAATCTTCTGAAAATGTCTTTCCCTGACCTCGCATGGTGCTTCAGCTGTAGTTCTGAATGTGGTAAGACTAGTTTCCTGGACTCTAGATAACATGCTTAGTACAGTATAGTGTAAGGTCATCACACAATGGACTGCTAGTTAATCTACTCTTCACTAAAATATTTTAATCTCTGATTACTCAGGTTTTTAAATTAAATGATATATTGCTGTGGTTAAATTAATTTTCTTCAACTGCGATATTTATTCCTATGAAAGTTCATCTGTTGAACTTGATCCATTGCTACAGTCTATTGATAATACTTTAAATTTCTGTGTGGTGTGTTAACTAATTTTTTTCTTTTCCTACCTCATAAAAAATTCCCTTTATATTTCCATTCAAATCATTCATATAAATATTGATAAGGATAGATATCCTGGCATCAGAGATCTCCCTTCAGGTCGGCATCATTTCATGAACCTTTACTCTTTTCCACGTGATGACCCCACATCTCTGAACTCCACCTAATTATACTGCCTTTTTATAAGTAGTGAAACCATTTATTAAATGCTGCTGACATGCAGATTTCTCATATCAAGGAGACTTGTACCAGATTTAACTCTGACTCTGTTAAAATTGAAATTAATAGTTTGTTGTCAATTTATACTGGTCCTTGCTGATTATCCCTTTTCTCGGTGCTACAAAACATCCTTAAAATATTTTCTTATCATTGAATACCAGTGTTCGTTTTAAGGTAATTTAGTTAATAGAATATACTTTCTGTTATTGAAAACAAGATACTTATTTGATTATTCCAAGACTTCTGATAACTTTTTTTCTCTGTTACTTCAAAGTTCAGTCAGTGAGTGGGCACAGCCTTCCTTCTCCTTCTTTCAGTACATATGAAAGAAAGCACATTTTCTGTAACCGGGCAACTTGTGTAAGCCTGAGTTCATGCTGAGCTTTAGACTCTACCCACAAATTAGTTTCACTGTCACGTATGCACCCTTTGCTATGAGCTCTTCTTTTATAAAGCCAAGGAAGGGAAAATGATTTCAAGTGATGACAAAGGGTGGTATATGGATATATGAAGAAGGATAAGTGGGAGACCTGAAAAAATATTTTGCTGAAAGTAATTATTTATTTAACTAAGGAACTTTTAAATCTCATGATTCTATAAATAACTAACAATATTTATGGTAGAGAGTAGATACTCATATTTGACAGACAGATGCATACTTTTAACTTTTAATTTTTTTATTCTATTAAGGGAAGGTAAAGGAATAAGTACTAGTAGAAATGGAATTGTTGAACATATTCTTATATTCCACTTTTATTATTTTCTCATGTATCAGATATAAGGGTAAGATCTGGAAGAAGAGAGGATCCATTTCTATGGTTAAAATAGAATTTGAGGTGATTTTTAATATATGATAAATTACATTGTTAGGGAGACACATAAAGCTTACTAAAATAGAGAAAATTCTAGAAGTAAGAACATACAAGATTATGGCATAAAAAGTTAAGATGATGTAATTTGGAGAGGATTGATGGTCAAATTTGAGGTTGAAAAAGCATTTGAAATTGATTGTTACAGATTTGGCTGCAAAGCAGTTGTCCTCATTTTAATCATATTGTGTTTAATTTCTATTAAAGAATTAAACCCACATGAAAATAGAATTAACATTATTTAGTCATATTTTGATAATGTGTTGATACTGTATCATATTAAAATTATTTCAACCATAAGAAAAATGTCTAACTCTAAGAGGAATATCTGAGCTCAAAAATGCCTGATTATTTGTTTTTCTAACAAAAGTGTATTTTTTCATGTAAATGCTAAAAAAATATTATCCAAAGAAATTGTGTTGTATAAGATCAGTAAAGAATTTTTTAGTGAAGAACAAAAACTGAAATTTACTCCAAGACTAGTTAGTACTGTCATGAGCATTCAAAAGTCCTTTACAGGGAATCACTGCATAGAGACAAATCATTTTCAGTAAATAACTTAGAGACATTACATATAAAATTTAAAGGATAAAAAGAAGCATAAGGATATTTAATTAAATATATCTCTATTATATGGTGTGGGGATTTGGGCAGAAGATTTTAAATACAGGGGCCAAGATACATATCCAAGTGTCTCTGCTACATTACAGAGTTAAAGAATGTTTGTGTAAGTGGACAGGTCAAGGTAGGGGAAATGTGACAATGAGTTCCCTATTTCAAAATTCCATCCGCTATTACATATTAGAGAGTTGATGTGAACTTCCTCTCAATGGGTGAAAGTGGTGTTGGTCATAGAAATTAGAAGTAAGTTGTAATAGCTTTGAAGGAAAGGTACCGTCTTGAGTGGATGATGTCTGTGACATCTTCCAGGGGAACGAGCATAGCTTACAGTTGTTATATTACATAAGTGAGTATCTGTACAGAGCTTTAACACAATGGCAAATGATAAGCACTCTACATGTTTTCCAGAAACAAATATACAAAAGCAAACCTTTCAGAAAGGAGATCTATCTGAAGATAATACATTTTGAGTCTTCAGAATTAAGATCAGTGGTTCCTGTCCAAGAAAGCATGATGTTTTGGGAAGGTTTTTCTTGTATTTTTTTCTGTGGCAGGCTGTAGTTGATTGTCTAACAATGTTTGTCTTTTTCTTCTTTTGGGGGAAGAGATCCCCAGTTTTACTCCAGACAGCAAAGTACCTAGAAAAAAGTCATATTTCTTATCCTTTCCTTTGTAGCTATGGGTGGCCAATGAGATATAAACCAAAGTTGTTTGGAAGGACCTCTGGTAAAGTTTCTTAAGAACACACGGCCTGCCTTTTATCATTTTACCCTTTCCCCGATATTGCTGACTGAGACGCACACATTGTATTTGGAGCTCTAGCAGCTATCTTGACTCATAGTCAACACTGAGTATAGCAGCCATGTAGGTGCAGTAAGGTGGGATGATAAGTTTTGAAAGAACCTGGGTTCCTGATGACCCGGCGGATCCTCTGAATCACTCCTGGATCAACTGTGAAGAGAAAAAGGGTAACTCAGCGTTAGTTATTAAAACATTTCCGACCATGTTATAGACATTGTCCAGTTTACATCTGAGGGTGGCCCCATTCTTTGCAAAGCTCCTTTCAGTGTTGTATTTGTCATTCCTCCCACACGTATCTAATCCAGTTGTACTTTTAAGACTTGTGATTATTCTAGTCCAGTTTCTCTTTTTTCATATGTTCCTACCTTTTAGTGTTCTGTGAAATAATTTTTGCCTCTCCTTTCTTACTCTGAATCTTCCTTCAGGCTCTCTGGGCAGCACTGAACACTAGCACTTCTCTGTTTATGCCTTAGATCTCTCCTCACTTATTCCTTCAGTCATGGCATCATTCTGAAAGGCCCCCTTTTTGCATCATCCCAAGTATATCCTCAACTCTTAATAGGAAAAGCAATTTATCAAAATCACACACAATGGAGTTCTTTTTATTGTCCTAACTCTGGCCTGTCTCACAGGTTTTTGTTGTTTTAAAATGAAAATCAGTGGTGATGTATTATACATGTGAGAATTCTTTTAGAATTCTGAAATATATATATATGAGATTATCATTGCTGTCATTGCTTTTGTTTCCACAGAACATACTTTTTCCTGCTACTTTAGAATATTCTAGTAAATGGAAAAAACAGATTCCCTCTCTTTTATATGAATTAAAAACAAAAGATATTGGCAAAAAAACAAGACATCTCATTCAAAAAGGTTTGTTATATGAATTTTTAAATTATATTTGAACAGAATTTGATGAAGAGTAAATTCTTTAGAAATTGGGCATGTTAATTTTGAACTATAAATATAAGACTCAATGAGGTATTTGTTGATCATTCTAGATAAAATATCCATATCCAATTTAACATGTTATAAATATACAGATACAGAAAATTATAAATCGTCCTAATATACATGCTTACATGCTTCTTCCTCTATATCCCAATAGAATTATCACTATTTGGGTTAACTAATATTTAATGATTTAATATTTATGATTATTCATAGCTGAACCACAGAATATATTTGCTTCCTTATACTAGTTTTTTGAAAAACTTGCATGAAATTCTCATAGTATTCAAGCACTACTATCCCCAAGTGCATTATATATATTTTTGTTTTCAAGCTATTTTTTCTTGAGACTTTTATTTTGCCGAATTCTTCAGGACTGCTTACTGTGTAAACCTGATCTTAATGGCTATTGTTTCTTCAACTGTGATCTCAAGAATTTGTCTCTATGCTTTGTTGGGGACCCTCATTTCTCGGATGCTGTATCTTGTTCTTTCTTGTTTTATTTTATTATTATTATTTTTTAAGATTTTATTTATTTATTTGTAGAGAGAGGGGAAGGGGGGGAGAAAGAGAGGGAGAGAAACAACAATGTATGGTTGCCTCTCACATGGCCCTCACAGGGGACCTGGCCTGCAACCCAGGCATGTGCCCTGACTGGGAATCGAACAGGGACCCTTTGGTTCCCAGCCCACACTCAATCCACTGAGCTACACCAGCCAGGGCTTATTTTATTATTTTAATGCATCATCTTGCTGATTCTTTTACTGAAAAATTATACATGGGAGGTAATTTTTTTAAAAGTTTGAAAGCCTAAGCAGGTCTTTATGCTACGCTTATATTTGGTTGATGGTTTGACTATGTAGAACTTCTTTCAGAAAAATTTTTGTTTTATTGTCTTCTAGCTTCCAGTATTACTTCTGAGATGTATATTGCTATTTAATTATTAGTTCGTTGTATATAAACATCTATTTATAGTTTTTCTCTTCTGCCTGGAAACTTTTAACATTTTCTCTTTATAATAGCTGTGCTACAAATTTACAGTGATTTGTTTCATAGATATTTGTGCGTTAGCTTAGGTGGATTTGCTTTCCATCTAATTTACTGTGGCTTTTCAATCTAAAAATATTCCTTGGTTCTAGGTATTTATCTTGTATTATTTTTAAGGTAAAATATTATGTAACACAAAATTTAGCATTTTAACAGTAGCATTTCTCACTTTAACATTAAGAACACTCACATTGTTGCAGAACCATCTCTCTTTTTTTTTCCGTGGTCTTTCTAGGTCAGTTTGTTGATCTTGCTTATTTTTTTTTTAAGAGCCAAATCTTGTTTTCATTGATTTTCTTTGTTGTTTTTATAATTCGATCTTGTTGATCTCTCCTCTAATATTTATTTTTCCTTTCTTCTGCTAGCTTTGAGTTGAGTTTTATTTTTCTCTAGTTCCATATGGTATAAAGTTAGGTAGTTAGAGACCTTATTTCTTTTATAATGTAATCTTTTATAGCCATATACTTGCCTCTTAGCACTGATTTTCCTATATCCCATAGTATTAGGATATTGTATTTTCATTTTTATTTTTCTCAGATATTTTATACTTTCATTGTGACCTCTTATTTGACTTATTGGTGGTTTAAGAGTGTGCAATTTAATTCCCACATATTTGTAAATTTTCCAGTTTTCCTTATTCATTCCTTTGTGATGCATAAATATACTTGGTATGATATCAGTATTTTTAAATATATTCAGATTTGTTTTATAAACATATTGCATGTCCTGGATAATGTTACATGTGCATTTGAGAAAAACGTATGCCCTCCAGTTTTATGTATGCTTGTTTGGTCCAATTGCCCTGTAGTGCTGTTCAAGTCTGTGTTTATTTATGGATCTTCTCTCTGGTTGTTTTAACCTGTATTAAAAGTGAGCACTGAAGTCTCCCACTACTATTGTAGAGATGTTTTGTTTCTGCCTTCAGTTCTGTAAAGGTTTACTCCATATATTTTGTACCTCTGAGGTTTGGTGCATGTGTGTTAAGGGCCCGCATGGACTTAGAACATATGCCCGCCCACTCTGGGAGTCACCACCAGAGCAATGACTAGAAGGGTGCCAGTAGCACATAGGAAGTAGGTGTAGTGTCTAGAAACAGGGAAAGTGCTGGACAAACCTCTGGAAGCCAGGCAGCATCATGGTCCCCTCTTTGGGTCCTCCTCCCACACAGAGCCACAAAGCAGTGAAATGGGCTGCCCCACCCTGGCTAATACCTAAGGCTCCACTCTATTCAATTTAACAGGTGCACTAAGACAGCCAAAGCAGCTCTACCTAATACACAGAAGCAAACACAGAGAGGCTACCAAATTGAGGAGACAAAGAAATATGGCCCAAATGAAAGGACAGAACAAAACCCCAGAAAAAGAACTAAATGAAACAGAGATAGCCAACCTATCATTTGCAGAGTTAAGAACACTGGTGATCAGGATGCTCAAAGAACTCATTGAGTATGGCAACAACATGAGGGAAGAAATGAAGGTTATACTAGGTAAAATAAAGAAAAATTCACAGGCAACCAAATGTGAAAGGAGGGATGCTGGGATTCAAATCAACAATTTGGAAGAGAAGGAAGGAATAAACAATTATCCAGAACAAAAAGAAGAAACAAGAATTAATAAAAATGAGGAGAGTATTAGAGTTTTGGACATCTCCAAAAGTGCCAAATCTGAATCATAGGGATGCCAGAGGTGAGGGGAAGAACAAGAAATTGAAAACTTAAAAAAAAAATAATGAAAGAAAACTTCCCTAATTTTGTGAACAAAATAGATATGCAAGTTCAGGAAGCACTCAGAGTCCCAAACAGGTTGGACCCAAAGAGGACCACACCAAGACACATCATAATTAAAATGCCAAAGGTTAAAGATAGAGAATCTTAAAAGCAGAAAGAGAAAAACATTGTTACTCACAAAGGAGTTCCCATAAGACTGTCAGCTGATTTCTCAACAGAAACTTTGCAGGCAAGTAGAGCCTGGCAAGAAGTACTGAACGTGATGAAAAGTAAGGACCTACAACCTAGGTTACAATATCCAGCAAAGTTATCATTTAGAATCGAAGGGAAGATAAAGTGGGAGTTCATCATCACCAAGCCATTTTTACATGAAAAGTTAAAGGGACTCATTTAAGAAAAAGATAAAAACAATGAACATTAAAATGACAAACTCACAACTATCAACAACTGAACCTAAAAAAACAAAAACAAAAACAAAAAACACAACAAACTAAGCAAACAACCAGAACGGGAACAGAAACATGGATATGGAGTACATTTGGGGGGTTATCTGGAAGGAGTGAGGAGGAGAATGGGGGAATATGTACAGGGATTAAGAAGCATAATTGGCCCTGGCTGGTATAGCTCAGTGGATTGAGCATGGCCTGCAAACCAAAGAAGCATAATTGGTAGGTACAAAATAGACAGGAGGATGTTAAGAATAGTATAGGAAATGGAAAAGCCAAAGAGCTTATATGCACAACCCATGGATTTGAATTAAGGGGGGCATTACTGGAGAGAAGGGGTGTGCCAGGTGGAGGGAGCAAAGGGGGGAAAATTGGGACAATTATAATAGCATAATCAATACAATTAAGAAAAGATTCTCTTTGTTCTTCTTTTTTTTTAACAGTTTCTTTATGCCTTTTAGTGTGGGCCTCATTTTGTTTATCCTACTTGGAGTTTATAGAACTTTTTTGATTTGTAAATGCATGTGTTTCCTCAGATTTTGGAAGTTGCTTTATTATTTCTTTAAATAACCTCTCTACTCTTTTTTCTCTTCTCCTTTTAGGACCCCCATAATGCATATATTGGCCTATTTGATGTAAGTTCCTTAGTCTCTGTTCACTTTTCGTCATTCTCTTTTCTTTTTTTCTCAGACTCTATTGTTTCAAAGAACCTGCCTTTAATATTGCCAACTTTTTTGTTCATGTCTCCTGTTGAAGCCCTCAAGGGAATTTTTCAATTTGGTTATTTCATCATCTTTCTAGAACTCTTATTATTCAGATGGACCTCCTAAACTGATCTTATTTTTATTACTTATGTATCCATCTCCTTTTTTATTTGTTGTCTTTTTGGGGAAATATACTCAGTTTTACTTTCTACTTGTGTGTTTTTAAGTTATATAATCCAATTTCTAAAATACATACATAGACATAGCTGCTTTTGGTTCATAGATGCAATACCTTCTCTACATCTCTGAGGGTGTTAATACCTTATAGATTTGATTGTTTGTTTTTGAGGGTGGTTCTTCTGCATCCTGTACTCCCTATTCCCCCAAGTCAACTTATTCTTAGAGATTATTTTAATCATGCTGCCAATTCTTGTTTTTCACTTCTAATTATGAATAGTAGTCTGAAATGCTACTTGGAAGTTCTGATTATATATGTGGTTGGGTGTTAATTGATTTATACCTTTAAGGTAAATAATAAAGTAGAGTTCATACTGTTTATTCATGGATCTATGATGCAGGTTTTCTTAAGAAGACTCTCCCAATAATTTGTCTGTGATATATGAGTTACTATAAGTGTTTTCAGCAACATTTGGTATAGCACTTTCATTTTAGCTCCCAGTTTACACTCAGGTACCTATCCCATTCTTCATTCTTAGCTGTACCTGATGTTTCTCAATCAAGAATCTGTTTCTTTCTATTTTCTTTTTTTAATGTTTTCTTTTTTAAAAATTATTTATTTATTTATTTATTTTTAGAGAGAGAAGAAGGGAAAGAGAAAGAGAGGGAGAGAAACATTAATATGTGGTTGCCTTTTGAGTGCCCCCTACTAGAGACCCGGCCCTCAACCCAGGCATGTGTCTGACTGAGAATGGATCTGGTAACCCTTTGGTTCTCAGGTTATCACTCAATCCACTGAGCCACAGCAGCCAGGGCTCTCTCTCTCTTTTTTTTTTTAACGTCTGTTTCTAGCTTGCTTTTAAACAAATTTTATATGTATTGTTTATGTTATTACAGTTGTCCCACATTTTCCCCTTAATACCCCTTCACCCAACCTGCACTCCACTTCCATAATTAGTCCCTTTACTGTTGTCCATGCCCATGGGTCCTTCATATAGTTCAAATATAGGACTAATCCCTTCACCTTCTTTCAGTCAGTCCCTACCTCCTCCCTCCCCTCTTACAGCTGCCAGTCTGTTTCATGATTCTATGCCTCTGATTCTATTTTGCTCATTAGATTCCTCTTATAAGTGAGATCATATGGTATTTGTCTTTCACCGCCTGGCTTATTTCATTTAGCATAATAGTCTCCATTTCCGTCCATGCTGTGACAAAAGGTAGGAGTTCTTTCTTTCTTTCTGCTGCATAGTATTCCATTGTGTAGATGTACCACAGTTTTGTTTTATTTTTTATCCACTCATTTACTGATGTGCACTTAGGCAGTTTCCAAATCTTGGCTATTGTATATAGTGCTTCTATGAACATGTGGGTGAATAAATTCTTTTGAATTGGTGTTTGGGGATTCTTCATGTATATTCCCAAAGAATCTCTTTGGTTTAACTTCTTCAGACGGTGACTCTTTAGTCTCCTATCAGGGCATAGTGGTTATGTGTGGTAGCCAAAGAATCTGTTGCTCAAATTTTTTTTCAAATAATTCTTTAAACCACGCTTCTAATTCCCCACCTTTTTACATTGTGAATCAGCTTTCTTCTTTTTGGCTTCCCTGCATCAAACCTTAAATTTCAACTTCATTCTGCCTATTGTCAGTTACCTTTCATCCACTGGCTTTCTAGCTTGCAAGTGGTTTTTGGTGTCACCGCTATATTCTTTCTTTTCTCATTGTCTTTGCATGGCTCTTTTTTAAAATAATGGTATTAAGGGGGGGAACTATGCTTAAACTATTTAATCCAGTTAACCTGAAGTCTATATTAATATTTTTAAATTAAGCTGGCTTGTGTCCACATTTTATATTAAATAGTGGGGGGAAAGAAAAGTAGGAAGGAGAGAAGGAGGGAGTAGGGAGTTTTGGGACACCTATCCTATTCCAGGCAAGGCTTGTCTGCACCCTTGGAGAACAGCACTCATAAATTATGAAGAGTCCTGATCGACTTTCCTTTCAAGTATATACTTTGTGCAGCCACTAGCAATGGACTGTGAAAATTTAAATGTGTTAGCCACCCTAGTGCTAGATCATGTCGCTTTGTAGCATTGAATTTAATTGATTATTTCAGCTTTGCAGATGAGGAAAGTGAATTTAAAAAGCTAAGATAATTTATCCAAGATCACATGATCTGAAAGTGCCAGAGCCAGTCCTATTCCCAGGCTCTGTTTCCTTGTTCAGAGTCTGGGGCCCGTTGTGTTGGTCCATGACGCCTCCTGAGGACTGCAAATGCCATTTAAAGTCTGGGGCCCATTGTGTAGATCCATGACGCCTCCTGAGGACTGCGAATGTGTTGCTGAATGATAATTACACCATATGCGTGGGGCTGTGGTTGTGTTAGATTAAACCGTCTGAATCTACTAAATCTAACGCTTCTCTGTCATTCCTTGTGTTGTTTTAGAGATTGTGCAACCACCCATTTTATATAAAATTATATTATTTCTTACTTATTTTTTACTATCTCTGATGTTAAAAAAGCTATGGAAATGGAAGTTTAAGTGTCCTATCTAAAACCATTAGAAGAATGAGAGCAAAAATAGCACTTTCCTCATATTTCTTCCATTTAACTAAGAGCAAATTACCTTATACTTGCTTTAAAATACAGCTAATTTTGAGAGCAACCAGAAATTTTACTAATGTTACTTGAACAGCTTATTATTTTTTGGCATGAGTTTTATCAATTCATTATTAAAAATTACTTCTATTTTCTTTCATAAAATAACATTTTCTGTTACATTTTAAATATAGGTGTTATATCTTTCTACTTAAGATTATTTTAATCCATCTTATTAAATTGCACATGTCAGCATATATTCAAAGTCTTATAGCATGAGATGTAACTTTTCTTTTTAGCAGTGTCTCTCCTTCCTTTGATATAAAGTTTTTCCTTTCAGAATGAATGGCATTATTTTTTTCTCTGACCATGTTCAAATTTAGTCTGAACAAATCTTAGTTTGGAAGATTAGGAGATTTGGCAGGCTCCTCCTTCCACTATCTTTTTATATTAAGTAATAGCACTGTATTTGAGCTGCAGACCCTCTCTGGACTACTAACTTCCTTCCCCCGACAGAAAGATCAGCAATGCCCGGAGTACTGAGTGGGCGCAAGTACATCTTGAGAGGTATAATATTTTCTATTTCAAGCTTTAAAAAATTATTATTTCCTATAGAAAAAACATTTTGGTGTGGCTTTCAAGTTCTTACATAATCTGGTTTGAGGTTATTTTCTGTGTTAACTCTGTAGCATTGCATGAAGGTTGTGTTTAAGAGAGGGGAACAAGGAATTGCTACCTATCTGTGAGGATCTCAGTATTTCTCCTCCTTTACAAATGCTGTGTTCTAGTTATACAGTACTACTCACAATTCCAAGAATACAGCACTGTGACTGTGATTATATGTTTTCCTCCACCTGAAAGTGCATCTATTTCTGCCCGTTACCACACACTTATTCTGCAATACTGTAATTACATCTGTTTCTCTACTAAGCTTCTGTCTCCCTTATTATCACAATCAGTGCTTTGGTCTGATACATCCCACCACACACTGTTTGTACCTTTTGTTATGGTTGTTTTTGGCAAAAGAATACCTTGAAAACAACGACTGGGTTTTACCTCTCTTTTCTATAACATCTGACAGTATACTGTGCTCACAGAAAATATAAGTAATCTTGAATCCGTGTTATAATCAGTGCGCATGAGCGTGCACACCTGTTGCCTCACACTGTGAGTTGCAGCAAGGTGAACCTGTTCTCCAGATATTATTTTTCTTTAACACTGATTCTTAATCATTTTTTCTTTTTTGCTCACAAGTACAAATATAATGAAATATAAGCATATAATTAAAAAATTAACCTTTTTGTTTTCAAAGGTGCACATATGAACACACATTCATTTTATTTATAATTTCAAGGGATTTATGGGTCCAGTCAAAGCCCTTTTCTTCTCCCTTAAGTTAGTTGATAAAAACAGGAATCTTATCATTTAGCTCACTCGTAGTTTTTATGCTGGCTCTAAAATCTCCAGAAAAAGTCTACTCCAGTAGGTAATAGTTCTGATAGCATCTGTTACACATTTTGTGTGTTTTTATATCTTCATACTTTAAGTAACCCCTTAAGCATTGGGAGTTGTATAAGATTCCCTTGAGGCCCATGAAGTGTTCAATGATTCTGAAACAACATAAATTAGCCCAACTGCTTTTCTTATCACCTGTTATCATAATTCCAACTTTAAGAGCTTTCTTAAATACTAATATTTATTCAGATAAATATAATGCAAATAAGAAAACTATCCACAACAGTAATGTGTGATTTTCTAATGTTTAATTAGAGATAACATTTACTTATGCCAGATATGTTTTTCTGATTCTTATGTTGTTACTACAATGTGAGCCAGAATAATTTATAATTTGTGTGTTGCTCAATATCTCAACCCTTCCCCATGGGACCATATTTCCCCCATTCACTTTCTCATAAGGGCATTTCAAGTTGGCAAAACTTTAAAAATATTTATCAAATAAACAAATACACTGATGAATGAAGGACTCTTCACTATTTCTACCATGCCTATATACCTCATTTTTCCCTGGAAATTTTCAATTAATGCCTGTCATCCAGGTGTAATTATTAAAAATAGCCAAACAGTCTTGAACGATCTTGAACATGACCCAGTTTGAATGATGTATAATTATATGTTATGTACCATCAATTCTGTCATCTGTAGGCCAATTTAACAGGAGTGGATTGTCAAATTAGATGTACATAAATCTGAGATCTTGTCCTGGTATCAAACTGTACAAATAATTTAAAAGATACAAACAATCAAGAAGCTCAGACGAAGTAGGGAGGGATCTGGGACATTCAGATGTGCTCTCCAGGTTATTTCGTCTCTTGAAGAACATGCGTCTGTGGCCTAGCAAAATAAATGAAATTTCTAATGAGGTTTAGGGGCTTACCTCACACACAGACAGATTTATGTTATGAAACATTTCTGCTTAATATTTTAGAGTGTTGTATAGTTTATATGATATTTTCCAGAGAGTGTTTATTTAATATAAATAATCTGTTAGCCATGCCCCAGCCTGCTGAAGACATTCAGATGATAAGGTCTTTTTCTCCTAGAAACTATCATTTGTCTATCTTTTGGGAGTTCCTGTTGACATGGGATTAGATTAGAGCACCTGCCTTTTTCCCTTTACCCATGGGCATCCACCTTATAAACAGCATGAACGGATCACTGTCCAGACACTTTAACTCCTTCCTCCCAACCCTCCAGGAGATTTTGAAATTTAGAGATTATATTAGATTATTTAGAGATTATTATTATACTGAGGGGTTTTTTTACTACATTTTAGGTTATTACTACATATGTGTGTTTATCAGCTCTAGACATTCAAGTCTAACAGTAAGTAAGGCATATAAACACCCTTCCCTCGTGGAGCTAGGGTATTAGTGGTAAGGATTGTATGATATGGATATGTTTCAGTGGGACTTCTGTAAGATGAAGTTAAAGAGCCCTGCCTATAACTTGTAAATGAGGATAGGTGTTATATTGTCTCATTTATGTTACCGAATTATACATGACAGTTTAACATTTTATTGCTTTTGTTATAAATATTATCCAAAATACCTGTTTTACTAATTATTAGCTTATAACAAATAAACATACTTACCTTCTTTAACTTGTTACACTTATTACCCCTTCTAGTTTTTATTTTATATTGCCTAATCAAATATTTTAATTTTTTCATTTTGAAAATGATGTATCACTGCAGGTGAGATGTTTTAAAGATACACGATGCTTCATGAATGCCTATTTTATCTTATACTTTAAGAGTTTTTTTTCAGTGTTAGATATTAAACATAAAAGTACCTTGATTCAAACTGAAAGGACATGTCATGCCAGGCAGACATTATAACCCTCAAAGTGTGTGTTAAGTTTTTTTAACCCTTTGCAGTAAATATAGGTGAAAGATGGGCCAGTCCTCTGCAGTTATAGCAAAACGACATTTATATTTCAGACGTAGTTATGAAGAAGTAAATTCAACTCCTTTACAAAAAGTGCCAGCTGTTATATAAAATACATTTCTGAGACATTTCCTATTCAGAATGTAAGGTCAAAGGGTTTATCATTTGAGGGTCATTATATCAAAGTGCCTGTGATCAGATTTATGCAATCTTCTATTTTGCTTTCATTACATACTTTGTCTTGCTCTAAAGCCACATATGAGTCTGAAATGAAGATTCTAAAGCATATTTTATGGTTTCCATTGAAACACATTATATTTTCTGCCTCCAATATTTTTCTTTCAAATCCATCTAATTTATCATATCTTCCTGATTTTTACTTCACTTCTGCTTTAGGCAATTTTAACAGTGTTTTGTTTTTTTTTTCTCCTAAACTGTTTGCTAGAATGACTGAAGTTTAGTCCAGAATATAAAATAATATCAACTAAATTACTTCAGATGAGTAATTAGAGCATATTCGTACATATAAAACTAGAAATCATTGTTGCTAGATTTAAAATTAAAAGCAAACAAAAATATTTTATGGCAGTATAATTTGCTCTAATTAGTTTACAATATTTTTAAATATTTTTACTACGAAGAATAAAAAGAGGAAGGAGATCATATTACAATAAAGTAAGTATAGCATGATGAAAAAAATAGACTTTTGAGTCAGATACATTTGGATTTATTTTCTGATTCTATTCAACAATGTTATATATGGTATTGCTTAACTTTCCATGAAGTTATGTGGGAATTGTGTGATTATTTATGTCCACTTTACTGCGAGCAAAAGTGAAATATCACTTCTGTGTAGAAACAATTAAGATCATCATTGTATCCTCTGTTATGTGGATCTTGGAAGCCATGTGTTCAATTAGCATATCTGCAAGGTCCTGCTGACACACACTGGTTCTTAGATGAAAAAGAGATGAATCCTTACTGTGCTAAGCTACTGAAATTTAAGGATTTATTTGCAATAGAAATTAGAATTGTGTTCTAAATACAGAAATTACTACCATAACCAAAACCTTAACTATGGTATTATCTTAGTGATCACGTGAGAAAATTGATGTCAGAGACTGGAATAATGGCAATCCAAGTGTTGTTGTAGACAGCTGAAAAAGAGGGTATTGATTGTATTGGGACTGTGTTTGTCAAGTAACCTGATAGAAAAAAGACCTCCACAAAGTAGCTGGGTTTCAAGGCAAACTGAGAGAGAAGGGAGAGTTCAGAAATACATGCTGTTGCGTCTTCGGAAAGTTGTCTGCTTCTATAGTCCCAAATAGTAAATCATGTTTAATATATAGCCCCAAATATAATCTCAAATATAAAGCAAATTTAATAACATGTTGAGACAAAGATCCAAATATCTTAGTTGAAAGTGATAACTCAGGCCCTGGCCAGGTAGCTCAATCGGTTAGAGCATCATCCAGATATACCAAGGGTGCAGGTCCATTCTGTGGACAGGGAAGTCAACCAATGAATTCATAAATAAGTGGAACAACAAATTGATATTTCTCTCTATATATCCATCTAACAATTAATAAATAAAACATTAGAAAAAGAAAATGATAACTCAGGGCAGAGATTAGATTATGTATGGGGGGTTCCTACCTATTGTTCCAGATAGCTTTATAGTAAGTTACATTAAATTTCTAGAGCGAGAGAGATTAGAAAAATAAGAAAAAATAAAGGAGGCCTTGGTACTGCATATGACTCAAAATAATTTTTTTTAATTGAGTTAAGATTGGTTTGTAACCTTTTATGTTTCAGGTGTGCAACATTCTAATTTGACATCTGTATATACCACACTGTGCTCACCACCAAAAGTTTAGTTTCCATCTGTCACCGTATAACTGACCCCCTTTATCCATTTTGTCCTCCCCCCTACTCCTCTTTCCCTCTGGTTACTACCAACCTGCTGTCTACCTCCGTGAATTTGTTTTTGGTTTTGTTCATTTTGTTCTTGTTTTATATTCCACATGTTAATAAAATCATATTGTATTTGTCTTTTTCCTTATGACTATTTCATTTACCTCAATGCCTTTGAGATCCATTCAAATTGTCACAAATGGCAAAATTTCACCTTTTTTATGGCTGAATAGATTTCCTCTGTGTGTGTATGTGTATGTATTTCAGATGTTCTTTATTTTTTCACCTGTCTGTGGACACTTAGGTTGTTTCCATATCTTTGGCTATTGTGAATAGTGCTGCAATAAATATAGGTGTGCACATATATTTTTGAATTAGTGTTTTTTTTGTTTGTTTGTTTTCTTTGGATAAATACTCAGAAGTAGAATGGCTAGATTATGTGGTAATTCTATTCATAATTTTTGAGGAATGTCTGTTCTGTTTTTTTTTTTTTTTAAGTGGTTGTACTAATTTACATTCCCACCAACAATGTGAGGGTTCCCTTTTCTGGGCATCCTCCCTAACACTTGTTCCTTATTTTTCTTTCTTTCTTTTTTTTTTTTTTTTTGAAAGCCATTCCAACAGATGTGAGTGATATCTCATTGTGGTTTTGATTTACATTTCCCTAATAATTAATGATGTTTAACATCTTTCTATGTTAGCCATCTGTATGTCATAACTGGAGAAATGTCTGTTAAGATCCTCTGCCCATTTTTTTAAATCGGGTTATTTGTTTTTCGGTTGTTGAGGTGTCTGAGTTCTTTATATATTTTGGATAGGAAGCCCTTGTCAGATGCATGATTTGCCAGTATCTTCTCCCATTCTGTAGTTTGCCTTTTCCATTTGTTAATGGTTTCCTCTGCTGTGCACAAGCTTTTTAGTTTGATGGAGCCCCATTGGTTTAATTTTTCTTTCTTTCTTGCCACTAGAGTTAGACCCACCAATATGTTTTTAAGACCAATGTCAAGGAGTTTACCATCTATGTTTAACTCTTTAATCCATTTGAAGTTAATTTTGTGCATGATGTAAGTTAGTGGTCTAGTTTTATTCTTTTGCAGGTATCTGTTCAGTTTTCCCAGCACCATTTCTTGAAGGGACTTTCCTTTCTCCATTGTTTGTCCTTGGCTTTTCTGTAGTAAAGTAGCTTTACGTATATGTGTAGTTTTACTTCTAGGCTTTCAATTCTGTTCCATTAATCCATATGTCTGTTTTTCTGCCAGTACCATACTGGTTTTTTTTAAAGATTTTTATTTTTATTTATTTATTTTAGAGAGAGGGGAAGGGAGGGAGACAGAGAGAGAGAGAAACAGCAATGTATGGTTGCCTCTCACATGGCCCTCACTGGGGACCCGGCCCGCAACCCAGGCATGTGCCCCAATGGGGAATCGAACCGGGACCCTCTGGTTCCCAGCCTGTGCTCAATCCACTGAGCTACACCAGCCAGGGCCATACTGTTTTTGTTACTAAAGCTTTATTGCATAGTTTGAAATCAGGGAATAAGATACTTCTAGCTTTGTTCATTTATCTCAGAATTGCTTTGGCTATTTAGGGTCTTTTGTAGTTCTATACAAACTTTAGGACTTGTTCTATTTCTGTGAAAACCGTTGCTGGGTTTTCATAAGGATTGCATTGAATCTATATATTTCTTTAGTTAATATGGATAGTATAACAGTGTTCATTTTTCCAATCTATGAGTATGGACTATGTTTCCAATTCCTTGAGTGGTCTTCAATTTCAAAAATATTTTGAATGCAATTACTGACACATTGAACTGACAGAAGAAAATAGATAAACTTCTGAAATTTTATTGGAATGGTATTACCGAAGAGTCATAGTCTGAAATACCTTTGGCTATTCAAGACTTAAAGATACATTTGGGTCTGCAATCTTTAGCAAGCAGGAAGTGCACTGAAAGAGTTTTTGTAGCCTCTAAGGTAGGCAATTCCTCCACCTGAGATATGGCCAAGGAGGATAATGAAAAAGGATAGGCCTCCAGAAAACATAGAATGTGTCAAAAAAAGGAAAGAAAGCAGAATCAAGGACTAATCCAGGATCCATTCATATCTTGAAGATAGGATAATGTCACAGAGTAGACCACTGACTAATATGTGCCTCTTGTTCTCCCCATTTGTAGTTAGTCTTTCCCTATTCAATCTTTGTTACTCAATATGTGGATGGAAGGGTGGGACAGGGTGCGTTGACCTGTTTTTTTTTTTTTTTTAATTCATTAGTCTTTAGATTAAAACCATATCCAGCCTGATTAAGAGACTATTGTACACATCTAGAAATTCTTGACTTGATTGAACTTTCAGTAATTTCCCTTCAAGATTGTATTCTGTGTTTAGAAAAAAGGTATCAAATGATATTTGGTAACTTGTGGCAATGATTTTTTTGTGCCTATGAACTATTCCACTTGCTTCTCTACATTTTGCAGCTTCCCCCAAAGTTTTGTTGGGACCACATAATTTAATTCTGGTCTGTGGATTGTGACTTGAAGTCAGTGTGTCACTTCTGGGCGGAGGCATTTAAGCTCACCATCCTGTCGCTTTTTTGCTTCAGAGTCTGTGGGGAGCTCACATTTCAGATGCCCCAGCTCCATTATGGAGGAGGCATGCCCTATGCACCTAGATTTACATGAACAAGAAATCAACCTGTGTTATGTTAACTTATGATTTTTAGTTTTTTTTTTCTGTTGTGACAGGTAGTGCTAATCATATTAACCATAAGGATTGCATTTTTTTAAGTCAAAAGGATGTACTAAATAGGTATTCTACAAGTGTGCTGTAAAAATTCAATGAGAAAATATCTGTATAACACTTGGCATAAGACTTAGCACGTCATACACTCAGTCATATAGTAAAATGTCTAGTACCTAGTATTCAATAAATGTTACCTGCTGCTACAATTTTTGTTGTTGTTTTTAAACTCTATATACCCATAGGCTTAACATTTATCGATAAAAATTTATAGATGGTTTTACTGAGAAATTTATCCATTGCATGATAGTTTCTGAGAATTTCCAAAGAGAAGTGGTAAGCAATAGAATTCCGTAGTGGATTACTAAATACAGATTATGTCAAACAAGTCTGATTTTTATTATCAGTGTAGTGTTAAAGTAACAGTATTTAGATAGAAAATGTTTATAGAGTCTATTTTGATTTCAGAAATATCTTTAAGAGATAGTAATAACTTTTTGGATAAAATGGAAAATATTTAGACATGGCTAGTTTTTTCTAACACAACAACAATTATAGATGAATCAGTATTAACATGGAATTAGGTTTGTAATGTAATATCTTGGTATCACCTTCTTTATTTCAATATTTTTAGGAGATCTAGAATAAAGTACATGTGGCATGATTATGTATTTTATGAGGCTGGGGGATTTAGCTTATATTCAATGAAATAATAGTATCATAAATATTGAGACTAAACTTAATCTAAAAAGATAACATTTTATAAGAGTAAATATAAGTCTGTCAGGTAAAGAAAACTATTTTAAGGAATACCAAAGGACACATGACTTGAAGAATATTTGTGTGAAATAGACTTAGACATTCTGCTGACCTCAGGCTTATGATGAATAAATTGTGTATTTTCATACCTGTTCAATAGCTGGTGTATCTTTGGTTTTATGAATTATGGCATCTGGAATGAAGTAAAAGCCTCTTATTTTACTCTAATGGCAGGCCTCTTAGTACTTGATATTCAGATTATGATTTATTCTTTAACAGCATCATAGCAAACTGTAGCTCATTTAGGGAAGTATAATTATAGGGACTTGTAATTAATAAAGAGGAGAAACTATTTATTTATAAAAAACTTTCTTAAAATTATAGAAACTCAAAATTAAAATGAGCTACTTCAAGAATTAGTGACATCTTTTACTGAATGTATACAAACAGAAGCTGGGATAAGCATTTACTGAGATCATTGTCTAAAGAAAATAAAATTAATTGGTGTGCTGTGCTACAAGTCTTCTGCAGTGCCACCTCCTTGTAATAGCCTCAGACTCTTTGAGTGTAGACATATTATGTTCAGGTTGCTACTGTTACATAAGACATCAGTTCCTTCAGGGGGTTTTCACAGTTCAAATTATTTTTATCATAATAGTAAGACATTTATCCTTTATGTGCCCATTCTGTGCCCATTCTCTCATATATATAAAGTGAAGTTTTTCTTTTTTTTAAAGACTTTATTTATTTATTTTCAGAGAGAGGAGAAGGGAAGGGAGAAAGAGCAATGTATGGTTGCCTCTCACATGGCCCTCACTGGGGACCTGACTCGCAACCCAGGCATGTGCCCTGACTGAGAATTGAACCGGGACCTTCTGGTTCCCAGCCTGCACTCAATCCACTGAGCTATACCAGCCAGGCTGAAGTTTTTCTTAAGCTACATGATATGTCATGATGGCATCACTAATTTTAAAACATAATGACTGTATTGTTTTATGTATAAATAAATATTTCTTAAAGTGTTTAGTTGTAATGTTTTAAAATAGCTTTCATAAGTTCTATTTCTATAGGGCAAACATCAAATTTATTCTCTTGAGATGAGTACCTGTATTTTAAAATATATGATCAAAACTACTTGGAATCATTCCAGATTCTAATCTAAAGAAGACCATATCTATCTTTAAACCTCTTATATTATTTATTTACTTTTTATTAAATGTCCAGAACACACAAATCTGTAGAGATGTGAGGTGGATTAGCAGTCACCTAGGGTCGTCGGGGTGGTGGCAGACAGGAAGGGGAAGAGAGCGGCTCCAGCGGTTATTGCATTGCTTTTGGGCACGGAGAACGTGGTTTAAATGTCCGTTGTGGGATGGTGATACTTTCACAACACTTAATGTATTAGAACCATCGCGTTGTACAGTTTAATGGCTTAATGATGAATTTTTATGGTAGTTCAATATACTTTAATAAAGATCTTGACAAAAACCACATGTGGATCTTTTTAAAGCACGCTGGGTGTTGACAGTGAGGATGTTTATCGGAGATGTTGCTGTCGCCAACAACTGTGTCATTGCAGTCGCAACAATTATTTGTAAGAAACTTTGTTAGCTTACTATTCAAGTAACGTTGTTTTAAGTATCTTACATATTAGTAAAAAACTTATAAATATGTTTTATTGCTTTCATGTTTGCCATGTTTTTGTTTAATTTTGGATATTATAAGATTTTGTGGTTAGCATGGCATACATTGCACCTTTTCCCTGCAGAACATAGAAAAATAGGCTCCTGGCTAGCATTTCCACACAATATGTCTAATTTTCAGAACTACATTAATGGTATTACGTGGGGAGATAATTTCTCTATATATCGTCAACTTTCTATCCTATAAGTCAGTCCTAAGTTTTCTGTAGACTTTATTTGTGTTTTATGATGATCTTTGATCATGTCTTAGGCCGTTTATACCACATTGTGTGTGTATATGTAATGGCCAGGGTGGGGGAAGAGCTCAGATATTTCTGTATTGTTATCAAGAAAATCTCAAATGGAGCAAGTAGCCATTGTATCACCATAATTTCAATGACATTTAGGTCCTTAACAAATCAAGGAAAACTCAGTGCATGATAGAAGTTGATGTCACTCAACTTTTTTTGTTGTTGTTTATATTTGCTTTTTTTCCTTTCCCTCCTATTCTTCTTTTCACCTGAACCCAAAACTGCCCCAAAGCCTACCACACAAAGTCATCTGCTTGTGTCGAGATGTCAGGCAGTTTTACTGCAGAGAGCAACTCCTTCAGACCCGTTTGTGAACATTCAGACCATTCTTGCACTGACTTCAAATAGTCTCAGACCATTTGTTTCTTCACAGATGGCTCATGCATCTGTGATACATTTAGAAGAACCAAACAAGCTCTGCTGACCACAAATGGTACTGGTTTCTGTGTTTCTGTGAGTTCTCAAAGTTTCATGTGACAGTTAACACTACCTGCTGACCTTGGCCAGTATGGCTCAGTTGGTTGGGCATGGTCCCACAAAGTGAAAGGTTGCCAGTTTGATTCCCGGTCAGGGCACATGCTGGGGTTATGGAGTCAGTCCCCAGTTGGGGCTTGTAGGACAGGCAACCGATAGATGTTTCTCTCCCTCTCTTTCTCACTTCTTGCTCTCTAAAAATAAATAAAATTATTAAAAATTACCTGTTGAGGCAGTTGAGAATAAATTAATTACAATGTGGTCTAGTTGCTTTGCTCTTAAATAGAGAATTTCATATGTTGTACAAATATAAGGATAATTTTCCAGCAAACATTTATTTTCATAAGGTAAACTGTATTTGAAAAATACCCTGCATTGAAGAATAATGGCTGTACCTCAAAAATCATCTAGTATAATTAATAAAAACTATAGAAAGGTGTTTTTTCTCAGTTTTACCTGATTATTATTGGTAAACTTATAAATGGAAAATAGTATTACTTTAAAATGATTTTCTTATTTATAGAATTAAATATTTTAAAATGATGTATTAAAAATTAAAGTGTTTTTAAATTAAAGAATTTAAATATGACATGAATAAAATTTAGCTTCTGTCTGGATATGAAAGCTGTAAACTTCAGAAATAGTGAACATAGACTATTTATTTAACCTAGTTCTTTAAATCTAATTTATCCCCAATATTTCTTGTCTCAACAAATGGTATTGCCATCCTTTTGAGACCTGGAATCATGCCTATCATATTACCTCATCTCCCATATTTACACATGTACCTTATGCATAGCAAGTGTTCAGTGTTACATATATAGATTTTTACATGTATTATATTTGCTATCTGATTCCTGTGTTTGGCAAAGAAAATATTTTTCTATTAAAGAGAGATGGCTAATATTCATAGAAACCAAATAATTCTCCAAGAATTAAAAAGGAAAGTAAAATTTAGAGGGAAAAAATCAGAAATTGAGGGAGTTTGAAAAATAAATTTTATAGTTGTGATTACTGAATTTTGATTGAATTTTCAAGCTACTAAAATATAAATGCATAGATAGAAAAATATATAGATAGATGAGTTAATAGATGGATAAATCAAAATGACTCTAGGAAGCTGGAAGCTATTAAGTTCTTCCTTGAGACCATATGTAATTTTAAGTATCTGCCATTAGGGGAATACAGCCTCTATTACATTAGTAAAACACTGAAATTGAAATTTGAGATCTGAGATTGAATAAGTGTTCACAGGGTCTTAGACATACTAGATATGTTATCCAAAAAATAATTAAAATAAAAGAATTGGTAACATATCAGGATGAATCACAATTGAAACAAATTAAAAATTAATAATTTAGGAAAGAGAAAAATAGAAATCTCTAGTATGACCACACATAGCAATTAAAAATCCTAAATATCTATTTTAGATACCTTATATAAATGGAATCATGCAGCATTTGTCTTTCTGTGATGACTTATTTCACTTAGCATAGTGTCTTGAAAGCTCATTTAATTTCTCATTTATTTCAGAATTTCCTTCTTTTAAAAGACTGAACATATTCCAGAGTATGTAAATGCCATATTTTCTTTAGTCATTCACCTGTTAATGGAAATTTAGGTTGTTTCCACACTTTGGCTATTGTGAATAGTGCTGCAGTCAATGTAAAAGTGACATCCTGATTTAAATTGTTTTGATAAATATAAAAAGTGGGGTTGCTGGGTCACATAGTAGTGCTATTTTTCATTTTTTGAGGAACCACCATAGTGTTTTCCATAGCGGCTGCATCACTTTTCATTGCCACCAACAGTGTGCACAGGTTCCAGTTTTTCCCCATCCTCACAGACACATGCGTGTTTGTCTTTATAACAGCGGCCACCCTGACAGGTGTGAACGAATATCTCATTGCAGTTTTGACTTATGCTTCCCTGAGGATTAGTGACAGTGAGCTATTTTTCCATATATTTGATAGTCATTTGTGTGTCTTCTTTGGAGAAATGTTTAATCAAGTCTTTAGTCCACTTAAAAATGGAATACTAAGTTTTTTACCATTGAGTTATAGGAGTTCCTCATATTATGGAGATTAACTCCTTATTTAGATACATATATAAATAAGGAGTTAAATATATAGTGTAAATATATATACATATATAAAGTATAAATACATGTATTATAAATATATATGCTTTAAAAATATTTTCTCCCATTTTGTGAATTACCTTTTTACACTGTTGATTGCTTTGCTATGCAGAAGCTTTTTAATATAATGTAATCCCACTTGTCTATTTTTGCTTTTATTGCCTGTTTTTGGTGTCACAGTCATGAAATTATTGTCAATACCAAAGTCATAATGCTTCCCCCCTATATTTTTTCTAGGAGTTTTATAATTTCAGGTCTTATATTTAAGTCTTTAATCAATTTTGAGTGATTTTTTTGTGTACAGTGTGAGATAAGGTTCCAATTTCATTCTTGTGTCTGAGGAATTCCACTTTTCCCATCACTATTTGTTGAAGAGACTATTCTTTCCCCATTGTGTATGCTTGGTACCCTTGTCACATATCAGTTTTTTGCTTATGTATGAATTTATTTCTGGGTTCTCTATTCTTTCCATTAGTCTGTATGTCCATCTTCATGCCAATACCTTACTTCTGTATTTTGATTACTGTAGTTTTATAATATATTTTGAAAGCAAGGAGTATTATGCCTCTAACTTAGTTTTTTCTCAAGACTGATTTGTCTATTTGTTATTTTTTGTGGTTTCATATGAATTATAGAATTGTTTTTTTCTATTTTTGTAAAAAGTGCCTGTGAGATTTTGATAGAGATTGCATTGAGTTTTTAGATTGCTTTGGGTAGTATAGACTTTTAACAACATTGATTCTTTCAATCTATGAACACAAGATATCTATTTACTAGTGTCTTCTTCATTTTCTTTCATCAATGTCTTAATGTTCTCAGTGTGAAGATTTCTCACCTGCTTGGTAATATTTATTCGTAAGACTTTCATTCTTTTGATGCAATCATAGTGGAATATCTTTTCAGTTTTTTGTTAATGTATAGAAATGCAACCAATTTTTGTATGTTGAGCTTGTATCAATTTTACTCAATTTACTAGTTCTAACCATGTTTTGTCTTTAGAGTTTTCTAGATATAAGGTTATGTCCTCTGCAAATAGGGACATTGTACTTCTTTCTGATTTTGTTTCTGGCTTCCATAGACTCCATGTTAGCTAATCCTTATCAGTCAGTAGTTTTTCTAGCAGGGATTCAGTGAGCCAAGATCTTCCCAACTTGTGTCTACCATCTATCAGGGTCCTATCCTTATCTCTGTGCAGTGGGTCAAAAGAAGAAAGAAGGAGGAGGCACATTTATTTCTTAATAGACGCGGGCCAGAAATGACAGATCTCACTTCTGCCCACGTTCTGTTGGAGAGAGCTTTGTCTCATGGCCACAAGGATAGCAAAGGAGGCTGAGAGATTTAGTTCCTTTGTGTGTACAATAAGGGGAAAAACAATCTTGTTGGCAGCTATTAGTTTCCACCAGAGTTGAGAAAAACAAGGTAAAACAGATTATGAGTTCTCTGCAATTATGAGATAATTACTATATGGAAAAAATAGTATGCATATTTAAGTATAAGATAGTGCTTTTGAGTCAGTGTAAGTTAAATAATTTAAAAAGATAAGGCAATGCAGGAAACATAAGAATCAGTGCATTTCTGTGTTAAAATGTTCCAGTAGTGAATTTTTCCTTCAAAAATCACTATTAAATCACAAATTGAAAAGGAACATCAGTTGGGAAAAATGCTTCTTAATATAAAAAATAGCAGGGTCTTGTGAATTTTATTAATGTATTTTTCAAAACAATTGAGACAAATTGAACTGTGCTGAACACTTGTACAATGCACTGTGTTTGTCTGCTGTGTGATGTAGGTCAGGAGTCTGAACAGGAAACTGATGATGGAGCATCGCATGCCAGTTTTAGGATATCAGTGTTGAAACCACCCGTATATTCTTCAAGTTCATTGAAGTATGCTGCAGTATCAAAAGAGAAAAAACAAGATTCTTTTCCTACATATGCCCAGCCATTTCCTACCACTCATCCAAAACCAGTAATTAAAAAAACACACACACCGTTGAAGAAAAATGCAAGAAGAGACTTTTTTACAGCACGCAGAACTGATGTAAAACTCAAAACTCTTAGTGATGTTGATAAACATTACTTAGAACAAAAGAAGCAGGATAGCCATAGGGAAAAAGTAAAAGCTGTAACCGAGGCTCAGGCTGCTGGAGAAAGAGCCAAGGTCACTGTCCAGGAGACTTTGTATAAGAAGAGGTGCGCCGTGCGGAAACAAGTGGCGGAAGACAGGAGGGCGGTGCAGGCTGGTTTATACCGACTTTGGCAGGACAGAGTCAACTACCTTGAAAAAGTTAGAGAAAGGAGAGCTTTGTTTTTAGAAGAAAAAGAGCAAAAAGCTCATGAACGTTTATTAGTTCTACAATTAAATAATGAGCGCACTGTTTTGACCAAAGGATTAACTAAAATTGACAGATTGAAGAAAAATGAAGCTCTCTTAAAAGAGAAATGTCTGACTGTTAAGAAAAAAGTAGAAACAGAAAAATATCAAAAGAATTTACTTAAATACAAGAAGGAGTTTAGGTAAGTACAATTTTGATATAATAGAAATGTTTAAGTCAATTTCATGTGAAGATTGCATACTAAATGTTGAGATCTAATAAACAGTACTTTATAACATGGTATATCTTACTTTGGAATACAGAAATGGACAAATACGTCCTAATATATTGGCAAAGATGATGCAACTCAATATTTCCCCATCCCCACCCTTATCCAACAAAATCTTCTTAATTAACGTTTCTTCTAACTGTAAACAGCATCATCACTAGCCTCTTGACCAGTGCTAGTAAACTCAGCCTTTTGCAACTCAGTTTCCCTGATTGCCAACATCTAATGTTTCCCTATTCATTTTACTTCTAAAAGGAATCTCAAGCAGATCATTCTTTTCCAATCCCACTTCTCCTAAACTGATTCATGCTGTCATCATTCCTCTAAGAATTCACATTATCCTTTCAACTGAGACCCCATCTCCATTCTCCATCTGTTCTTCAACAATATCTATTCTCCGGCCTACAGACTGAAACTATCCTTTAAATTAAGTTCTTATCATGTCATTTACTTCTTAAATATGTTGATATCTTGCAATTGTCCACAAAATCTAATCTCCTCTGAGTGGCGTTTCCACTCAAAGGACACACATCATGCTCTCTTCCAGTCTGTCCAGACCCATCTCACTAAATTGTACGCTATGGCCTCCTTGCTCTACCCTGGCCTCGCTCTTTGCTCCAGGCAGACTACATTACTCACCACTCCTACTCAACTCGGTGCGTTCTTCTCCCTAAAGTCTTACTGATTCTATCCCCCTTTTCCTCAGATATTTATTCTTGAAAGGCACTACAGGCCCACAATGTTATTGGTGCCTACACATTATGCAACAGAGACTCTATGTTGTTGAGCGAATGTTATTTTGAAGTGTTGACACGGGTGAGGGGGCAGTGCCCAGATGTGAGGGGAGAGCACAGCAGCAGCGGCTGATGCTGAGTGTGACTGTCTTCTCCTTTGTGCCCCCATGACTCAGTGCATGAACTGGACAACCGCTGGAAAAATGTATCCTTTTATTATCTAACCAGCTGAAATGGCACATTCACTATCACTCTCTCCCCAACTGCTTTTCTAGTCTGTTAGTCCTTTTCATTTGGTGGTGTTCCCACGCAGTTTTTAAAAATCTCCATTGTAAGTAGTTATAAGTGGGCTTATATCAGGTTAGCTTATGAAGGCCTTTATAAAATAATTTGGTTTATTGTTCCATTTCAGTGCTTGGACAATAGTTTCCAAAAGTCTATTCAATAATTGTTGAAGAAAATAAGTAAACATTACAGTTTTTAAATTAATGGTTGTATGTGTCAATAAGTCCATTTGGGCCATATAATAGTCCAAGGTAGGGACAAGTGTTTTTATATCTTTGTACTCAATACTTAACCATTGGAATGAGAAGCAGTGCATTTTTTAAATATTTTATTTATTTATTTTTAGAGAGGGAAGGGAGGCAGAAAGAAAGGGAGTGAAACATCGATGTGTGCTTGTCTCTCATGTGCCACCTACTGGGGACATGGCCACACAACCCAGGCATGTGCCCTGACTGGGAATCGAACTGGTGCCCCTTCGGTTCCAAGGCCAGCACTCAATTCACTGAGCTACACCAGCCATGGTGTGCATTTCTTCTAAGTGTTTGTAAACTGAAGATATATAGTTAAAATTATTAAATATATACTAAATATAATTAACCAACCTATGAGTAGCTTCACTAGTCACTAGAATAGGTATCAATATCTATCTTAGACCAAGTACTTAATTTTATTATAGTCAATTTGTCCTGCCATTCTTTTTTTGTCCTCTGTGATCACTGGCATTTTTACAAAGGAGTACTTACTTAACTACATTTCAAATCATTCAAATAGTAATTTACTCCCAGCTGTTGAACCTGCCAGATGATATAGGGACATAAAAACCATTGGGCACCAAGAAACTGAAAATCTAGGTCACCAGGCAATAAGACTTCCTGAGTGAAATAATAACACAGGCCATAATAGTGTAAGAACTATCAAGGTACAGATTTAAAATTTAAATAAATAGGTGAAAGCAATATAGGGAACCTTCAAAGAGAAAGCTTAACATCAACTTGTCAGTTCATATTAGTTCTCTCCTATACCCCCATACAAAAATTATGAAGATATTATCGATCCTCTAAGAACTCACAGCCCAGTGGCAAATGTAAGCATACATTTGAATTACTGCAGAGTAGGAAAATTACAATTTTTGATTAGAATTTGGAAAAGTAGAGATACGAGGGGAAAACCTTATTTGCAGAGAGGATGAGCAAAATTGGAAAGTTCAAAATAGGTAATAGAGAGAGGAAGGAGCTAGTGAATATGGCTTTACGTATATTTACCAAGCAGAAGGTTTATGAAGTAGCGTAGTTGAGGTGTGATTGCTTCAGAAACATTAAACTGAATTAGCTAGGACCTCTAAATCCCAGCAGGCAGTCTTATGGTAAAGACCATTAGAAATCCTACCAGAAAAAGCAATCATTGCATTTTAAACACGCATTTTACCACAGAGCCTTCCTTTTAGGAAGTATCTGAGAACACTAATCCTCAGAACACACTTGGGACAACCCTGGATCAAATGCAAAAAATATTTAATTGTTCCGTAGTGAAGATTTTTTAATTTTAAACGAAACTTAAGTGAGGAGATTATAAAATTTTGTATTGATTCAAAATACTTTAACCTACACTTAGTAACTTTAAATTTTATTTGTTGTGAAAGATTTTTACTGAGGTATCATCGGCATGTAACATATTCGTTTCACATGTATAGCATCCTGCTTTGCTGTTTTTATATAATGATCACCACATTAAGTCTAGCTAACTTCTAAAACCATATATAGTTAAAATTTCTCTTGTGATGAGAGCTATTAAAATTTATTCTCTCAACACTTTTAAATATGCAATACACTGTTATTTATGATATTTTTTCAGATTTATTCTATCAGCAACTTTCACATATCCAATGCAATGTCGTTAACTATAGTCCCATGCTGTACGTTACATCCCCCGACTGACTGACTTTATATCAATACAGCATTGCTAGCTATAGTCACATCTGTATGTTACACCCCATGACTTACTTATTTTATAACTGCAAGTGCGTATCTTTTAACCCCCTCCACCCATTTACTCCTCCCCCACCTCTGGTAACCAGCAATTTATTCTCTGTATCTGTTTGTTTGTTTTAGATTCTGCATGTAACTGACATCAGATGGTATTTGTCTTTCTCTGTCTGACTTAATTCACTTAGCATAATGCTGTCAATTTCCACCACATTATTGCAAATAGCAGTGCTTCCTTCTTTTTTTATGGCCACTGATATTCATATAAATACATCATATTTTCTTTACAAAGGATATTTTAAGAACATAAAATCATGACTCATATAAATATAAAATGAACACGTCAAAGTTGTATTTAACTCATTAATTAATGAGAAACTAGTAAGACATTACAACCAATTCAAATGAGAATTCTAAGAGCATGCATATAAACAGGCAATCAGAAATGTCAAAAATAAATTTAGTCATTATCCGCTGGCAATAATCAATTGTAACTGAATTGGACAAAATTCATTTACATCTCTATAGACATGGATTATTTGCATTACTCATAGTTTTTCCTCAACGTATAGAGCTGTAAAATAGTTCAAAGAGATTGAAATACACAGATAACTCTGAAGGGTACACTAGACAGGGCACCCAGCACCTTTTTTAACCCCTTCAAAGTTTTTCACACAATTTTTTTTTCAGCTATTAGATTTAAGCTTAACAGCCACAGCTTTATCCTGGTTATATTTTAAGTGGTCAAATTATGTAAATACATACATATATTTAAAGCTTATCTAGAAATACTTGAGAACATTATAGCTGCCTATTTCACTTACATTTATAAGTGCCATCATTTACAAAAAAAAATAGTTTGTGCTAGAAAGAGGCGTCAAGGAGAAAACATTTGCCTTTCCTGTTTACAACTAGTAATTTTTAAACTATTTACTAAGGTACTTTATATAATACCTATTTAAGCATAAAGTGTTTTATGTTTTTCTCTGCCATAATTTATAAATAATTGTCATTAATATATACTCAGTGTGTGTGAGAGACTTTTGGAAAATTTTTCTATAATTTAATAAAAATATTTTGGAAAAGAGAATGAAAGCTAGTCTTTTATATCAAAATACAAATATAGTACAAATTAGCGTTAAGGAAATTTAATTAGCTTAGTTTTATCACAGCAAATTGAATGTCTGGCCATCATTAATTTATAGAAGATTGAGCTTCCTAGTGTATCATAACTGAATCATCTTCTCTTGTAAAGTGCTGCAAAGATACCATCTTTAAAAGCACATAGGAATAAGGCAACATAGTGTTGTCCTAAAAGGCATTATTGAGTTTTATTTATAAATATTTTCAAATAAAGCTACAGTATCAACAAGCAGAAAAGAGCTATGACTCAAAAAAAAAAGTGAAGTCTGGCTAGAGACTTCAGAGTTTTTAATTTTTTTTTTTTCTGGTTCAAATACTTTACCTAAAAGCATTCTAATGAATGTCAATAACCAGTGAAGTCACTACTGAGAGAGTAGCTCCCTGTTCCTGCTGTTGAGTGAGCAGGATGGAAGAAGAAAGGGGAACCATAAATCTCTAGTTTAGGAAATTGATAAAATACCCACAGGGGCATTTAAGGATAACTTAAAATGAGACTTTGAATTGAAAGAACTTATGTACCAGGAAAGCTGGTCATATTTTCCCCAATATTATTTTCCATATTCTGAAAAACTGACAGTACTGTTCAGGGCAGAGCAGCAGGCTGTCCCATTTTGAAGTCGAGCATCAGTTAGCGTGAAGAGACGGCCTATGAGGCAGTCACCCAACAACATCTTCTGCTTGTTTGTATTTTGGTCATCAGTTGACCTCCTAGACTACCTTCTCCATTCACTGTGGTCTTTATATCTTGTCATACAGCTCTTCTCCCTCCAACTTCTGCTTTAATCACGGTTAACTCCTAAATTCCTAAGAACAACCCTCTTGATTGCCTAACCTAAACGCACGTGGATCCCAGCAACCTTTAAAGTAATTTCCATCGGCGTACAAACCACCGTCATCACTCGGAACTGCCTTACCTCTTATGTTTGAAACTCTTGTATACTTACTTTTAATTCTTTTATCATTTTTAATTCTTCTTTTACTGTTACAACATGGATTCTTCAAAGATAGGCCTTGCATATTTTTGTTTAGCTTGTGTCAAAGTATTTTATAGGATTTTTGATGGTATTATAAATGAAATTTATTTCATAATTTTATTTTCCAATTGTTTGATCCTGATACACTATATAATTATGATAAATTATTGTGTTTCTCTTCAATTCTGTTAAATAGGTTTTTTTTTTTCACATTTTGTCCACAGTTTATAATTGTTATCTGTGAGAGGGCTATTTCAATACATTTTTAGACTTAATCAGTACCCTTAATTACATTTGTAAAGTCCCTTTTGAGGTAACTTACTTTGCTACATGTCCAGACAAGATTATCTTCCAGAGCTCCAGACACAATAGTTGTAGCTAATTTTCATTGAATGATTGTTACATTCTAGGCATTTCTCAAAAATTTTTAAATGTACCAGGTTATTTATTCCTTACTAAATAAACCCCGTGAGTTGAACTGTCCCATCTTAAAGATGAAGAAAATGATACAGACATATCTTAAAATAACTTTTCAAAAATCACAGAATCAATACGTTGCAGAACTGGCTTTCAAACCCAAGCAGAATGGCTTCACTCCCTGCTCTCCTCAACGCAAGCTCTTGCTTCTCTATATTCTCCCCTCCTAGCATTGCCACATGGACAGCCGGGCTTTTACCATCCATTTTACGAAAACAGAACTCCCATCTCTTCCCCCATCTAGTTGTTCTTTCTATGTTTTCTGTCCCGATGAATGCCACTATTATTTGTCTGGTAAAAGGAATTATTAAATGTCAGGTATTCCTCTAAGGATTTTAAATATGTTAATTCATTTGGTCCTTCACTAAACCCTATGAGGTGGATTATCCCCCTTTAAAAGATGAAGAAAATGAGGTAAAGAGAATGAAAATAACTTCTCCAAAATCACATGATGAATAATTTTTAAACTTTCTAGGCTTCAGCCCCGTACTCACTTCCCAAATCCAGATTCCGAGTTCCCCGGAGCCCAGACAAGGAACACCATTGTCTAGTCAGATTCTGGGTTTCTGGGCATCGCCCAGGCAAACAGAGTGCGGGACTTCTCGGGGCCTTGTGGGCCGCGCCGGCCGCGCGGCTGTGACTGCAGCCTGCAGCCTCCTCCTCTTCCCTCGGCCTCTTCTCTGGATTACATTTTCTGATGTCTGCAGGTGTCACTCTGTCCTGTCATGCAGGGCTTTCAATTTGGTGTTACAGCCTTTTGTTTGTGTTTCAGTACTTTTACTTCTCTTTCTCTAAGCTTCTCATGTATCATGTCATATATTTATGTTTATGTTTCTAGCATCTAGGGAGTGTGCAAACATTATAATACACAGCTTTCAAACGAATGAGGATGATGAATAAATTCTTCTAAGGCCCATGGCATTTCCAGGTTGGACAGTGTGACCTGGTTCATCTTTCTCTAACTTAGAGTTTGTGTTAGTCTCCTAGGGCTGCCATGACAAAATACTACAGACTGGGGAGATTGTCCAGCAGAATATTTTCTCATAGTTTTATAGGCTAGAAGTCCAAGATCACGATGCTGACAGGTTTGGTTGCTCCTCAGGCTTCTCTCTCGGGCGTGTATGTGGCCGCTTTCTCACTGTGTCCTCACATGGCCTTTGTCCTGTGTGGGCACATCTTGGTGTCTCTTCATCTGCTCATATTAGCCTAGAGCTCACCCATATGATCTCATTTAAATGTACCTCTTAAAGGACCTATTCTCCAAATACAGTTGCATTCTCAGGTACTAGGATTTAGGACTTAAACACATAATTTTGGACGGAACATAGTTCAGTCAATAACAGATTCCTGGAAGAAGCTTGGATTTAGTGAGGCTTAAGTAAAAGTCCTGCAAATCATGGCACAGTCTGGTTTGGACGCCTTTTTGGGAATGTGAGCAATAGTTTATATAGATTCTATGATAGCTGATAGAGACCTTAGAAATACTAACCTAATAATATGCCCTGGCTGTTGTAGCTCAGTGAATTGAGCACCCACCAGCCAACCAAAGGGTCACTGGTTTGATTCCCAGTCAGGGCACATGCCTGGGTTTCAGGCGGGTCCCCAGTGTGGGGTGTGTGAGAGGAAACCACACATTGATGTCTCTTTCCCTCTCTTTCTCTGTCTCTTCCCCTCTGTCTAAAAATAAATAAATAAAATCTTAAAAAAAGAAATATTAACCTAATATGGATATTAGTGAATGTTATAATAAAATTCTATGTAATAAGTGAAGTTCTAAAAATATAATAAAGATTATATTTTAAAAAATTTTAATCTTTCAGCAAAATAAAAAATAATGTGAAGTTTTGTCTTATTTCCTGTTTGCATACGTCTATTTTCACTACATTTAATTATTATTAACAATTTGACTGAATGTTGTGGTGTTAGTAATTCAAAAGTGTCTTATTCTGTTACCTTTCTTTTTCCTCTTAGGGCTCAAGAAGCATATAAAAGACACTGTGAAGAAAAATTTGTTTTAGATACGCTTGGCTTCCAAAAAGCTTCTGAAAGATTACAAGATGCTAAAGCAAGAGTAGCCATTGTGAAATCAAATTTACTCCTGAAAGTTCCCAGTGGAATGAGAGAATGAACCAATGCCAGGTCACACCCCAGGGTCATTTTGAATTAGGACCATTATTTCAGTTAAAAGACTTTGAAATAATACTATGAAAGAAGAAATACTCTGTGTCACAAGATGGATTTATATATAAATACTTCTAAAATATAAAAAGTAATGAAAATGTTTCTCTTACTGTTCATAATTTAACTTAAATCAAGTTGACTTGTCACCCCAAAGGTTCTTATATATCCACATGTCCAAGGAGCAATTAAACTGATCTCCTTTATTGCAGGAAATATTGTAAAACATGTTGCTTGTGTTTTTCATATCCAGAGTGTAGCAATTCGTAAGTTATTTTCAGTTTCTCTGGCAATCTCACCATAGTTACTTCTGTCCCAACTGCTGAGTTTTATTAAGACACTGTGTAGTTTGATTAGTTTCATTGTCTGCTTTAATATATTTAATTATATTTTCTGTTTATTTTGTTAAAACAATATCTGAATTGTTTTTCAAAATAAAGTTTTCACATCTACAGCAGTGATTCATGCTCTTACATTCAGAAAATTTAAAATATGAAAGAGAAGTTAAACATTTCTGTTAAGTTTCTTCATTATTATAAGATCTTCTATATTTATTTTTGATGTGTTTGCTTTTGCAAATATGGAGCAAAAAGAAAGAGGGAGAAGATACATCTAATTATCTAATTGTGATCATAAAGTATACAGAAATGGTATATACTGATTTTAAGTGTATTTAATACATTGTCATGGTATAAAATTTGAAAAATAAAGAACATTATTAAAAAGATATAACATATTTTGAAAATTTTAGTCACTTTTCAATAGTTTTCATTTATTTAGTAAAGTAAATAAATGTGTCACTATTATTATGACATTGCTCACTTAATAAAATGTAGCTAATGCCATTTAAAATTTCTCTTTAATACTCAACAATTATAAAGGAAGTTTTTAAAATTCCCTAATTTTATTAGTCTATGGTAAATTTCCAAAAACTAAATATTTTGTAACAGTTAATCAGTTGTAGTTTAATGCTTGACCACTAGGAGGTAGATGTTTTCTCTATGTAGTTATCAGAGGATTCATCAACTATCTGTGTAAGACTTTAGGGACACCATTAAGAAGTAGTAGGATTTTTTGTGTGATATAGTTGAATATATAATTCTTTCATTCATTCAGTCAGTACATTTATTGAATGCTTGTTTGTTGTCCTTAATCTATGCTCTCATTCCATATGGATCTTTTATAACCTTTGTGCACAGCAAATCATCAATAATTTCCTTGGTTATTACCACTCAACTGTGAGCTTCTTAAAGGCAAAGATTATTTTACTCATCTCTCTGTTTCTATTACTTTGTACTAAGGCAGATATTATATTACACTTAGTACTTTTAAGTTTATAGCTCTGTTTCCCTATTTTTGTGCTCTTACATGTCAGTCTCATGACCGTTACTGCCACTTACCATGTATATTTTGAAGAATGAAAAATCCGTTATCTCTAGGTTACATCTTTAGTTTTAATAAGTTTCCTACATTTCCAAATGGATGCTCCACACCTCTAGTCTGAAGGCTTTAAATATTTAAAAAATCATATATTAAAATCGAAATCATTATTTTAAAAATAATTCCCCAGTCTCTAATCTTGCTTCTCCTCTAATATTCCCAAACTCCCATAGATTTATAACCAGCTAAATTGTTTCCAACATTAAAAGTTTAAAAGATATCCTTCCCCCTTTTACCTCACCACATCTTATTAAACATGAAGACCTGTCAGTGTTACCTGCACTGGGTCCCCACGACTGGCCGGCTGCCATCACACCTATATTCTGTTTCTCCAGGACACAATCAGTCTCTATTTTCCAGCCTACCTTGCAGAGTTAATGGAGGCCCAGAACTGAATTCTGACCCATGGAATCTGGGTAAAAGAGATGGTACCCCTTCTAGTACGTGCCATGAACGACCCTCTATGAATTTTCATGGGTTGTGGCCCCCTCGAAAAGCACGTGTTAGAGATGGCTGAGCCACAGTGCAAAAGAGCATGTGCCCCTGAGTCACGGAATGCGGTGTGATCAGGCACACCTCTTTGGTTTCTTACTTTATCCAACAGAAAATTCAATTATAGTGAGGGCTTTGCAGCCCCATTAATTACACTATACCAGCTGCTAATCGTGATTTAATCAATAGGAAACTTTGTACCAAAGCTAAGGGGGCTGCCATCACAAAACCCCTAACACATGTGCTCACCTGGCAACTGAAATATCAAGAAGAAACCTTTCTTCTGCCCTTCCTTTTTGAATTATCTCAACTGTTCTGCTTAGAAATCAACTTTTAGGATAAAAGCCCCATTTATAGTAATTTCAAAACCCTCCTGTTCTTCCTTCTTTCCCACATTTAAAGGGAGAAAAACAAACTTGAGCGCTGACAGTTTTTAAAATTTTGCTCCTTCTAAAAATGTGGCTTTTCAGATAAAGAACAAGAGTGATTATGAGAGTTTAAATAAAGAATGAAGCACTTTATCATAGGTTTGGAAAGAGTCCCTAACACTACCTGCAGGCATAATTGTCAACTGCACTGTTCCTGGCACCCCCCACCCCTCCCGCGGCCATTCTGCTGCTAGAATACAGATCATGTCAGGCTCCCTGTAGAAATGCCAGCCACTATTATACCACCACCCTTATGATGCACACAGTAAAGTACTTTGGAAAAGGGGAAAGCCACCTGATCATCCTACAGACTTTGGTTTCTTCTATTTAAAGGGTCAAGGAATGCTAACTGCAAAATAACCATCAGTGCAGGTTTTTAATTGTTCAGCTAATTTACCTCCAAGTGCAACATGTGGCCTTGAGATGAGCTGGACCTCATCAAAACAAGCCTCTTTGTGTCTCAGAAATCTGCAGACACCGACCTCGTGCACCTTATTTTGATGTGCAGCGAAGGTGTCTAATACAGTCGTCTTAATATATGGTGAAACAACAACAACGCATCATGAAATGTACTTAACTGTGTGTGCCCATAAGTCCTGGGGCTATGAACGTGTTTCCATGTGCATGTAAATACACAGATACCAATCTGTATGTGCAAATGAGAGCTGCTGAAAATTAGTGAAGCTAGGGAAAGCAGTGGCTCAAAACATTCAGCCAAAGGAAGCATCTCTCAGGTTTAATTGCCTAAGTGGAGAAATATACAGGATAATTTCCCAGGCCAGGGGGAGGGAAGATCTTTTTATCTAGTTTACTTTTAGAGAGTGAGATGAATAAAAGAAAGATAACAGAAAGATAACACTGAGTGGAAGGTAACAGGTAGTAATATAAGAGACCAGGTAAGGCTGGATTTAAGTTTTTTGTGAGACCTGAAGCTTATTCATCCTGGGCAGGTCCTCTTTTAGAAAAAAATATATGAAATTACAAATACAAAGTTTGGCAGATTTAGGAAAGGACTATCAAAGAAAGGGTACTGAAACTTCAGCCTCGTTGCTTTCATTGTAAATCTTCCCCTACAGCCTGAAAACCTGGAAATCTCATCAGGAAGTGTGACTGCAGAACCTTCTTTTATGAATAGAGAGGTAGTCAACAACCAGGAAAGAACTGAACATTACTTCTGTATAACATAGAATCGTTCTGAATTGATATGCATGGTTTCTAGAATGTAAGAAATATTCGAGTTGATATTATAACCACCTATACTTCGTAGCATCGCTTTATCATTTCAAGATAGACCTCTTCATGCTTAGCAGCCCAAAATAATTAGGCTAAGATAACAGGCTCTCAAATGCCTGTGGCTCAGCCTAATGAGCTCATTTCTCCTGAAACGACATGTCCGACGCGACTGACAGAGGTGCCACCATTGTGCAGCTTTAGCATCTGTTACACCTGACCTCCAAGGCTGCTATGGCAAGGTGAGGGACTCGCATGGTGGCAGGAAGGTAGTGCCCAGAGAACCTTAAATGCCTTTTCTCCAAAATGATAGACATCACATCTGCTTACAGCCTTTTGTCCAGATCTTTCCAGAGGGACTTGCCTAACACAAGGGCTTTAGGAAATGCAGATGATCAGATAAAATGTTTATTCGATACACACATAGTCATACTCACTTACAGTAGGGAGAATATTTGAGCATTCTCTTTGACCCATCATCACAAGAACACTTCATTTCTAATCTGTATACATATATGGAAACTCAAGATCTATGCTAGGTATGTTCAATAATTAGGCTAGTGATTGGTATAATGAGCCCTTAAACATGTTTGTTGACTAAGTGAGTGGGTGAAGGAATAATGAACAAATACAGACCTTCACATCGACTCTAATTCCTGTAAGAAGAAAAAACCAGCAAACTATATTATCCAGCAAGAAGTCCCTAATCCTGTATCTTATCTCTGTTGTTTTAATTCTGTATCTTTTATCAGATCTGTCCTGATTGATACTTTTACTAATAAAAACATTTGCATTTCAGAAATCTTTGACTTTTGTCAAGTGTGCCAAGCTTAGCACACACACACAAAAAAGAAATAGAACACAGAAGTTTCACTAGGATTGATACGTTTTAACACATTAAAAAATTTTACCTTTAGAAGTTAAATGTAGAGAAAAGTAAAGTTATGCCCAAGGAGAATTTGACTGTTAACTATAGATCGACGTGACACTTGCCTCAGAAGCAGCTGGTAAGGAATGCTGAGCAAATAGAAGTTTCGTTTAGTGAGGGAATTATCCACCTAATTCTAATGAATACGTTTCCATAATTTCTTTATTAATGATATTTGTTTTAGGTGATTTATAGATTTATGTACTTCTTATGATTATTATGTAAACATATTTTTTCATTCTATATTTTTCAGTTGTAACATTACCAGTATCAATTTTTTGTCATGCAATTTTATGTTACCACCATTTAAAATGAATTTATTTCTATCAGAATATATTTGTATGGTGAGTGGTATAATATAGCTTATTGCATTACAGTACTGTTTGGAGGACATTTTATTTTACCTCCCACTGGGCCAAGGTCTGGTAACTGTCCTAAAATATTACATGGAGTGTTTTACCCCTCCAGTTTACCGCTGTCTTCTAAAGAATTACAAGATACAGCAGAGTTCATGTGATTTTGCCTTTCCCTTCCTTGTATTAATGACTGGAAATATTCCTGGTCTGAAGTACTGACTTCTCTTTGAAAAGACTAGTTTGAACCCTTATTTCATGGTGTCTGAGTCCATCCCCAATGGGGAACCTAGGGGGACCATTTTCACTAATGGGCTCCGTTCTCCCCAGTGTAGTTAATTTCACCCTTGTTTGTGGTCAGAAGGAGTTAATGTCCTCTGCTACTAGAGTGTGACACAGACACTGGGGGGAAGGTGATACTGTGTGTTTTTCCAAAATGGACGTCTTTACAAATCATTAACAATTTTATCCCCCAGAAGTTTTCCCTTAGTTTTTTTTTTTTTTTTTCTTTTCTCTTTTTCCTCTCAGAAACTTTCAACTTATACAATATGCAATCATCACTCTTTGGAAAGGGCATTTCAACAGATTTGATTTTCTTATATATTTTTGCCTTTTGAACAACTTGATGAGTTGCTTCATTAATCTCTTGGTCTCCCTGCCTCTCCTCCATCTGGCAACAGTAGCAGATGGAGGCAGAATTGCTCAGATATAAAGGAACAGACTTCAAATACAAATATATCACAGAGATAGCAACCAAAGATCCTACGTGATTATTGGACAAAAAAGTTACATAAACGCCACCTATTATTTAATGTAACTGTTATTAAATTTGGGCTTTCACATTTCATAATTGTGGTGTATAGATGGTACACATAATGTTTACATAAACTGTGACCCGGTGGTTGTGGCGTACTTGGTACATAAACCATGACCTAGTAATTGTGGTTCATATATTTATTTTAAAAATGCTTGTTTAATACCTGTTATGTGTCATGAAATAAGCTGTGAATGAAATGAGTGCAAATAAGGTTATTGTTGTTCTTAAACATATATAGCTCTGTGTTGTGTATATTATATAGTAGGTATGTTATATATGTTATATACTAGGTATATATCTTCTAGAATACTGTGTACTTAGGAAGCATATAAAGTACTTAGGGTAGAGGGTTTTAATAATATACTGGTACTGTGATGCTTATCTTCTAACCTTCACACTTAAAACCTTTATGAAGTCTTTTCAGGCAAACTCTAATCAACTTTACTCAGTATGTATTACAATAAACCCATAACAATGTATCAGTCAATTTATTTATCAAACAAACCTTTACCGGGCTTCTACTATATGTAACACATTGTGATTGGTTTGTGGTGAAAGCAAAGAATTATTAGGCAATGCCTCTTCTTTGCTCAAAGAATGAAAAAAAATACTTAGATTAAAAATGCACAAAAAGAGATCAATGACAATAAAGGACAACGGGATACATGCCAATCTATTCATGCAGAGATCTGAGCGGGGCATGCCCATTTGAAAGGTGGGTGTGCATGAGATCAAATGCCCCCTCATCTGCTCCTGCATCCCACAAAGGCCGCTCTTCCCTGGGGGTCCCAGCAGCCAAGACAGACACTAAGGCATCAACCTGATGCCCCTGTTCCATTGCTCCCCTCTTTCCTTCATCTAAAATCCTATACGTCCTTTCCATTTAAAATCTTTAAAATGTATTTCTTAAGCTAAAGTACTTTTTGCCATCACTAGTTTATTCTCTGGTCATTTTCACCTGGATACAGTGCAATGCTTAACTCCTCCCCACCCCACAGCTTTCCTGTCTGAACACTTCAGACACATTGATCTTTCTAAAAATAATAAAAAAAAAAAAACCTTGACCCTCTTATCAAAAAAATGAACCCTTGATTCCTCCTTATTGCATTGAGATTAAAGTCTAAACAATTTAGTATGACACAGAAAGCCTTTTAAGATGTAGTTCCTCCTGCATCCTGCCCTTTCCTACGCTGTGCCCCAGGCGCACACAGCCACTCTGAGGCGGTGCCCCTTGTGTCTGGAGTGTTCATCCCTGCCATCTACTTGTTTTGGCTTACCCTTATTCATAATCGAGACACTGCCTACATGTGCCTTTCTAGGAACATTTTCTTTCTCCTTCTGCCCTTCCTACTCCCCTTCTGAGAATGGTGCTCCTTCCGGATGTGCATATGGCCCATTATATAGCTGTAATTACTTTCTTATCACATAGTGGTATATTTGCCCATGGACTTTCTTCTCATTAGCTGTTAAGTTCTCGAGGTTAGAGTCTTGTCCTCCCATCATTTTCTTATCAGTATCCCAGACAATTTCTGATAAATAATGAGCACTTGGTAAAGGTTTGTTAAATTCAGTCAATAAATACCATAGATGCTCAGTAGAGTGAGCAATTACCTTAGGTATAAAGATTTCCTGGCAATAAAACCAGGTAAGATGCAAAAGACCCAGCAGAAATTGTCAGGTGCACAAGCTGTTCAGTTAATGCTAGTTTCCTTTCCCTTGAATTGTCTCTGAAAAATGGATTGCAATTAGGTGAATGAAGATGAGAAACAGGAGCTTTATAAATTGGGGAGTACATCAGTCTCAGCTTCAAAATGTATTTTGGGAGTAAAGGGAGTTTAGGGTTTAAAGAATGTGTAAGGGGTTGAGGAAGGGAAGCCTGCAAGGCACAGCTGGAGCGTCGGGCAGCAGACCGTCACTGACTGCCGCTGCCAGAAGCACAGGCGGCGATGCTGGTGCCTGTGCAGAACTTCAGGAAGCCACAGACTGGTGGCAGTGCTGGTGGCGTCCTGGTAGCTGATAACACACAGTTCAGCACAGGGAGAAGGTGCAAAGGAAAGGGGTGCGGGGTGGTCATAATCACCTGAGGTCCGAGACTAGCTGTGGGCAGTAGGACTGGGAGAAATAGTTCAGAAAAGTAGATCGGTTAGGTGAAGAAGCCTGAGAAGCTGTGTAGAGAAATGGGAAACATTTGGACTTTGGAGTTAGAATATTTTTTTTTTCAATCCCAGCTCAGCCATCATTAGCTATATGGCTTGACTAAATACTTAATTTCTCTAAGCCCCAGTTATATCATGTGTAAAATGCAGATAAGCACTATAAGCAGAGTTCTTGTTAGGATTGAATGAAACAATGTGTGTAAAGCTATAAGGCTTGTCACTTCTAGGCCTTCTGTAAAATGTAACTGCCATGTTATTACAGGTGCTTGGGTCTTTGCTGGCCCTTTTGATACCTATTGTTCTTACTACTGCTAGCAATGAAATCCCAATGAACAATAAATGTTTGTAATGTATTTTCTAGTATATCTTATGCTTCCGAAAATGTGTTATATGAATTTCATTCAATTACAACTTCATTGGGAACAGCAGCAAAGTATCTGTCTCCTCGTAACTTTCCACAGAGCCTGCTGCATCTGACACTGTGCACGCGGGCGAAAGTGACGCGCGTTGTTACAGCAGCAGGTGTATCAATTCTGTCTCAAGGCACCTGTGAGTTTACCCAAAACTGGAAATGAGCGAAGAAAAGGAGGGGTGGGGAGAAAGCATTTCTGGATTTGAGATGAATTGACTAACTACAAAAAATAACTAAAATAGGTAAACAATATGAAGTAAATTGTATAAATTCAAGGGTAATAAGGCAGCACTTGAATAGATAAAAATAACTTGTTTACTTTTAACCTTAGCTAAATGGCTAGGACAGAAATGATCACAAGAACATTTTTCAGATGACTTTGTCCTACTTGAAATTATAAATGTATCTATAGAAATATTCATTTTCAGAAGGTCACGGTAGAACATTTTTCATACAGTTAAAAAAATCAACAATGTTATTGTTCAAAGTAAATCTGCAAGACTTAGATAATGATCTATTTTCTGATCAATTGTTTTATCTCCATTGTGTGCAAAACTAGATCATCCTGAGGAGACTCATTTGTCTTGAGCTTTTGGCTTAATTGGCCAAATATCCACAGAGGCTTCAGCCCAGAATTCCGTGAGATTTCCAAATGAAAGTGTGTAGGCATATTTAAAATGGAAACCAAGAACACAGTGATATATAGGTTTAAATTTTTCTCAGTTTTAATGATGTGAAAAAAAGTTTTATATGAATAAGAAATTGATTTATTTGAACATTGTGCAAAAATAGAGAAAGGAAGTGATGGGACTCTGGAGCTATCAACACGAGAGCAACTAAAAATCAGAAAAGGCAGCACTACGGTCTTCCACATCATCCATAGATCTTTTCCTTCATTAAGTGAGTAAATATGGACGCATAGCAATAGTTCTGCTTTGTTCATTTCTGGTATCTTGAGTTGAAATCAGCTTACTTTAACCCTGGCATATCATCTTTTAATCTGTAGACTAGTAGCTCTTGCTGATTTAATTTACCTATTATGATGATAGGACCATTTATATTGGAGGCAAGAAAATAAATAAGGAATAGAATTACTTTCTAGGAAGGCAGCAAAGAAGAGATACAACATGAGAATAGCAATAAATAACCACTGAATCAGATGAATAGAAAATAAACTTCTTAATCTGACTTTTAATATTTAACCACTTTAAAAGTCCTCTTTAAATTAAAATAAAACAGCACATAGCTTTTTTCTGGGATTTTCTCTGCAATGCAGGTGGCAGAGGCCCAGGGCAGCAGGCGCCCTCCTCTGCAGCTGTAAGGGGATGATGTGGGGAGCGGCAACAGACCTCTTTCCCGGAGACGGAAGTGAGGCCGTGTATATTGACTTCTTTACTGGGGATCTGCCACGTAGAAAGCACTTAATGAACGGAAGTTGTCATGATGGGGTGGTGATCATCGTCTGCCTAGGAGGGCACTCGGATTTCTTCTTCAAAGAAAGGAGCAAACACTTCTGTTCATTGACGATCACCAGCCCTGCTCCACATAGACATGCATTACCAGTTGGCCCATTCATTGAAGTGCCAGCCCAACAGGCAGCATTATTGGGTTTTTGGAGCTCAAGATTTCTACTGATGCAGCCTAATAGAAAGCCCGAATGGTTTCTACCATTCTTCCTAAACATAAACCCACATTCTAAGGGTGATATTAATCCTTACTGAATATTGATTCAATATTGATACTGAGTAAGAAAACATAAAATGGAAGATTTTGAAACAGTATAATTTGAGCACCACGTTCCCAAATTATAACCCTTTGTTCCCCTAGAAAACCCCACTTTAGAGGCTCCTTGGGACCATTGTTTTATGCCATGTAAGACCTAGTCTTAGAAGATGTGTTGAGAGGATTCTCTCCAGAAAAGCTGTTTATTCAGCCTGTGTTGTCCTTTCCTGGTGCTGCAAAGCCAGTTAGAAGTATGTCTTTTAATACTGTTATTCCAATAACCCAATGATTTTCAACCTGTGGGCACACTATGTGCTGGAAGAAGTTTTAAAGCATGCAATGCCTGACTATTTAGTAAGGGACACTGATCTTTTTTCTCTTGTCAAATAAAAAAAATGACAACAGTTGATACAACAACAGACATCCAGTGTGAATGAATCAAAATTATACCTATTTTTGTCAGATCAGCAAAAAGTATATTTTTCGGTGTGCCACAGAAGTTTGGTAATTTGTATATTCATGCCATGAAATGAAAAAGGTTGAAAATCACTGAGGTAATCTAATTGCCATATGTCTTCAATTTTCTTTAATCTATCAAGAAAAGAAAGCAATTTCTCCTCTGATATTTAAAAAAAATTATCAATACCTCTCTTAGATGGAAATACATTCTATTTGCTATTGTAGTTATTTGTGAATGATGACATTCCTTAATTTTATGACATTTTATTATCAAAAAGTGTTGGACTGTGCCCATACAAAAGTATACAAAAAGTGTGGTACCTTACACACAGCTCACAAAGGATCGTTAAATTGAATTACCCCCTCATGACCTTTAAATTTTACTTCTTCAAAAGATGCTTTTCTCTCAGACTCAGTCAGATCCTTGTTTTGTATTTTCTCAGCACCCTTTATCTCCTCATAGACTTTTTACTAATCAATTAACTTCAATCACTTTTATAATATCTGATTTCCTAATAGATTCGTGAAGGCAGTGACTGTATTCACCCCACTGACGGCAGTTCCTGTACCAAGCATAGTAGCTATAGGCCCTCAGTGGATGCTTGATAATTGCATGAAACATACTGACCCAAGTACTACCCCCTTTCATGGTCACAGAAACCAAAATTTTATCCCACTACCCCATAAATCTGACTCATTTATTCTTTGTTTATATGCTGGATGACTGGGCCTGCATTTCTTCAATGAAATAAGCCTCTTTTTTTTTTTCTCTCCCTGCCTCATAAAGAAGTATTTTGAGAGTTAATCATGCAGTTAAGACATTTTCCAGAGTCTCTGTTTTTGTTTCTTTTCATTCACTGTTCACCTTTTCGTCATTTTCCTGATCATTAATACTTCAGCTCGAAGTGAAGTTGCTTTGTGAAATTTATTAGTAGAGGTTTAGGCAAGGGAGTGATTTGTAGATTTAGTTATCTTTGCCATTTCCTTCACTCTGCTATCTTAGATAATCAAGACTTGAGTATACATCTGGGAGAATGATCCCAAGGACGCATCACATGAGTTTTCCTAATGACAAAATCAGACTAAATTAAAAAGCTGGCAAATACAACCATAAGAAATATTGGATTCATTTATATAGATCACTGTTTTCTGGCTGCTACTCTCACCTCTCTAAACTGGAAACCAAAACTAAGAAATTTCATTTTTTGAGGGAAAGATATTTAATGTTATTAGTATATAAAGTGGAGATGAAAGATATGTTATTCAGAATTCTGTTGAAGTTTTCATATAGTTTATTTAGAGAATAAAATGTGCTATAATAATTATGTGACCTTAAATGAAATCTGCCCCCCCATCTCACCTAAAACAGAACAGAGTGCTTTCTCTCTGTTTACTGTAGAGTGTCAAAGAGTCGCGTCCCCTTAAACACTGAGGCGCTTCATGTGGGAGTTTCTTCACCTTCGTTATCCCTCCACATGATGTGAGAAATCGGCTCTGTCCCTAAGCAATCATGTTGTAATTAGTCAATAATGACAGTAAACAAGGGTCCCTCTCTTTCTCCAATATTTCACTCCTCTATGAAAATGATGGCCAGCGTTAGTTTAACGGAGTGCTGTCACCAGATTAATGGCCTCACTTTGAAACGATGTCAACCCCTTGACGGGCATGTGTTTGATGGGTGTCCCGATGTGTAGGCACAATGCAGAACTTCCTAGCTTGTAGCAATGTTGTACTTCTTGAAGCGTTCAAAATGCTTACTTAGGTTGCAATAATCCACCAAATTATCATATTTATACTTATTTACTTACCAAAAATGTGCTAAGTTTTTGTTTCATTTTCACTCTTGCAAGGTGATAAACTCTTCTGGAGAGCTGAGCAGTTTCACGATTCCAGTTTGGCAAGGTAGGGGAGAAAGAGCCTTTGAAGTACAGCAGTTTTCTCTCCTTTTTAAAATTTTTTCACACTTTCTTTCCAGTGCCTGGAGGACATTTGAGTGTATGGGAATTAAACTTGTTTTGCAAAATAACAGAGCTCTATAGTGTGGACAGAACTTCACTTCTATCTTTTTTTTTTTTAATATCTGGAAAATGCCTGTTGTCTTTCACTATTTCTTGTGTGTCAAGTCCCTCTGTGCTCTGAAGCAAAGCACAGAAGCATTTCTGATGGGGGAAGGCTGACCCCCTGAGAGAGACATCTGTTTTAGTTAGGCGTTTTTGGCTTTGAAGCCTTTCAAGTCTGGCCACATTATCATGAAATGCTTTGGGGACAACAGCAATTAACTCTCGCTGGATGAAGTCCAGTGTGAGTTTATCTCATGTAAAATATTACTTCTTTGTATCTGATCACTTTAGAGCAATATTCCAGTGTATTAAGATTAGTGAAACTTAGTCTCTAAAAATGAGTATGGGGGAAAATTCTATTCACAGAAATCTATTAGTAACAACCAATTCTCTTTTTCTGAATAATTAGGTTATTCTTCTAATTTATGCACTTAGAAAAACTTGAGTGAATTTGAGGAGAGGTGATTGCTGAATAGAAAGTGAGCAAGACAAGATAGGATGCTGGCCCTGAAGGAATTCAGAGTATTTGGGAAAGAGAGGGACTCACAGTTAATTATAGTAGAATAATAAGTGCCCTAACAAGAGTTAAGGACTGAGGGCTTTTGTTACCAGAGAAAGACCAGAACCAAAGCAGGTCTGCCCTGGCATGGTCTGGAAGTAGGTTCTTGTGGTGTTGCAAGGAGGAAATTTCAGGGACAGTCGCAAAGGAGGAATTTAAGCAAATGTGACAAGACTTATAGTATGGGTATATTATAGCTGGGTATAGTGAAGCAAAGGGAAGTCTTAACACAGAAAAGGCAAGATCACAGCGATGGAAGAAAGCCTACACTGGCTGCCTAGACTCAGGAAGGAAAGTTACAGAGGCCAAGGAGAGTCTTTAAAGCCCGCTGCTCCCTGATTGCAAGTCTTGTGGGGACCCTTAGAGCTTTGGAGAAAAGAAAGCAAAGAATGGCCCCCAAAAAGGAAGGGGGTGGTCCAAGGAAGGCACACAGGGCACAGAGGCCCCTGGCGAGGCTGCTGCAGTGCCTCACCCAGGACCAGGCGGCCTGGCCTTGTCTCACTGTGGAAGAAGTTTGGCCTCCAGAGCTGCAGGCCTGTACCAGCGCCCACTGGGACCAGGAGAGCCAGGCCCAGAGCTGCAGTGCCATTGCCCAGGCACCCAGGACTCTGGTTGTCTAGCACGGTGTCTGCTCCCACCTGGCCCGCAACCAGGCACTGAGCTCTGTCTATGAGGATGCTGAAGAGACTGGGATCTTTGTGAAGTTTCCCTATATTTCCTTGGGTTTGGGAAGGGGTAAGCTTTCTTTCAAACTATCCAATCTCTTTCCTCAGTCTCCTGGGGTTTTGTGCCACTATCTGATCTTTTCCCCAGACTTTACCAGTTTTGCCTCCTCCCCTTTATGGCCACCAGTTTTGCTCCTGCTGTGAATCTCAGTAAAAGAATCTCCCCACCCGGCAATCCCAGGGCAGCAAAGCTGCCGTTTCCAATCAGGCTTAATGTTTGACTTAATCAGGCTTAATGTCTGATTTCATTTGCATTGCTCCCTTCCTTTAATAACTAAGTAACTACCTACTGTAACATTTAATAACTAAATACCTACTGTAACACCATGGCAGTGCTTGATGATAGTGGGGGCACTACCTAATCTAGCCCTTGGAAATTCAGAAAAGTTTTATGCAAGGATTTAGGGCTCAGCTGAATTAGCCACAAGATGTAAGGGATGATGTGAAAAGCATATTCCAGGCAGAAACAGAAAGAAAAGCAATGCCCTAAAGGAGACAAGGACCCGGGTGAATTCAAACAACTGCAATTCATTCAGTTAAGGGCCTGATAAGTATTATTACAACAGTGGGCCTTATTCTAAGAGCAGCTGAGAGCTGACACAGGGTTTTGAGGAGAGAACCATGATTAAATGGGTGATTGAGAACGATCATTCTGGGCCTACGTGAAGAATGGGCTTGATGGAGACAGTGCTGGAGGCAGGAAACCCATTAACTGGTTGTTAAAAAAAAAAAAAAAAATCCAGGCAGAAGAATTTGAGATTGAATTTAGGTAATGGAATGGGGATGAAGAAAGTCGACAGTTGAGGAGACAGGACCGTTTCGCTGTCTATCACTCCACCTTCCTTTGTACTGTGGATTAACTAGAGGTTTTTCCTATATGTGTACTGTGACAGAATCTCTAGACTTCTGGGTGCTTTAGAATCCTTGGCATTAGAAACTGATGCTTTGCTAGGAATTGCTGGAACAACTACTAAATGAGAAGAATGAGAAGTGGGTGGAGATTATTTGTGGACATGACTGGTGTCATCTCAGTCCTGCCAGAAAAGGTAGCACAAAGGAAACCCTAAGCAGGAGGACTTGGTATTTAACAATTAATGTAAATGATCAACTGACACCAAAACAAAGGTAACAAAAGCAAAAATAAGCAGATGGGACTAAATCAAACTAAAATGCTTCTGCACAGCAACGGGAAGCACTAAGAAATGAAAGAAAACCTGCCAAAGGGGAGAAAACATTTGAAAATCATATATCTGATAATGGGTTAATATCCAAAATATGTAAAGAGTGCAAACAACTCCATAGCAAACAAAACGAATAAGCGGGTTTAAAAAGCAGGCAGAGGATCTGAATAAACGTTTCTCTAAAGAAGGCTCAGATGGCCAACAGGTAGGTGATATGGTGCTGAATGTCATCAATCATCAGAGAAATGTGAATCAAAGCACTTTTAGAATGGCTATCTTCCAAAAGACAAAAACTAACAAGTGTGGGAAAGGGACAGGGTGTGGAGAAAAGGTAACACCGCGCACTGTGGGTGGGAATATACACTGGCGCACCATTATTTGAAACAGTATAGGGGCCCCCGGTGGTGGGGCTCAATTGGTTGGGCATTGCCCCACAAACCAAAAGGTTGCGGTTTGATTCCTGGTTAGGGCAGATGCCTGAGTTGTTGGTTCAATCCCTGGTCCCGGCAAGTACCAAAGGCAATCGATCAATGTTTCTCTGTCGCATCGATGTTTCTCTCTCTTTCTTTCTCCCTCCTTCCCATATCTCTAAATAAAAATGAATAAATGCATAATAAAAATAAAACAACATACAGTTCTTCAAAAAATTAACAGTAGAACTGCCATAAGATCCAGCAATTTTACTTGTGGGTATTTATCCAAAACAAATGAAAATACTAGCTTGAAAAGATATCTGCACCCTCATCTCATATTCATTGCACCACTGTTTATAATAGCCGAGCTATGAAAGCAACATAAGTAGCCACTGATGAATGAACAGATAAAGAAGATGTGATATAAAGAAGTTATAGATAAATATAATATAGCATATATATTATGTATGCACACATATATTCATATAATATATTAAATATATTGTGCATGCCACACATGCATATACAATGGGATATTTTTCAGCAGGAAATAGTCATTTGTAACATCACAGATGAATAAGAGGGCATTATGCTAAGCGAAATAAGTCAGAACAAGAAAGAAAATTACTGTAAGATCTCACTTATATGTGAAATCTAAAAAAAATAAATGAGCTCATAGATACAGAGAGCAGACTGGTGGTTGCCAGAGGTGAAGGAGGGGGTGGGGCAAAGTTTGTTGAGGGTATCAAAAGATACGAACTTCCAGCTATAAAAAAAGAAGTGATGAGGACGTAGTGTACATCATGGTGACTATAGTTAATAATACTATATTGTATATTTGAAAGTTGTTAAGAGAGTAGATCTTAAAAATTCCCATTACAAGAAGAAAATTGTAGCTGTATGGTGATAGATGTTAACTACACTTACCGTGGTGATCATTTCTCAATCCATATAAATATCAAATCTTTATGTTGTGTGCCTAAAACTAGTGTAATATGTCAATTATATCCTGATAAAAATATAAAAGTTGAAGAACATTGTAGTATTAGAATTAACATGAAGAACATTGGAGGCTGTAGTTATAGGTTGAATTTTACACCCCTCCAAAAAAATGAAAGATGTCAAAGTCCTGACTTCCAGTACGAATGAATGAGAGTAGATGATCAAGTTAAGATGACGTCCTTGGGGTAAGGCCTGATCTGCGGTGGCTGTGATATAGTAGGCAGTTAGACATGAACAGAGTAGGAATGGTAAGCCGGGTACAGAAGGTCCCTAGGGCACAAAGCTCTAGATGCCTATCAGTGGACAGAACTTGGCTGGGACCTCACCCCCTGGGTGTTCTTTCCTCCCCTAGCATATTTTTGGTCATGTAGTTTAGACCCTTCCCTGACCTTTCCTTCCCTGGCATGTCACTAGTCATGAGGTGCACCCCCTTAGAGGAGGAGTGAGGGGGCTGGAGAAAAGCCTCATAGGACTCCCACACAGCATTAGGCCCGCAAGACAGTGAGTTTCTGACCTGTGTCAAATAATCTTAGCAACAAAGCCTCATGACTGTTAACCACTGAGACAGAGTTTTGGTCAAACTAGGGATACCACCTGGGCCTCAGCTGTGTTTCAGCTCCAGGCCGGGAAAAGCAGCAAAATCAGACAGCGCAGCACCATGGCTGACATCAGAACCAGTGGCATTGGTAATGACCCCCCATCACAGTGTCCACCACTCAGTAGAGACCACAACCCTGAAAGGACCCACCTGGAAAGCTGATGAATATTCTCTTGAGATCCTATTCTGGGACCTCTCCTAGGATCCCCACTTTTGGAAAACAGATCAAATTCCTAAGGATAAAGGACTCAATGCTCTCTTGCGCATCCACACCTTTACCAAACCCTGGGAAGGCTGTCTCTGGAGCAGGGCCCACACCTTTCCCCACCCCCACCCCCAGGCATGTTCTCTTTGCCTCTTTCTCCTAAGCTCCAAGGCCACTTCTTTGGCTCCTGTAACTTGTTTCCCAACTCTGTGCAGCCCAGCTGCCTCACTTCTACCTCTCTGACTTCTAAATGCACTTCTACTTTATTTGAGTCTTGGCTCTAAATTCTTTTTTAGCCAGAACTCAAGGACCGAGGTCTAACATCTGGTGCCATTTCTCCATTCACAGCTGTAGTCTTATAGAAAGGGAAAAAGCGACAATGAGGATTGGGAATACCATGTAAATATGAAAGTTATTCTGCCACAGGACAAGGAACTATCAGACACTAGGAGAAAGACCTGGACAGTTCATTCTCTAGTAACTTTAGAAGGAGCATAGCCCTGGCAACACCTTAATTTTGGATTTCTGGCCTCCATAACTGTGAGAAAATACACTTTTTAAATTTAAGTCACCATATTTATGATACTTTCTTTTAGTTGCTTGTATATACACAACTAATATAGCCAGAAAAAGGAAGACTCCAACTAGACTCAGAAGGGAATTCAGTAGATGTCAAAGCTGTTCAGGAGAGGAAGGCCACACTAGTCTTCCACAGGCAACTACTTCCCAGTAACTGGGCCACTCTATCCATTGGAATTATACAAGTTTTACTCTTTTGCATCTGACTTGATTTCTTCAGAATTATTTTATAAGATTTGTCCATTTTATCATTGTATTATTAACTTGTTCTTTCTTATTGCTGTGAAATATCCATTTTGTGTCTATGGACATTGGGTCATTTCCATTTTTTTTTGTTATCATCAATAAAGCTGCTGTGAATATTCTTGCACATGTCTTTTGTTACACAATTTCATTGAACAAACACCAAGAAGCAAAATGTTTTTATATTGCCAGGCATTTTCCTAGAGTAATTGACCCAATTTATATCCCCATCAGTGATGCAAGAGAGTTTTGTAGCCAGATTATAGCCTAAAGAAAGTTAGGGTGGTGATATTAGTATTTGTGTACTGAAGAGGAGTTCATTAACTCAAGAGAAGTTTGGCCTTTGTCCTGGCTCCAAAAACCCTTGGAGTTTCCCAAATAATGGCAGTGTCTTTGATGGGCTGGAAAGGCCAATCATGTGACTGAAAGATTGAGACTTTGAGCTGCAGAGGGTCAGTCAGGAAGGGAAGGAGAGGAACCTGGAGGCTGGGCTGTCTGGGCAATGATCTGATCAATCTTGCCTACAGGTTTAAACACCGATAAAAATTCTGAACACTGAAGGTCAGTGAGATTCCTCAATCAACAGGACTCTGAGTACTGTCACCCTCTCATGCTGAGAGGGTGACAGAAGCTTGAGTTTGGAATCCTCCTAGACTTCCCACTATGCATCTCTCTTCATTTGCCTCCTATTGCCATGATAAAACTGTAATTGTAAGAACAGCACTTGCAATGAGTCCTGCAAATCAATCACATTATGCCACCTGAGGGTGGTATGGAAGAACTCTTCTTTATAGCCAGCTGGTGAGAAGTGAGGGTGCCTTCAGGACCCCTGAATTTGTGGCTAGTGTCTAAAGTGAAGTTTTTTTTCTTTTTTTCTTTAGAAGAGAGGGGAAGGGATGGAGAAATAGAGGGAGAGAAACATCAATGTGTGGTTGACTTTTGCACGCCCCCTACTGGGGACCTGGCCCACAACCTAGGCATGTACCTTGACTGGGAATTGAACTGATAAACCTTTGGTTCTCAGGCCAGCACTCAATCCACTGAACCACACCAGCCATGGCTAAAGTAAAGTTTTGTGAAAAGCTCAGCCCTTAACCTGTGAAGATTGGCTTACTGTGGATAGTATTAAATCACACAGAATTTAAGATGTAAAGCATTATTAAGAATGTAGTGCTTCATAATATTACTTTAAAATAATATATTTATCAAGAAAATATAGTCTAGTAAAAGAGCTTTAAAATATAAGAAGCAAAAACTGCTAGAACAAACTAAATTTTAAATTATTGTCATAGTTGCAGATACTAATGTACTTATATTAATTGATGGGTCAGGCAGAAAAAGAAAGTAGTAATGATATAGAAAACATGGACAACATAGTTAATTTTGATTGATCTATTTAGCACCAAATAATTAGAAAATACACATTTTCAAGCATGCATGAAGCATTAAAAAGTTGGCCATGTGCTAAATTATAAAGAAATTCTCAATAAATTTCAAAGAAATTGGTATTACATTTAACTTAAGGAAAACTGAGGCGATGTATGCCCTTTATTCTGTAGAAAGTTCACGTTTTTCTGTGTTCATTTTTCAAGGAAGAGACATCTGGTATACTGAATGAAATTGCTGGAGGCAATGACACCCCTTTTTAATACATGTAATTACAGGGTCTGTGGAAAGCTACGGAGCTATTCCAGTGTGACTCCCGTGGCCTGTCAACATGACATTGGAGGTTCGTGGTCAGCGGGTGCGTGTGTCATGTGTGTGCATGTGCGTGCGATTTGCCATGTGAACTGACCCTTCCCTCCACTTCAACTCCTTCATTTGTTTGTGCCTCTCCCTTGACGGTCTGCTCCTTGATCTTCTTGGGAGGCTGCTGGCGTAACTGTCTCAGTAATTAATCTTATGGAAAGTCTCCTCAGTGATGCTGAACAGAATAATGAATCTCAATATGCTCAAATGTATAATATTAACATATAGCTTGAGGGTATTGTTCTTTAATTGTCTTTCTTTAACAGAGGTATAATTTGTTTCAAGACTGCTTCAATTGATCTTGCAGTGATTCAAAATGTTTAATTGCAAGATGAAATCCATTTGAAGATTGAAAAATGAAAAATGATTCTGGGGCCATGACTAAAATCTTGAAAGCCTCTCTTTAAAAAAAAAAATTCTTCTGACTAGTGTTTTTTTGTTTTTTAACCTATACAGTGCTATACAATGCTTTGTACCAGTGCTTCTCAAACTTTAATGTGCCTGCATATCACCTAAAGATCTTGTTAAAATGCAGATTCTGTTTAAAAGGCAGGGAGAATGCTAAGGTTCTGCATTTCTAACAGGTTCCCAGAGGATACAGCTATTATTGCTGCACACACCACACTTTTGCTGCAGACCTCTTTATTACACTAAACTGTGCCTATTTAACCCCGTGCCTATTTAAATAGGAACTTGTTCCTATTTAACCCTGAATTATTTAAAAATATTTTAGCAATTAAAAAAATATTTTTGAGAAAATTTGAGACAAAAGAGTATTTAAACATGGTGGGTCAATGAATAATGCATATAGAACATAAATATTTTTTTCTTTTTTATGTTTTTAAAAAATATTTTTATTGATTATATTATTACAGTTGTCCCAGTCCCCCCCCCCTTTATTCCCCTTTGCCCTGCACCCTCCCTCCCCCTCACATTCTCTCACCCTTAGTTCAAGTCCATGGGTTGTACATATGAGTTCCTTGTCTTCTCCATTTCCTGTACTGTTCTTAACCTCCCCCTGCCTCTTTCATACCTACCATTTATGCTTCTTATTCCCTGTACCTTTTCCCCCATTCTCCCCTCTCCACTTCCCCGCTGATAACCCTCCATGTGTTATGTATTTAAGAAGACTCTTTTCAACAAATACGCTCACATATTTGTATAGAGAAAAGCAGTGCTGTTTGTTTTAACTTGATTTTGCCCTACTTACCAGTAGATGGCAGTACATATTCAATCTTCTTGAAAGAGTTTGTTAAAACAACAGAGTAGCTGGTCACATTCAGGTCATCTTTCTACAAGTCCTCCCCAAACCCCAAGACAGAATCCAGAACTCTTACTTGAAAAATTGTTTGTATATGATATTAGTTGAAAATATTTGCTTTTATTCAATTTGAATAATAATAAATATTTTCACGTCAGGGAATCAGAAAACCGCACCCTGTGAAGTAAGATAGGAGGCTAGTAAATAGGAGTCATTTGTGTACTAATTTAGGTGTACAGCAGGGAGAGTATTTCTTTTTTCAAGTGGGTATAAAATGAAAAACAAATCTGGAAGTTGGTAGAAAGAGACATTTTTGTAAAGGATTATTGCAGGGGAAAGGGTTTATTATTGAAGATGAGGGGGACTATTGCAATGAACCATGAGCTCGATAAGTACTCAAAGGTTAGACAGAAGGGGTGTTCATTCGTAGGGAGCAGTAAACAAGGCTGAAAAGAGCAGACGGTGGGGACGTGGATGGACGGTGGGACTGGAGAGAAGACGAGTGCTAACTTGCAGCTGCCTTTTCTCAGGTTGGACTATTGTTAAGGAGGAGTTTTATGCTGCCTGGGGGTAAGGGTGGGTCCAAGTTCAAGGGCCTGTGGAAGGGGAGAGGCTTATGCAAACTCTGATTAATAAGTAATATGTTCTAAATGATGAGTGGGGACAAGCAGTTCAGCTAATCATTAATAAGACACAGTGGGAATATGGAGGGTTTTTGCCCGGCTTTTCCATAGGCAAACAAGAGGAGCCTTACTTTGCTCACACAGAGAAATCATTTGGAGTAAGCCACCGCCTGGAATACAGAAAGAAGTGTTCATTTCGAAACGATGCTGTTTTCCAGAGTCACTGGATTCTGGTCAAGTTCAGCATTGTCATAAGTAAAAATTCCTGATGAGGATCGAAGAAAAACAAAAAGAGGATTTATTATGGCAGTAATTTATTCTACAGATATTTACTGGGAGTTCAAGCAACGTGGGCTCTGTCCTTAAAGAGCCACATGTTATAATTAAAAATGCTCCCCAAGATCTCGCTGCACATCCAGTGCTGGGCATGCTATAATTATGATATCCATGTAACTTGAAAAATAAATGGTTTGATTTTTTTCTTATATTATCTAGGTTAGTAAGTCAAAGTAGGTGCTTAATAAATATTTGTTGGATAAAGGCATGGATTCTGCATTAAACACATCATTACATATTTTACATGTTTTGGTTGGCCTAGGTAAGAGTTTACCTAAGAGTTAATTTTCCCAAAATGTTTCACTGTTGCTTGTGGATGATTCTCACATGTTTACTATAAAGTCTAAATGGTGTAAGTTGGCACCATCTAATTATTCTCTTTCTATAAGTGCTGTGATGACTTATACTCTTTTCTCTTAAAAGCCCGAGGTTTATGGACATAAACTGAAAGGATGAAGAAGTATTTCAAACCCTGTCCCTAAGATCAGGACATGAACAGAACCTTCCTTTCCGTCTACTTCGTAACGGGCAGCGGTTTCCAGTGGAGATAGGTCTGGGAACCATCACTTACATCTAGATACTCAATGCGTATTTTTTTCATACAAGTGTCGCAGATTTCGACCCGCAAAATCCTTGGGGGGGGAGGACTGCCCCGATCGCATGAATCAATCTTACCCAAAGACACGCTTGGAGATGAGAATCTGGCAGCCACGGGTCTTTCCCACCACCTCTATCTAGGGAAAAAGACCTCGTGGGTAGGTTAGCCGGGGTTTTAGTAGAGGCTTTAGGACATATTTACATTGGATTGATTATTCATGGGATTAAGCAGAACAGGGATAGTTTTACTCATTAGCAGAGCATTAGGATGTAAATTCAGGTCCGGTGGCAGACAGGACCAGGGTAATATAATATGCAGGGCTCAGCAAGCCAGAATTTTTTAAGATACATCTTTGCTAAATTCCTATTAGAGAATTCCCATTTCACAGACATGATCCATACTTGTCCACACGGGATTACACGAAGCCGCGCTCAAAATGTGTAAATTCCAGAACATGTGTGTTAACATGTATGTGGAAAACACTGCTACATACAAGACCCTCAATAATGTCTCAGGAACACTGGGTTCTGGTAATTTTATAATAAAATTCTTACCAATTTAAGATGCCAAGTTCACATAACTGTGGAAACACAAAGAGGGCAGAGAGGGTTTTGAGTAGATTTATTTAGTCAAAATTTGTTGTGGAATAATAATTGCTTTGTTCCAGGAATAGGGCCATGTACTGGGAAGTGCAAGGCTAAATGTGGACCCTGCCCTTGACTATTTACTACCTAAAAGAACCAAGTGATATGAATCATGACAGCATGTCTGTGCACAGGAGGAACAACAGAGAAGAGTGGTGAATTCTTCTGAGGAGGGAGCTGGCTTTCAAGAAAGACTGTGTGGCAGAGACGGAGGATGTTCTCTAAAAATGTGAATCCCTGCTTCCACGGTCTGGAGTTGGCTCTGCGAGGGGAGTGTGCAGTCAGGGACTGCCTCTTCCCATCCCCCGGCATCCAGGTAAGCCATGTGTTCCCACCAGTGAGAACTCCCCCCACTAGCAGTGAGCAGAAGAGATGGTGCCATTCCTGGGCTTGGATTCTCTACTCTCCTTTCTGCTTTTTCTGACTAGAAGCAGAGAACTTTGGGGCCCCAGTGGATGATGTATTCATTAGATGAAAGAAACCTGGGTCCCTTGGTCACAGTGTGGAAAAAAGATACCTACCAGATTAGAATATTTTTATGCGCTAACAATAAATTTATATTATTGGAAGTCATTGAAATTTGGGGAAGTAATTGCTATACCAGTTACTATTATCTTAATCACTCTGGTAGTTACTCCCAAGTTATGACAAGTTTATTTACATGGGTCAAATAATTGTAAATTGCCAGGGACTTTGCACATTTCTTTCATTTTTCAGTTTATATAGCGAGGTATATGCCTACAGAAGACCCAGGAACAATTAACTAATTAGAATCTTGGGCTTTCCTACCTCAATAATATCCTTTTTTTAAAATATTTTTTGTTTATTTATGTTTAGACAGAGGGGAAGGGAAGGACTAAGATGGAGAGAAACATCAATGTGTGGTTGCCTATCCCACACAACCTACTGGGGACCTGGCTGGCAACACAGGCATGTGCCCTAACTGGAAATCAAACCAGTGACTCTTTGGTTCACAGGCTGTCACTCAATCCACTGAGCCACACCAGTCAGGGCTGTCTTTTTTTTTTTTTTTTTTTTTAATATCACGACTTCTTTTTTTAACACTTATGAAAATCACCCAACTAAACTTTTTTTTTTTTTTTTTAGATTTTTTCTAAATTTATTTTTATTTTTAGAGAGAGGGGAAGGAAAGGAGAAAGAGAGGGGGCGAAATATCAATGTGCGGTTGCCTCTCGTGCATTCCACACTGGGGACCTGGCCCGCAACTCAGGCATGTGCCCCAACTGGGAACTGAACCGGCGCCCCTTTGTTTTGCAGCCCACATGCAATCCACTGAGTTATACCAGCCAGGGCCCAACTAAATGTTTTAAATTGACTGTAAGCCTCTTTATAGTAAGTGATCTGAGAACAAGTTGTTTGGATTTTCATATAATCAATTATTTTCTCTGTGGTTAGAAACAGCTATTTTTCATCCAAATATCTTGATTTTAAGCCAAGATGTATAATTCCATGAAAAATTTCACATTTATTTTATCTTAATGAATCATCTTAAAATATATCCCACATCTATTATATCTTCCCTACAATGAGGAGATCCCAGTACTGCTTGGTAGAAAGAATATTAGGCTGGATATCAAAATCATACTCAACTTAAACATCTGTGGTATACTTATTACATGTAAGTCTCTATAATCATCCTAGCCAGTTTGCATTCTTATGAAAAACGGTTGCTACCCAAGTCTTTCCAGTTCTTCCCCTGCGAGGAACATGGTAGAATTGTACTTCTGGTTCTCTTTATTGGTGAGTGGAGATAATGTGACTAGTTTTATTTAGTCAATTGTGAGAGGAAAGTTACTTCTATTATTGTTCCAGAACATTCTTCTTTTGGCACCGAGATAAGCAATGTTTAAGACTATGGCTGCTCCATGAGCCTCTGTCTTTGAATGGAGATGTCAATTCCCTCCCAACCTGTGGTGAACCCACAGCAGGAGCAACAAATAAGCCTTTGTTGTTTGAGGCCTTTGAACTTTTTGAGGTCATTGCTGCAGGATAAACCAGCCTGTCATGATGGAAAAAATGGCACTTAAGATATTACCAGTGTGACCCTGAAAAATGCATGAAATCTTTTAGATTTCAGGCCCATGATTTGGAAATTAACTGTTACTTGGAGATTAAATTTGATAATGATTGTGGAAAATACTAGATTAGGAGTCAGAAAGTCAGTTTTGCTATCTACTCTGCCACTAACTTGTAAAATTTAGGGAATGTATTCCTTGTTTCACTTATTCATTCAACATTTTTTAAGCACCTACTGTGACTAAGTACCAGAAGACAAAGATGACTAAAACATAGTTCTTGTTCTCACAGAAACTCACAGGCTGTATGGGACAGACAGATGTAAATAAACGTACAAATGTGTTAAGAGCTATAGGAGAGGTAAGTGCGATGACCCAGACCTCTGGCTTGGATGAGCTCTGAAGCCTTTAGCTGGAAAAGGGAAATCAGAGGGAAAATAAAACTTTACCTAATCAGAGCGTAACTTCCTTATTTTTTAATTTTTAGTTTTAAGAAGGAAGATAAGCAGGTAGTCTTTAAATTGTCAAATAGCTTGAAGGTTTATAATTTGATAATCCTAAAACATTCAGTAAAAGAAACTGCTCTGAAAGAAGATACTGTTGGTAGAAATGTTGGTTTCCCAAAATGCAGTATGGTAACAAAGGCCCAGTTTGTGCTAAATAAAGAAAGGTGATTACTTGAGGCCTTTGCTTGACCTTTTCTTTTTTAACACACAGTCTAGTGTCTTGCTGTTGTTTGTTTCAGAGAGCATGAGACCCTTATGTTTCTGCTCCACTTATGAACTACTGTGACCTCAGTCCATTTGTCTTTTTTTATTTACCTCACGCTGTCTTCCCTCACACTTTCCTTAAAAGAATAATTAAGTGCACACGCTTATGGTCCTGATCTTCTTTTCCCTTTACGTCGTGTTAACTTTGAATTCTTTACCTATTCTTAAGATTTTAGCAATCTGCTAGGCTTAGCACCACTGAAAATGCAGTGGTATTATTCCTAAATATATCTTTGAAATCATTCATAAAGATAAATGTTCAATCATGTCTGTAGTAACAATAGACAGTCAGAAAAATTAAAAAATGATAATACATTTTCATTTGCAGTAAGAACCAATGTAAAACGTGTAGGAATAACTTAAAAAAGAAATGCACGTGATATTTTACTGAGAGGCAAGAAAAAATGCTTGAGTAAATGAAGCAATATACCCTATTTCTTTATGCTAAATCTGAATGTTATTAAAATATCAGTTTATCTAAAGTTATATTGTAGGTTTAATATAATAAAAATCAACCTCCAATTAGATTTTTTTTACTTTGACAAATTATTTAAAAATTCTTTCAGAATAAATGCTCGGAAATAAATAAGACAAGAGAAAAACTGGAACATATCACAAGGATTCAACCATATGTAACTGAACAAACATGTAAGGTGTCTCAGTCAAGTATATAGTTTACACTTTGTATTTTCAGTGGGACAATATCACCTTGAAGGGAACACACACTGGTTGGTTGTTGGAGAGTAGTTGAAAGATGGTGCAAAGGGCCACTGTACATAAACAGGTAGGTGACATGTGGTATCAGTGGTATCAAAATTTCATGGTAGTTGATTGGGAATAAAATTATCTATAAAATCTCTTTAAGGAGTAATAACCAAGGGCCTGGGGGGGAAGACTGACAAATACTTTTAATGAAGTTTAATCTTAAACTGATCCTGGGAAGAGCTTTCAAGTTTCAATTACACCAACATTCATTCTGTTTTAAGGCAGGGGAGCCACATGTCATCAGTCCTTGGGTAGTGTCACCCTTGGAGGGAAGGGTCCTAATTCCCAGGCACCTCCTGGTGAGGCGACTCAGCACTGATGAGCTGTCCTCTGAAAAAGGTGGCCCCTGTGAACCACTTGCAGTAGCACACAGAGAAGCTGGGATGCCTGCCACAGAAGGAGGAGCTTAGTCATTGTTTCCACATAATATAATACTTTGCATAGAAAGCCATAAAATTCAACAAACTACTAGAACTAAAAAATATTCCTCCAAGATGATAGATATAAGATTAACATATAGAAATAAACTTTACTCTATTGAGCCAGAAACAACTAGAAAAACCAATGGAGTATAAGATTTATTTTAAATAAGCAACAATAATTCTAAAGTACCTAAAAAGAAATCTAACCAATTTGAGAGAGATCTTTAAACTCTCTTAAAGGACATAAAAGAAGACCTAAAGAAAAGATATTCATAAGTGGTAGTAAGACGTCAATTATTCCCACATAACAGACACAAAGTAATTCCAATAAAATCTTGTTAAGAATTTTTCAGAAAAGAACTTGAAGATTGATTTTTAATTTATATAGGTAAACATTTGCATATGCACTCAAAGAGGTTCCAATTGCCAATTGTAGCACTATATGGAAAAGTAAAAACTAAGAACTATCTAAGTGCCCATCAATAAGGACTTATAAACAAATGAGGGCACAGACACGTGGATCTATATTATTGTTATAGTGAGATACCTAATACAGAAATAAATTGACAGAAATAAGTTGTATAGTTATACAGTGTAATACCTGAGAGAATTATTTTTGTGAGGTGGGGATTATACTGTTAGTCATACGTTAATTGTTTTAAAAGTGCTTCTAAGTGTCAAGGGGAAACTTAATATGAAACTGTCCAACCTTATGCAAGGCAGTTTCCCAGCCATCATCTGCATTCCCTGTTAACTTAGGGTATTATATGCTTCAGTTTTCCTTAGATAATACCCTGTGCACTTACATGTTTTCTGAGGATTAATTTTTTATATAAATAATGACTAAAAATCATGAGTAACATTTCAGGGAGGCTCAGGGCTGTAAAAGCAATTGGAGTCAAGACAAAAGTTCCCAGCTGGAAAGCAAAGGGCTGAGAGATCACAGACATTGGCTGCCTTTGCTCCACAGAGAGGGCTTCACCAGAGCAGTACCCACGCTGCTGCCAGATTAATGAATTTGCTAAATCTGGAACATGACAAAGACTTTTAATGCTGTTCAATGAATAACATGGAGAAAAATGTAGCCATCAGGTATAGACAAATTCTGTTTCTAGATTGGGCATTACGACTTCTAATTTTATGAGTGCATGCTTTTAGATACAAACTTTTTTTTTTAAGATTTTATTTGTTTATTTATTTTTTCAAGAGAGGGGAAGGGAGAGAGAAAGAGAGGGAGAGAAACAGCAATGTATGGTTGCCTCTCACATGGCCTTCACTGGGGACCTGGCCCGCAACCCAGGCATGTGCCCTGATGGGGAATCGAACCGGGACCCCTTGATTCTCAGCCCGTGCTCAATCCACTGAGCTACATCAGCCAGGGCACAAACTTATTTTAAAAATAAATTAGTTACTCTTCATGTTGATATTGTATGTAAAATGGACATGCCTGATTTTATTTATTTATTTTTTAAATTGTTGAAAATAATTTTAAATTGTTGAATTTAAAAAATTTCATTGAATGAAAATTTCATTGTTGAATTTAAAAGTTTCATTGGCTAAAAACGAGTTACATAGCACACATCTCCCATGTTGTACACCTCCAAGGGGCATCATTTGCATTGCGATTCGTGTGCACGATGCCTACTGCAAGTGTTGACAGTGGCAGCCCCGGCAAGTGGCTTCTACTGCAAGATACATGTAATAGATAGCGTTTGAGACCTATGGTCTTTGCCCCCGTTGTTACTCCAACAAGTAAGATGTTTCAATAAGATGTTTCATAAAATGCCAAAAGGGATGTAGTTGTGGTTACTAATTATCTGATTTAAAAATATGTATATTATTCTAGATTATCTACTTGGGCCTCATATAACTCCAGGAACCCTTAAAACACAGATCTTTCTTTGCAGAAGGGGAATTCAAAGCCTGGAGAAAAATTCAACGTGCCAGTGCTGACTTGAAGAGGGGTGACATATTAAAGAAACAGAGACCACAATTTTAAAAATTTCAAGGAACTGAATTCTGCCAACGATCCAACTGAGATTAGAAACAGATCCTTCCTGAGAGTCTCCAGGCAAAAACCAAGCCCAGCCACTGTTTTCATTTTGGTTTTGTGTGCCCTTGGTACATAATTCAGCTGCTTCCCCCTGGATTTCTTGTCTACAGAACTGTGAGATAATAAATGAGTGTTATTTTTAAGCTGATAAAATTTTGATGATTCATTATGACAGCAGTAGAAAAATAATCCAGGAAGTTTTGAAACATAGTCTTTAGTTTTGAAACCAAATGCTTCACTACTAGAAGGAAGGAGGAATGTGTATTGAGGGTAATCAGTGGTAAACTCTACAACAGCAACTGCTTGCAAAATTTTGGCCTCAGATCACTCATCTGTGGAAGCTGGACCGAACCAGAGAACTCTATGGCCCCTTGGCTGTGATATGACATGGCTGCACTAAGGGTACAGTAAGACCGATGTTTCCAGGCAGGTTACGCTGCACAGATTACCTGAGCACTCCTCTCCCCTTCTGTTTGTTTGACGTCAAGAAGCCTGCTTACTCTAGCCAGCTTGATTCTCCTCCCCTCTTTGCTTCAATGCTCTACAAACCTAAGTGAAAAGGAAAAAATAGATAAAATAACATTAACATCAGTCATAATAATTAAAACAATAGGATACGTTTCTTGAATTGAGTGAGTTGGCATATTTTTTATGGACTTCAGGGTGCTCCATTTCCAAAGATGAAGGTAGAATTCAGATAGATATTTTAAACATGGAGGTGATTCCGATGAACATAACCTTCATTGACAATGTTTACCTTCTGTGGCCAGTTCACTAGATACAGCACTGGAAGAGGGAGGCTAAGTCAGAGGGGGAAGCAGGAGAGGAGAAGCTGTTTTAGGCTTTTGGCTGATTGTTCTTTCACAAACAGAAGGGAAAAGCAAGAATGTTTTGCATACACACAGAAGAGTAGAATTCCAATTACCAAGAGGAAAAATAGAATTTTAATCATTCTTCTTTCTTCTTTCTATTCTTCCCCTCAAGCCTAGACTATCATGTGCATCACTATGAAAGACATGCACATGCACACACAGATTAAACTGAGTGGCAGAGTTAGTAAATTTCTCATTAGATCTGATCCAGATTAGTATTTGACTCCAAGGCATAAAAGCCATTGCTTATTTTCAGACTGAGGTGAGTTTGCTCTCAAAAGCTTCCAAGAGGAGATATAATAGATTTCCAATGCATGGAAAAAAAATTGATTAAGCAACTGTGTCTAAGGTTGCAACCTTCTGCACCACTAGCTTTTGACTTAGCTTTTGTTTCTGTAGGAACTTAATTTCCTCCAATAAAAGTTTACTTAAGAAATAAAAGTCATTAAACTCTGAAAGGACTCATAAAAATTCAGGTCTTCTTTCCCTCTGAAATGCTAACTAAATTTCAAGTAATGCAATAAAGTAAAATTAGGGTTTAAAAAAATTTCAAATATCTTGGTAGAGAGATTAGGAGTTTGGTTGGTTTGTTTATTTGACTTTATCACCAAGCATCTGATGAGTCAGAAATACCTTCAGAAAACATGGCCTTTGGTAGTTTTGAGCTCATCATTTAAGAACTGTGGAGTCTTAGGTTTACACAAGTTTAAGTTTTTGTTATTTTTAACAAAAAAAATCATATGTGACTTAGTTACAAGGTAGTAGAGCTTAGAAAAGATTTTTAAGAAAATCACTTCCCATATTTTTCTTAAAGTTGGGGTGGCATATCCATGTTAAAACCACTGAAAAGCCCTGCTATGGGTTGAATGGCATGCCCCCAAAAGATGTTCAGTATGAACTTCATTGAGAAATATAGTCTTTGCAGATGATAAAGTTAATATGAGGCCTAAGGTGGGCCCCATCCAATACGATTGTGTTCTTCTAAAAAGGAGAAATTTGGCCCTGGCTGGTGTAGCTCAGTGGATTGAGCGCAGGCTGGGAACCAAAGGGTCCCAGTTCGATTCCCAGTCAGGGCGCATGCCTGGGTTGCGGGTCAGGTCCCCAGTGAGGGCCGTGTGAGAGGCAACCACACATTGATGTTTCTCTCCCTCTCTGTCTCCCTCCCTTCCCCCTCTCTAAAAAAATAAATAAAATCTTTAATAAAAAAAGGGGAGGTATTTGGACCCAGAACAGAGCCACACACAGGAAAGATGATGTAAAGACACAGGAGGGACTTCCAGTCAAGATGGAAGCACAGGTAGACACTCTTCTCTTTCTTGTGCAACCATAGAAAGAATTACAACTAAATTTCAAAACAAGTAATGCCCAGAACTTTCAGAAAATTGAGCTATATGGAACTCTGACAACCAAATTATTAAAGAAGCCACATTCATCCAGAAGGATAAGAGCAGCAGAGAGGCATGGAGTTGCAGTGTGGTGGGGAGAGTCAGCGTGGTGTGGAGAGGCAGCTGTGGCAGAATGGGGGGTCCCACATTCATGTGTGCTGGATAAAAATTGGGAGGGATACCTTGGGAACAAATGATCCCAGCCCCAGTCTAGACTGCACAGCCCAAGCTCCCAGCACCAGGAAGATAAATCCCTATAATTTCTGACTGTAAAACCAGTGGGAGTTGGGGTAACCAAAGGAACTACCGAATTTGCAGGAGACTCTGTATAAGGAGCCTTTATCAACTTAAAATATAAGCAGACCTGGCCCCTCTGTAATTCAGCACCAGGACAAGCTGGAAGAGCACGAATCACATATAGGGAGTAAGTGAAGTGACTGGAAAGAGGGTGATACTCGGCAAACCTCCAGAAGCCAGGCAGCAGCATTGTCCCCTCTCTGAGCGTTCCCCCAACAAATCTGTGAAGTGGGTTGCCCTGCCCTGGCGATTAGTTAAGGCTCTGCCCCACACAATTTACAGATGCCTTTTCTATAATAGTGTACAGTACTAAGACAGGGAGTCAAAGCTCTACCTAATACACAGAAACAAAAACAGGAGTCTGACAAATTGAGGAGACAAAGAAATATGGTCCACATGAAAGAACTGAACAAAATCCCAGAAAAAGAACTAAATGAAACAGAGATAGCCAACCTATCATATGCAGAGTTAAGAACACTGGTGATCAGGATGCTCAAAGAACTCATTGAGTATGGCAACAACATAAGGGAAGAAATGAAGGTTATACTAGTTGAAATAAAGAAAAATCTACAGGGAACCAACAGTGAAGGGGAGGAAGTCGAAATTCACATCAACGATTTGGAACATAAGGAAGAAATAAGCATTCAAGCAGAATAGTAAGAAGAAAAAAGAATTTAAAAAAACAAGGATAGCATAAGAAACCTCTGGGATGTCTCCAAATGTACCAACATCCGATTCATAGGAGTGCCAGAAGATTTCTTACAAAAAATGTTAAATGGATTTATTTAAGAAAAAGATAAAAACTATGAACTTTAAAATGGCATCAAATTCACAATAATCAACCACTGAATCTAAAAAAAAAAAAAATTAAGCAAACAACCAGAACAGAAACAGATTCATAAATGTGGATATCATTTGGAGGGTTATCAGCTGGGAGGAGGAAGGGGGAGAGTAGGGGGAAAGGTTCAGGGATTAAGAGGCATAATTGGCAGGTACAAAAGAGGGGGATGTTAAGAATAGTATAGGAAATGGAGAAGCCAAAAAACTTGTATGCATGACCTATGGACATGAACTAAGGGGAAGGATTGCTGGAGCTAAGAAAGATACTGAGCAGAGGGGAACAAAGAGGGAAAATTGGGACAACTGTAATAGCATAATCAGTAAAATATGTTTAAAAAAAGACACCGGAAGGAAGAATACCATCTATAACCAAGGAATGACTGAGGCTACCAGAAGCTAGTGGAGAGGAATGGAATACAGCCACCCTCACAGCCCTCAGAAGAAACCAACCCTTCTGACACCTGAATTTTGGACTTTTAGCTTCCAGAACTGGAGGCAATAAATGTCTACTGTTTAAGCCACTAAGTTTATAGTGGTCCTGGTAAGCTACTCTAAGGCACAAGCTTAACTGTTACTTGGAAAGAAATCTATGTTCAATAACAAGAAATCCAAACTTAATGGATACTTTCCTCTGTTCAATAAAAGCAAGACATAAAAAATAGAAAGAATATCTTCTTGAAATAGAAATGTACTAAAATGTTAAAAATAAAACATCAATTGTCTATAAGTTAGTTAAGAAATATACCATATGTTATATTTTTCTGAAACTGTAAAAACTAATTCTTAAAAGTTTTATGGAAAAAATTAAGTAAGAAAAAACAGCCAGAGACACATTGTAAAGAGGAGGCATATAACAAATTAACCACAAAGTTAAAGGTTAAAAAAACAGAACTTATATTTTGCGATTTTTGTAGGTCAGAAATACAGCCATAGCATCACTGGGTCCTCTGTTCAGGATATAACAGGTCAAAATCAAGGTATTGGCTGGGCTGTATCATCAGTTTGGAGTCCTCTTCCAACTTCTTTCAGCTGGTTGGCAGAATTCAATTTTTTGTACCTGTAGAACTTCTCCATTTTCTTTCTGCCTGTGGGCTGGGAGTTGTTCTCAGGAGCTAAAAGTTACCCACATTTTTTGCCAGGTATCTCCTTCTATCTTCAAAACCAACCATGGAGAATTTTCTTTTGCTTTGAATCCCTTTCTTCAGAGCCAGTCCCTTTTAAGGGTTTACCTGATCAGCTCAGGCCCACCCAGATTAATCTTTTAAGGTCAACTTTGTGATATGTTTTAACCATGGGAGTGAAATTTCATCATATGCACAATCCCCTCCTCCCCCACCCACTCAAGTGTGGGGGATTACATAAGGACAATGGGTCATCAGTGGTTATCTTAGAATTCTGCCTACCACAAAGCACAGTGTTGTCTATTGCAATACCATTTAGGACAGCAGAAATACAACCATACAATGGGATACTCTGCATGTACAACAAAAAATGTAAAGGCATTCTGATATAGAAAGATACCTGATTAAATTCAATTTTAAATAGTCAGAAGCAAAACAGTTAGAGTTATGTTTATCTTTGTGTAAGAATTGGAGAAAATAAGGGTTTAAGATTATTTATTTACACTTGCATACATTTACATAAAGAAACACTGAAAAATTATCCAAGAAAGTGGTTAACTATTGGGCATAATGGGGAAGTGGGCAGTGTGTGGTTGGAGACGGGGGTGGGAGTGAGAGCTTTCAATGAATATCTTTTATGCAAGTCTGTTGAACAATTCAAATGTATAATCAGTTAAAAGTAGAATTTAAGATTAAATAAAGCAAACATTAATTTAAACCTCCTACATGTAAGCCCTTGCTGGGTGAGGAGTAAAACAATGATTAAAGCACCATTCCTGTTTTAAAGTAGTAGAGACTGCAATAGCCTTCAAAAGTCTAATTCAAATTGAGTATACTTAAAATAAGAGAAATGTCATAACAAAAAGATAAGCAAACTATTTTATTGGTTTTAAAGGAGAGAGTGGCAGCATGAAGTGCTTGAATAACCTAGATTTTAGTTGGATATATCCTCCTGCCTCCAGAAAGGGAAGTTTAGATCATTGTTTATTGATCCATATAATTCAGATTTTCACATTTAAAGAACTAGGAGAAGCATCACATACTTCAAATCTCATTAAGGATCATTGGATCATTGATTTCCACTTATTGATTAGAAGACGATATACAGTTTACATGACTTAAAAATAATATCTTGTAAAGCATTAGAGTATGTTAAAGTCAGAACATTGGATGAGTTTTTTTTTTCATTTTTGTTAAAATTGCTACACAAAGAAAGGTGGTTGGTAACATGCAAACAACACAAGCTACCATATAGTTAGACCATCCACACTCTTCCTTTCCACTGTACATTATCATTATAATAACCTGAACTTCTTTAGTTATTGCAAAACTCCTGTATTCGTTCTTATTTTGAGAAATAGCAAAAGAAGTCCACTGGACTTGCATGTAGCTTGCTTCCATATTCCCATCAAATCTCTACTGAAATATCAGCCTCACAATGAGGGTCTCTCTAAAATAACCCCACCCTCTACCCCAAATTCCTGTCCTCTCATGCTGCTTTTTTTACTTTTGTAGCACTTATATTTGAACACATTTCGTCTACATGCTTGCTCCTTTTTATTTTACTAATGTTTTTCTTTTTAATTATCATTTTACTTTTAAAAAATTACATTTGTTGGGGTGACATTGGTTAATAAAATTATATAGGTTTCAAGTGTACAATTCTATGATACATCATCTGTTTGTTGCACTGCATGCCCACAACCAAATTCAAATCTTCTGTCTCCATATATTTCACCCCTCCACCCTTTCCAGCCCCCTTCCCTCTGGTAACCACCATACTGTTGCCTGTTTTGTGACCACATGGATGGATCTTGATAATATCATGCTAAGCAAAATACATCAGAAAGGAAAAATTAAGAACCACATGATTTCACTCATATGTGGAATATTAAAATGAAAGCAACAAATGAACAAACAAGAAAAACAAAACTCATGCACATGCACTTACTTCTCTGCTGCCTGTCTCTGCCAGCACAATGTACGTTCCTTAAACAGAGTGGGGACTTTGTCTTGTCTGCGGTGTGTGCAGCACAATTAGGACAGCATTTGACTTAATGATACTTAAAAATGTACATACTGGATAAATAAACAATCAATTTATTGAAGAATAAACTCTACTAAGTACCCTTAAATGATCTATGTTAATTCTCACTTTCCTTCCCTTAAGGACGCCCGTGGCAAAGAGAGCAAAAGCTCAGTGCATGCTCTCTGGTTTGCCAGAAGCTGCCCCTTTCTGGAAGTGGCATGAGGACTGTTATGAGGTTATTGCCCAACCAACATGCAAGGAGGATAAAGTGCAGGTTTACCTTTTGACTGTGCAGTATAACTAAAAATAAATATTTAGTTTTTGTCTTCAGTTCCCGGCACAAATGCCTGAAACTCTCACTATTATTGCTATGCTAATGAGGTGGCCCTTGTTGGACCCATAGGTAGCTTCAAGATGGAGCTTGGCCCCAGAAAAACCAACCACGTGCTTAGGGGTTTGTACTTTCAACTTCACCTCCCAACTTCGGAGACTAAGTTGAATCATCAATGGCCAATTATTCATTTAACCATACCACATAACGGAATCTCTATTTCCCATTAGTAACAGGGTCCAGGGAGCTTCCCAGGTCAGCGTGCATGGCATGTCCCTGTGCTGGGAGCACGGTATGCTCAGGTGGGCCAGGAAGCTCTGCATTCTTTGCCTCCAAACCTTGCTCTATATGTGTCTTCCATTTGGCTGTTCCTGAGTTATCTTTTAGAATAAACTGATAAGTGTAGTAAAGTGCTTCCCTGAGTTCTATGAGTCATTATGTGGAATTACCAAACTTGTGGATGGAGTTGTGAGAACCCTTAAATTTGGAGTGAACTGGTCAGGTATGTGGCTAGCCTGCAACCCATTTGCAGCTGGCATCTGAAGAGAGGGCAGTGCTGTGGGACTCAGTCCTTAACCTGTAAGTCTGTGCTAACTCTTGGTAGTCAGTGTTAGAACTGAATTGAATTGTCAAACACCGGTTGGTGTTGGAGAACTAGGTAATTGTTTGGTGCTGGGAAAGACACATGTGCACACAACCTCAGTTTCTGTGAGTGGCTTCTCCTGGAGCATCATCTCAATGGCCTGTGGAAGCACCGTCTTCCCATTGCATTCTTGAGACATGTTACTGGTGAATTTTGAATAAGTTTTGAGATTTTCACTGCATTTTCAACGTAAAAAGTCCCAATATGCATATCCATCCTGAAATGAACAAATTGCTATGTATTTCTTATTGTATATATTTGGATGAATTGAACTTTGTGAGGACTTTGAGAAAGACTTTTACTTAAGAAAATTACAGAATACATCCTAGGACTAACTAGATTCTGACTGATATATGTAAGACCAGCTCTTCGATTCTCTAATTATCTTTGGACTTCTTGGAACTGAACAAAAATAATAATTAACTCAGAATAAAAGACAATGTCCATACTTTTGTTTTAAAAGTAATTATAAAAATAAAATATACTGATGAGGCAGAGATATAATCAAAATTTGGGATTATATAGCAATTCTGAATATTAAATTGAGTTCTTATCATTTTAGAAGCAAATGTAAAATAGGTTCATTCTGTTACTTAAGTATTTAATTAATAAGAAAACTGCTCTGATTCACCAGAATTGACAAATCCCTTAATGGAATGTTTAACCCATTACCTTGTAAGACTGGGAAGAAAACAATTTTTAATAGCATTTTTACAGAAGGTAAAGAGGAAAATAATAACAACACTTACCATAAAACAGTGCTTAATACAATCCAGGTATTCTGGGCACTTTACACATGTGATCAAATTTGATATTCAGAGAAACCCTGTGAGGTCGGGCTATTATTTCCACGTACAGATGAGATATCTTGTTTTGCAGAGGTTCATAAAAGTCATGAACCGAGATCACATGGAGGGCCCTAATCAGAACTGGTGTGCAGGATCGGGTGTCTTTCACTCTGTGTTCGTGCTGTGCACCAGTGATTGCCAGATTCTGGTCAGTTGCACGGTGCTGGTCCATGAATAAATTTTCCCTTATCAATAATAAAACAAAAAATAAGAATAATATTGTGAGTTTTCCAGAAAACTAATTTAAATTAATTTATTTTGTAGGACTATCCTTTATTCAAAGTTATATCCTTCCTAAACTTTCATCTTTATTTTGGAGTATGAAATGATGATGATAATAAAGGGAGCTTTTTGTTTAAGTGTCCTTACTTGGAAAGAGTAAAGACAGACCCTTGTGTAAGTCTCTCATACTTTTTGTAAAGATTTTATTTATTTATTTTTACAGAGAGGGGTCAGGAGAGAGGAGTAGAGGGAGAGAAATACCAATGTGTGGTTGCTTCTCGCCCACAACCCAGGTATGAACCCTGACTGAGAATCGAGCTAACGATGCTGTGGTTCACAGGCCAACACTCAATCCACTGAGCTACACCAGCCAGAGCATTTTTTAAAAAATGGTCTGTAAAGTACAAATACCTGGAAATGAAAGCTCTACATCCTCCCTTGTTAATGTAAATTTTTTATATCTTTTATTTACCCTTCAAAAATGACACTCACACACATCTATAATGATCGTACTTGTCCAGCTAAAACCCAGGGCTGGTGAAATCATCTGTCTGCTTGGTACCTACTCCAGAAGAACCGAACTTTGCTGGGAAAAAATAACAAGCATTTCACTTCATTTCTTAATTAATTTGTTGGCAGATAGATATTTGTACATAATGTGTACATAATGTTTGGAGATAAGCATACACCTGGAAAAACCATCACCACAATCTATGCCATAAACCAACCCATCGTCTCCAAAAAATTACTGCCACCCTTTTGCTTATGAGTATGATGATGATGATGTTGATGGTGATTATGATTATGATTTTGTGATAAGAACACTTGACATTAGATATAACCTCTTAGCATATTTTAAGGTATGAAATACCATCTTGTTATCTGTAGCCACTATGCTGTACAGTAGGGTTCTAAGACTGACCTTGCATAACTAAAACTTTGCACTTCTTGAGTAATGCCTTCCTGTTTCCTCCTCCCTGCTTCTGCCATTAGCAACCATCATTCCATTCTCTGCCTCGATGAGTTTGGCTCTTTTAGATTAATCATGTAAGTGGTACCATGTAGTATTTGTCCTTCTGTTCTGGTTCATTTCACTTAGCATAATACCCCAGGTTCATCCATGCTGTCATAAATGGCAGGGTTTCCTTTTTATCTATGACTGAATATTATATTATGTATATTATGTTATATTATTTATATTAGGTTATATATTATATTATATTAATTATACTTTATAATATTTTTTGTTACTTCATCTATAGATGGACAATTTAGTTTGCTTTTATGACTTGGCTATTGTTAATAATATTGCAGGGAATATGGGTGTGCAGATACTATGTTTTGTCATGTATAATGTGCACTTTTTGCCCAATTTTTGAAGGAAAACTGAGGATGCACATTATGCATGTGTATAATGATTACATACCATGGGTATAATAGTCCCATGTATAATGCGTACAAAAACATGGGTGCACATTATACACAGCAAAATGTGGCATCTCTTGGAGACCCTGATTTCAATTCCTTTGGAAGTATATCCAGGCGTGAAATTGCTGGATCATATAGTAGGTCTATTTTAATTTTTTTGAAGGGCCTATATACTGTTTTCCATAATGGCTTTACCAGTTTACAGTCCCATCAATAGTGCTCAAGGGTCACGATTCTCTACATCCTTGTCAAAATTTATCTTTTTTTTTTTTTTGATAAAAGCAATCATGACATTGCGAGATGTTGTAACGTGGTTTTGATTTCCATTTTGCTGATGATTAGTGATTTTGAGAATCTTTTTACATATCTGTTGTCTATTTCTATCTCTTCTTTGGAGAATTGTCTATTCAGTTCTTTTGCTCATTTTTTAGTTGACTTATTTGGATCTTTTTTGCTATTATGTTGTAGATATTCCTTACACATTTTGGAGAATTTTACTTTGACATAATCCCAATTGTCTATTTTTGACATTATTCCATGTGTCTTTAGTGTTATGTGAAAGAAATCAATGAAGTTTTACTGAATTATTTAGTTTTAACAGTTTTGATGAAGTCTAGGGTTTTCAACTTAAAGGTGATCATCTTCAGAGGTATCTTAACTTCTTTCTTTCTTATTTGAATGCTTTTATTTTCTTCTATTGACTAATTGCTCTGGGTAGGACTTCCAGTATTATGTTAATTATAAGTGGCAAGAGTGGGTGGGCATCATTATCTGGTTCCAGATCTTAAAGGAAATACTTTCAGTTTTTTTTTTACCACTGAGTGTATACTAGCTGTTAGCTTTTCAAATGTGACCATATTCTATTGAAGTAAGAGCTTTTTATACCTAATTTGTTAGGAATGTTCATCATGAAAGAGTATTTAATTCTTTCAAATGCTTCTTCTGCATCTATTTCAATCACTGTGTAATTTTTAGCCTTCATTGTGTTAATGTGGTTTGGTACACTAATTGATTTATGTTACCTTGAACCTTCCTTGCGTCACACGATAAATCCCAGTTTTGTCATGATTTGTCATCCTTTTAATGAGCTATTGAAGTTGGCTTGCTAGTGTTTGTTGACTTTTTACATCTGTGCTAATAAGGATTATCGGTCTGTATTTTTCTTGTTATGTGGTGTCTTTAGCTTTCATATCAGAGTAATTCTGACCTTATAAACTGAGTTTGGAAGTGTTCCTTCTTCTTTTTTCTGGAAGAGTTTGAGAAGGATTGGCACTCTTCTTTAAATGTTTGGTAGAATTTTGTCATTAATCTGGCTGGTGTGGCTCAGTGGATTAAGCCCCAGCCTGCAAACAGAAAGGTCATTGGTTTGATTTCCAGTCACTGCACATGTCTGGGTTGTAAGCCAGGTCCCTGGTTGGGGGTGTGTGAGAGGGAACTGATTGATGTTCCTCTCACATATTGATGTTTTTCTTCCTCTCTTTTCCCTTCCTTCTCCTTCTCTAAATAAATAAATAAATAAATAAATAAATAAATAAATAAATCTTTAAAAAGTAGATGCTTGGTAGAATTCACCTGTGATGTTGACTGGTGCTGCTTTTTTGTGGTGGGGGGTATGTGATTCAATTCTCTCTTATTAGTCTGTTCAGGCTTTCTATTTGTTCATGATACAGTCTTGGTAGGTTGTATGTTTCTAGGAATTTATCCATTTCTTCTAGGTTTCCAAATTTTCTATAATTGTTCAAAATAGTTCCTTATGATCTCTGTTTTTTTTTTTTTTTAATTTCCGTGGCATTGGTTGTAAGCATTTCACTTTAAATTCACATTTATAAAAATCAAATAGGCTACCAATATTGCTTGGCACCCTTAATTCATTCTCTTTTTATCTATCCAGGTGACCATTTTCATCTCTTTCTTCCTTTCAGCTCTTTCCTCAAATACCCCACACTCTTCCTCCACTCTCAGTCGTGACAAAACAGTAGAAGCAATCAGGAGATAACTATTATTCTCAGTACCAATCTTACCAACTTATCTGTCTGCTTTATACTTTTCTTCCCTTCTGTTAAAATGGATGAGATGTCCCCGCTACAGTCACAGCTGTCCCTTCCACATGTGCTCTGTATAGCTCTCACCTTTTCAAGAATTCCAATCTTTAATCCCTTTCTCCTCCATTGTCAACACTGTGTTTAACTGGAGCATTACTATTGGAGTTCAAACATGCCTAAATATCTTCAGTCTTAAACAACCCTCCTTTGAAGTCATATCCTACTTCATTTATATCCTCATTGTTGTGCTCATTTTTATAGCAAAGTTTCTGAAGTTATCCATTTATATGCTGTGAAATTTCTCCACTTTCATTCTTCTCTAAACTCATGTAAATCAGACTTCCTTGTCTACCACTCTGCTAAAACTATTCATTGTATTGTCTCTAATAACCAACATTTTGCCAAAAGTGGTCCATATTCCTGCCTTCATTTCACTAGATTTAAACAATATTTGACAGAGTATATGATTCCTTCCTTCTTGAAACATTTTCTTTTTCTGGCTTCCATAATGCTAAATATCTTGACTTTCATTTTTTTCCTAATGAATTACTTCTGCTTCTTTTGTGCAGCACTGAGTACCTTTGCCCAACCTTTAAAAAATCAGTGTGCTATATACACCTGGCTTCTGGGAACTTGTCTTTCTCTCTCTTTTTTTTTTTTTAAGTCTCCACTGTTTTGTTAGGTAATTTTACCTAGTTTTACAACTTTAAATTTAATCTCTTTGATGGTGAATCCTAAATCTATTGTTTTCACCTCAATCTCTTTTCTTTGAACCCCAGTCTCATGGGCTAACTATCTCTGACTTCTCCATTAGGATTCTTAATAAGTATCTCAGTTATTAAGTGTTCAGAACAGAGGGCTCAATCCCAAGTTATTAGTTCCCCAGTCTTTCCCATATGAGTGAATGTCAATACCATTTAATGGTTCAACCCAAAAACATAGAACTCAATTTTTATTCCTTTCTTTCTTCACATCTGATGAACATCTTTGTATTTTATAAGCTTCTCCTTCAGAATGTCCTAAAATTTCCCACTCTTTTTCTTTTAATCTCCAAAGTTTCCAGTAAGCCTAATGTTGATAATTGAAGTGGCTCTTAACTAATTTTCATTATGTTCCCCTCCTCCCAATTGTGTCTACTAAACCACTCTCTATATAGTATGATAGGAGCTTGGAATCATATGCTATCTCTCATACCCTTAAAAAATCTCCAATGACACACATTTATACTTAAAATAAAATTTATATTATTAGGTTACAGAATTCTGCATGATCCAATCCCTGCTAGTATCTCTGATTTTATTTCATTTTATGCCTTCCTCCTATGCTACCAGGACCTTGGTCTAGCTGTTATTTTCATTTTGGAATGATTCTCCTAGAATTTTAAATGACTGGTTCCTCCTTACTACTCAGCCTTGTTTTAAATATCTGCTCAGAAAAATATTTTCTGAGTATTCCTTTGAAGTAACTCCATGTCACAGCACACCCTCTTATTTTCCCCACAGAGCACTTGCCACTCTTCATTTTTCCCTGTATAAATTCTGTGTTTCCAGAGGAAAATAGCTCCATGAAAAGATGGATCATATATGTTTGTCCTTTGTTAGATTTTCAGTGCTTATAAAATGACTTGAAGGATGAATAAGTGAATGGCTAGGTAAATGATTATCCCTTATGTGTACTGTAGAAAAAACAATTGAGAATGTCTTGAAATAGATAGGATAGTTTCAATCTATTAAAAGATAAAAATTATACTATTTAACATTAACTTCATTATTTTTGGTTAACCTAATCTAGGTTAAAAATAAAAGAACTACATAGAAATTCTGCTAAGGAACTTGCTTTAAAGAATTGAAGACAATGAGTTGCAATTATACTATTGATTACTTTTATGCAGACACATGCTTCTAATGAGCTTGAGTAATTCTTTTAAATCAGATAAACATTTCTCCTGAATTCATTTCTTTTACTTTTCTTTGGTTTTGAGAGTTTTATTTTTTTCCTTGAATTTCACCCTAGTCTATAACTGAATAATTATACATTTTTAATTAGTAGAGTCTGAAATAATGCAATTCATGTAGCGATATGGAAATTTTAAAAATACCTAGTATATAAAAGCTGCTTTCTGAGTATCGTACCTCTTTTTCAGCATGTTTCTTTTAAAATTTTAAATTTACTAATTATGGAATAGTAAAAATTATTTTTAAAAGGTGCATATCGATTGATTTTTGAAAGACATCAAGTCTTTAAGGTGAGGTCATGGATATGGAGCACTATTTTGCTACCAGCTTTGCATTCTTATAGTTTATCATCTATTGGTGACACTATTATTTTCTGATCTTTTAAAAAGAATTCGTTAAAATCCTCTCAGAGTGATTTCCTTCCACAAATATGTGTTGATCACCAGTTATGTTTAGGCACTGGGTTCTGGTACTCTATATTCACAGATGAACTATACAGGATCCTTAAGCTAAACTATCATGTGCTGTAATTGGGACAGGTGGATCAGTAACAGGCAATAACTAGTGTGATAAAAGTGTAAAAGACTTAAATAAAGGTGCTATATCAAAAGGGCTTCTAATCCTAAAAAAAGGAGGAAGTTAGAGACATCATCCCAGGAGAAATGACACCAGTTTTTGAGACTTCCAGAATGCTGAGTAAATGTTTGCTAAGTAACATAAAAAGGAAAGAATATTTTTGACAGAGGTTCAAGTTCAAAGGCTTAGAAGTTAGGTTGCTAGAACATAGAGCAGATGGATAGAACACAGAGATATAATCAGGGCTACAGTCTGGAATATGAGAGGGGCACTGGCAGTAGATGAGTCTGCAGATCTGAGCAGAGGTCGAATCATCAAGAACTTAGTGTGTATGTTGGGGGGTGTATATCGACTGCGTAAAATTGGGGATGAAAATTCCACTCCTGGCTCTGCGTCTCCTGGCTATGATATTTTTAACAACTTACATAGTAAGCTGACTCATTTTTATCATCTCTGTAATGTTAATAATACAGAAGAAGCTTTCTTTTTTTAAAGTTTTATTGTCGTTCAGGCAGTTGTCTCCACTTTTCTCTTACCTCCCCCTACCCTACATCCCACCCTCAATCCTAACCACCTTTGGCTTTGTCCATGGGTCCTTCATACATGTTCCTTGATGACCCTTTGGAGAAAGTAGAAGCTTTCTTAAAAAGTTAATGATAGCCCTGACTGGTGTGGCTCAGTTTGTTGGGTGTCATCTGGCAAAGCTAAAGGTCACTGGTTTTGAACCTTGGTTAGGGCACAGGCCTGGGTTGCAGGTGCAGTCCCTGGTTGGGGTGCGTACAAGAGGCAACCAATTGATATTTCTCTCTCACATCGATGTTTCTCTCCCTGTCTAACTCCCTTCCCCTCTCTCTAAAAATAAATACAATCTCAAAAATAAAGTTAGTGATAAATCAAAAAACAGTGATGCATACAAACCTTAAGCATTTGATTATAACAAATACATACTCACTTGCCAATAGTTTGAAGAAAAGTAAAAAAAAAAATTTAGTATAGGTCTACCAATTGGACTTCTATGAGTTCTTGCATAAACTGCACCCATCATATATTTTCTCTGATCTCCAGTATCAGTTTCTTTAAAACGAGTGCGAAGCTAGACATGAGGGAAGCAAGCTGTGCAGTCTTCCTCCAAGTCTATTGTTCCCAGCACCTTACAGTGGTCGCACAGATACACAGTCCAACAGCTCTTGTTTTTATTGACTCATCTTCATTTGGCTCCCCAAATATTCAACTTAATGTTTGTAGAAGACAACTTTCTTTTTTTAGGAACTTCTATCTTTTTGGCTTACAAGTTACTTAAATAATGTAATTTTAAAACAGTGACAACTGACAAAAGGCTCAGGATCCAATTCAACTGACTCTTGGTAGCATAAAACTCAAACGTTGTGTGGAGAAATAAATACATGTCCGTACTCTTTAGTATTATGGAGTAGCCTAGTGGCTACAAGTGTTCAGTGCAAGATGAGACTTACTATGTTTCATTTAAAGGGTGGAGGATGTTGATCGATTTAGGGAGCCCTTTAGGTGAAAAATGTTTAGAGGGTTCTTTGTAATAGCATCTACCTTATAAAGTTTAGGAAAGAGTTTAATGAGATTGCATGAAAACAACTAACAGAGTGCCAGCAGCATAGTAAATGTTTAAAATATTATATTATTTCCATATCACATTTATTATCATTTGTCCCTTAATAGGAGAAATTAAATAACTCTCTTTGGTATTCAGTTCTGGGCCAATACAAGTCCAAACCATGAGCCTGTGGGAATTGGGAGAATCACTCCATCAGAGCAAAGTCCTTCAGGCACATGACTTTTGTGTGAATTACAAAAACATGTTCCTTATCCCAAAAATATGTCATGGCACCTGGCCTATGGGCTGAATGTCAGTCCCTTCTTGTCCTCTTAGCTAGATGCCTTTGTGTTGTTAACAATGGCAGAAATCCTACATTTCAGCTCTGGGTCACAACCCCAGTCTTGCTGAAATAAAGTTGCTCATGTTTTCAGGGCCTCTCAAGATTTGTGAACTGATCTGCCAAGGTCAGGGTGATCTGGCCTCTCCTAGCTCCAGAAAGAGAAATCCTTGCTCCTTTTAGGGGATCAAATATATTCTTCCCTTTTCATATCTGCACAGCTAGTTTCTGTATTTCTACCAGTATACTCACTGGAAGTTCACTTGATGAGGGAAGATCTTTTACATTTCTGTCTGAGATGGAAAGGATGCAGGTTGAGTGTTGATAAGGGAAGAGTCTCAGCTAGCAAAAAAGTACATTCATAATGCATGTTGTTTCCCCTTCAAACAAGATGACAGAAGAAAAGAGAAATATGGACTAAATATCAGTTCCCCATGCTTCTCTTATTTGGTTATAGAGTTGAATAGCTTAACTCTGGACAGTCTTTTGCATGAGTTTACTTGTAAACCAAGGTAGACTTTGCTTGTTTTGTCCCTCAAATGTTGTAAATTTTGTGAGGCAAAGGATGTTTTATTTTTACATAACTTAAATGTGGGGATTCAGCCATCCTTTTTCTTGGGTTTCCTGCTTGTATATTCAGTTCAGACTTACAAAATATTAAATGAGATTTTTTATCACTTTGAAATAACATACATAGGCAATAACAGGTTAGCTGACTTCTTAGTTGAGCTTAAAAGACTTTTTCTCCAGTATTTTGGGTATAAACGAATATCCTTCAGTGCAAGCCATACCTTTCTACCTCAAGTCCTTCTTTTGTTGAATACACTTTGATTCACAGTGGGGTTATATTTGCTGGAGTTTCATTCATTACCAGGAAGTGGTTTGCTCTGCAAAATTTTCAAGGAACTGGAAGACCTAGCAACAGGTTCTGCAAACCCTGGTAAAGGGATGAGATATAGGTTGACTTTGAAGGTGCTATTTTGTCTTATGGCTTTGAGAAGACTTTTGATTACACTAAGGAAGGCTCTGAGAAAAAAGGAAAATAACATGAGATTTGCTGATAAACATAGGGTTACTAAAAACTGAATCAATCGGTAAAAACAAAAAAATGTCTATTTTAGCTGGATTTAAAAGAAAATATTTGTTATTTTCACTTTTTAAATGCAAAGAAAGTAAATATTCTCTACATCATCTTTCGGTTTTTAAATTTTTCTTGTTTCTAATTTTATCTTTCTTTCAATTTCTCATATTTCCTATTTTGTTTTTTTTTTTTATAAAGTATGTTCTAATCTGCTTACCCAGAAGTAATACTGTCTTGGTCTCTGAATACTCTCTCACAAGCTACTTATGTTTTCCAGCTTAAATAGGCTAATGTGTGTATATGACTTAACTTTCCTGCTAAGTTGTAAGACTCTTAAAAGCAGGGCCAGTGTCTCACAAAGACATTGCCTTTGAAGGATAGTCCACAAAAATTGGAGTATAAATGGATGAATAAGGATCTCTGTTGTGGAGCATGATAACAACATTTTAGATGCCAGCTCCTGAGTTCTATAAAGATAGAAATGTTGCAGGACAAATATGTCATATCTGACATGAAGTTTTAGGAAACCTTAAAAATGTCATTAAAAAACAATGATGAATAGAACATAAGGTTTGTTTTTAACAAAACACCATGACAACTGAAGCTCATTAAGTTAAATTGCAGAGCAAAATGACAGAAGTTGGGATGAAAACCAGTTCTTCATTAAGGTTTTTAAGGTATTCTATCCTCTGGCAGGAGGTAGAAACAATTTGGCAGACCATAGGAAAGAACATGGCAGTAGGCACATAAGAATCGGTTTTACTGGCAATGTACTAAAACGAAGTGTTTACCCTAAATTGATTATTGCATATTTCATTAAAATGTATAGGAGATAAAGTGCCTATATTAGTCTGATCATTCTCAGTCAGAAATATCTCATTTCCTATATGATTAAAATATTGCCGATCAGTCATTTATGTATCATAATTACTGGTCAGATAACTTTTACAGGAGGTTAAAGAAAATCTTGCCAGCCTCATGTTAGTAGCTCAACTTTCTCATGCAGGAAACTAACAAATGCTGGAAAGGTTCGGGTTTTAATGAAGCCTACTTAGTTGCCAGGGTAGAAATAAAGCAAATTAGTGTAAAAAAGAGGGACTCAATGCATGCTGTCTGGACACAGGCTTGCCCCATGGAACACAGTGAGAGAAAGTGCACTTGGGACTTCAACAGCAAGGAAACAAGAATCAACAGGTTCCAAGGTTGCCAATGCCCTGATCAATCTCTCCCCTCACCCCCCACTTCTCTCTCTCTCTCTCTGGAATTCTTGATTTCTTATTTTGGCTTCTCCTTTCAAGTCTGTTTTATTTTTTCTCTTTCTGCTTCTCTGGGCTTATAATGGAAGATCATTTCCTTACAGCTGCTAAATTTAGCTGCTTTTAATTCAACTAACCAGCATGACTAGCATCTATCATAAAAAACACACTTTTAGAAGAGATGTTGTTAATGGTTCAGCTTAGTGCACGGCTTCTCCAATCAAATAAGGTCAGGGAACGCTGGGTTTGGCTGTTGAGGCTTGTCCCTTTGGAGAGAAGTGGAGTTCTTAAGGAAGGAGGGAGGTCATGTGTTCAAGAGACACTTGAAGAAACACACTCCTACCAACGTTAGATGAGGGCACCATCAAGTAGGGAAACAATTCTTAAGAGGGATGAAACCTAAAGTTAGTAGTTACTGTGAAGTATTCCTGAATGCATAATACTTGTACATGATTAATGTATAATGTCTCTTGGCTGCCTATACACAAAAAGCTCAACAAGTTGATAGAACATTCTCCAGCTTGAGAAATCTACCAGTCTCACCAGCCCCTCTTTACTCAGGTGAAAACTACTCCAAAGAAAAGTTATCAGGAATGCAGAGATACAGATGCATTCAGGGAGAATGCCCACTGATGATGAAGACAGAAACTGACCTGCTAAGGCTGTAAACAAAGGGGCAAGGGTTGCTGTCGAACCACCAGAAACTAGAAAGATGCAAGGAAGGGTCCTCCTCTACGAGTGTTGGGGGGCACTCCGTCTCGCCAATACCTTGGTTGTAGATTTCTAGCATCCAGACCTGTCAGACAATAAATTTATGTTGTTCTAAGCCACCCAGTATATGGTACTTTGTTATGGCAACCCTAGGAAACTAATACAATATATTATAGGAAAGACTATAATCTCAGAGTCATTGCTGGTTCTGTGTAATCATTTGTTAGATGTGTATCTTGAAAGATGACTTTGGACATGCCACTTCTCATAGCAGAATGACAATAATTTAGATCAGGAGTAGAAATCTTGGGGAATTGGATGAGAAAATAAGATGGGAAATTTAAGGGAGTAAAATAAACCAGCAACATGATCATAGTAAGAGACGAGGCAGTTGAAGACGAGGGGTGGGGAGAAAGCCAGCAAGAGAGTGCTATGGAGCTTTTGGTATGGGAGGATCTAACACAGCAGATATTTATTATTTGTAGATTCTGTATTTGTCAATTTGCCTGCTTGCTAAAGTGTACTTGTAACCCCCAAATTCATAATCCCAGCAATTTTGTGGTCATTCCCAGACATGCCAGCATAGCAAAAAATTCAAATCAGTGGACAAGCTTCTTCCCAGCTGAGGTCAATGAACTATACTACCTTGTTTCAGCTCTCATACTGTGAACAAATGTGTGGCCTTTTTTTGGCAGTATATGTAGTGCCACATTCTTTGCATTTTTTTGGTAATATTGCAGTTTAAAATGGGCCCAATGCAGTTTAAAATGGGCCCAAGTGCTGTTTTGTGTGTTTAAATACAAATAGGCTATGATATGCATCACAAAGAAAAATATGTGTGCGTGGTAATTCTCGCTTAGGCAGGAATTATAGTGTCATTGGCTACGGGTTCAATGTTAATGAATTAATATATATTAAATAAAGTGCCTATAAACAGAAATACACACAAAACAAAGTTAAGTATTAAATGGTTGATAAAAATGGTGGTTGTAACCAGAGACTCACAGTACCCTAACCGTGTTCTCTTCTGGTAGCAATGATTTATTATTTGCTAATTCAGTGTTTAATTTCAAATAACTACTGCAAATAATGAGAACAAATTGTGTATGATTAAAGTGTGTTTGCTCTTAGTGTAATGATGTGACCTCTCCTCCATGATTCCCAAAACTTCAGCAAATATTCTGCAGATGTATATCTGTGGGTAATTTTGTGCTGATGGATGGAAGAGGAGGGTGAGGACAAGCAGAGCTCTGGGTTTTGGCAGGGATCAGAGCTACTACGAGGGAATAGGCTCAGGAAAGAAGACAGGAAGTTAAGGGCAGCAGGAATCCTAAGCTGAAAGTTAACCATGTAAGGCTCTCTGAAATTGAAAAAATATTTCGAAGAGCATGAGATCTTCCACAAGATGTCCAATGAAGAACTGAGAAATTTGTCATTAGATGTTAAATGTCTGGCATTTGGAATAACACAGACTTTATTTGCTGTGGCTTGGTTCTTAACCACTGTGAAACTGGTTCAAACTTTAGGATAGATTCACTTTGAAAACTCCGCACAGACATTATTTATGCTAAAAAAATCTTTTAAATCGAGATTCCTGTAATTGAGGTTGCAGACATCTCAGCACTATCATGACATGAACCTCACTGTAAAATGACTTTGTGTGCAGCTCAGGTTCTTTGGTTAGACTGAATAACTTGAGGCAAGAACCATGACAATTCATTTTTTTAATCTGCGTTATGTAGTTTGCTGGTGGACATAAAGAAGGAACGCAACTAAATAAAACCTTATTTTTTTATTTGTTGCATCAAGTTCTTATATGTATTGTTATAAGTGGAATGCGTGTAACAATTAAGAGCTCAGATTTGAGAGTCAAGAAGACCTGGATTTGGGTCCTAAATTACATGGCCTCAGACATTTTATTTATGTCTCAGAGTCCTGGTTTCCTCATCTGTAAAATACGGACAACAATAGTATTTGTCTTATAGGGTTGTGAATATTAAATAAAACTTGTACATGATGCCCCTAGCACAACATCCAGCACATAATATATTATTCAACAAACAATGGCCATAGAAGTAGTGCAATGTACGTGAACATACAGGGAGACAGGATTAGTTGGGGGTTGTGATAAATTATGCTACTTGCAGAGAGCAAGATGGAGTTGAGCCCAGCACACTAGAGCAGGTATGATAGAGACTATAAATCCATACATCACCCAAAGTATCCCTGGGAGCCCTTCTGTGACTGCCTTCAGGAACAACTCCTTTGTTCCCAGAAACAACCCCGTCGCCTGGGTTCCCAAGACTGCATTGTTGGCATACAAGCTTCCAAGGAGTCTTTGATATTAATGAGCCCTCTGGGCGTCATGTACAAGGTGAGGATAAAGAGAAAAACTAAAACAACAGTTCTATTAAAAGGCCATGGCTAGTTTAGGGTTCCTGTAGTTGTAAGATTTGACCAAGGTGAGCTTGAGTCCAAGTGACACTTTAACAATTTATTCATCCCTATAAGAAATATTTTTAAGCACCTATTTTGTGTCAGTTACTGCTGTAGACACTGAAAATACATCAGTGAAGAAGCTGACAAGGTTTCTGCACTTACAGAGCTTACATTCCAATAAATAGCCTGACAAGAAACATACACACAAGATAAATAAGAGTGATGGGTAGGGATAGGTGTGGTGATGATCAGAGAAGGCCTGTCTGAGGAAATGAATTTTGAACTTGAAGCTGAAAGATGAGAAAAAGGCAGAGTCATAGGAGACTGGTACACCAAAGTTGTCTAGGTGGAGAGATCAACAAGGGCTAATTCATGCCTTGGAGGGGAATCAACTTGGTCACTTGCTGTACTCTAGGGCAAAGTGAAGACCAGTGTGATTAGAGTATAGTGAAAATGAGGACAGTGTAGGAGTCTAATGCAAAGAAATACACAGAAGCTAGAATATTATAGGCTATGAAAATGAGTTTTGTTTAATTGGAATTCATTGAAAGAAAGTGAAGAGATAGGACTTGGTACAAAAACTCCATTTGTTTTGTTTTGTGGAGAGCAGTGTTAGAGAAGGTCATCAAGACGGTTGGACTGCTGGTTGACCAGAGAGCAGGATCCAGGCAATCAGAGGCTCTTCACCTACTTCCCAGCCCTTGGAATATACACTCTGTCAACCGCCCCCACAGCCAAAGCCATTGTCAAGGATGCAACCTTGAGAGAACAATGAGTTGTTGAGACCATCTGGATGGTATATGTTACTGAACCCAGTTAAAACCTCTGTATAGCCTTAAAGGTTCTGATGAGTGGGTGCGGAGATTTACTGGTCTTTGGCTGCCCCAGACAAGCTTTGTAAATAAGTTCCTTTGTTTAATTAAGCCTTACAGGTACCCATTTGGAGTGGTCTGCCTTTTTCATCACTATTTTCTTGCATTCTGTATCTGGGTGCCAGTTTGTGAACCAACAAATGTACTGTGGGGATAAAAGTGGTGAGAAAACAGGGAATGAGAGAAATCATTGGAAGTTATTGCAAATGTCTAGGAGACAGATGATAGTGACTTGGCCTAGAGTTATAGCAATGGAGATGGTAGGAGACAATTGGCTGCACAATATAGTTTAAAGATAAAGCTAATAGAAATTGCTGATGCATTGGATCAGAAATTGAGAGAAATTATGGGTATAATAAAGGGCATGGTTATAAAAAAGACATTTTTGTAGGTGCTGTCAGAGTGAGAATGCAGGACTCTAACTCCTACTGGCCCTATGTCTGGGGAGCTCCCTTGGAGTCAGCCCAAAGTGCCGAAAGTGAAGGCCCAGGGCCCTAATGTCACAATGAACATAATGCAAGTCACAACAGAAATGACTTTTCTGATTTTGTGCTCCAAAATTACTTTTTTCTGATTACCTCAGAGAACATGAGCTAGGGGAGTAGGCAGGATCCTATTTGGTTCTAAACAATTTTGCATAGTTACATAATGTTTAGTCTTAGTTGTATACGAAATATGTAACTCCATACAGGGGCACACAAAAGTCTGTGCTGAACTTGTACAGAAATGTGTGACTCAGACTAAAAGCCTTCTTCAAGCTATAGTTATTAGTCTTATTTCTCTTGCAAATTAACCTCCTTACTGGATTTACTCTGTTATCTATATTATCAATACAGGGAGGAAGTGCTTTCTTCAGCCTCAATAGTGTTTCAAAAACTTCAATACAGTTAATGAACTTCAGGACTCAGCTCTCCCAGAGAGAAAGGACCCAGAACTCTCTCAATTACGGGCAATAAAATCCCCACCACCCAAACTGCCCAAACATCTGCTCTTCTAAGTTAAGTTGATAGAAGTTTCTCAGTGGGTTTCTTTTGAATGGTCTTTTTCTTTTCTTCTCAACTCATTTTTTAATTTCCTCCTTATTTCCTTTCTTATGCCTCCCCCTCCTCTTTTTTTATTATCCTAAATTATATTCTCTTCCAGTATACTAGTGGGGTATATACATAAATTGATCACATATCCTGGTGGTCTCTTCTACTTCCCCAAGGAACAAATCATACACTGCTGTTCTCAAATGGGGTAGTGGGAATCCATGTACATCCTACAGGCTCTGAGACATGCTGGTAAAACTGTTTAGCTTCCCTTATGACCGCACCTGGTCAACTGAGATTTTGCTGGTCTCTGAGTCATGATGGGCTAGCAGGCCTGGTGAGGTGGGGGCAGGGGGAGTCACATTCAGAACATTAGCTCTAAAAGGTAACTCGCTGATATCAGACACTCAGTGTCTTCTTGAGAGATCACCACCTGCGTGTTCTTCATTAGGCACTCATGATCCTCCTTGATGGCATCTTCCAAAACATGTAACATGCTCCTCTGGGTGTGTTCCAAAAGAAACAATTTCATGGTCAATGCCTTGGAAAAATCTGGGTTAAATGACTTGTTTGAGTGTATGAATTATCAAAAATTTTAATAGCTAAAGTACTTATTTAATTTCTAAGTTTTTAGAACCACCAGGCTATAAGGAAGATGACTATAAAGCCCCTTTATGAAATATCTAATGAGGAAAGTGTTCTATATCCTGCTGTTCTGCAATTATTGAATCACCTGCACCTTTTGGGAGAGCTAACCTTGACGGCATTCAACAGGGCAGTGGTGAGGACAACAGAAGCAACTGAGCCAGTTGATTACTATCTACCCTGTGGCTAGGTACCAGGACTTTAAAATAAGAGTCTCTCCCTAGAGATACATTATTTTACTTAAGTCAATTTTTGAAAGTAGTTTAACAAGAAGGGCTTCTACAGATGGAAAAAAAATGACGTTGAATGAAAACAAGGTTTATGGACAGTTCGTAATTACCCAAGCTTTGAGCTCTGACAATGGTTCCCCTTGATTTGGGTGCTATGACTCTCTAATAGTAGGGAAAAGTTTTAATTTCTTAGCCTCTTTGTATCTCTAATAAATTTACTGTGAAGACAGTGAAAATTGTTCTTTTCTTATGCTATGTTGAGAGTTAAACTGTGGCATTGTAAAAGATTGTCCAGAAGCAAAATTCAACATTTATTAAGTTTGTACTGGTTGTACCTTAAAGGACCTGGCTTATTCTGGTCACTATTTCTTGTGTTATGCTAGGAAATGTCTTGTGCCTGAGGGCCAGCTACTGATCAAGTATAGGAACAAAGTCAAATATGCACTGCAGCCATGTAAAGGAAGTAGATAGAACTAATAATTTTATTAAATTTTCAAAAAGAATGCTTCTAGAATAAAGCCCTAGGCAACAGGAAATGTAATAATAGGGGATAAAACCACCGTACAATTGACTTTACAATGATTGCTTGCTCTACAGAGCAATATCATAGCCTGTGACTCAGGGCTTCTATTGGAACGAGGAAGATACCCGGACTTCCTCTAAGTTGATATTCTTTCTCATTTAGGAGCACTTAGAATCCTGTAGATAATAATGAGCTTTATTTGATTTTGGATGAACCTTTGTAAGGTTTTCTTGAGAAATTTGTATTCACTGCCTATATTGTCCAATCAAAAGGCTGCTGTATTCTAGAAACCTGAAAGTTTTAAGTTACCAGACAAAGCATTTCTTCATTTTTTAAAAAGTTATCCAACTAATATTGTGTCTCTATATATAGGCACTGTTCTAGGTACTTGGAATCTCATAAAGCCATTTTCTCTCAATGCCATTTTCTGACTTCATAATGCTATAATGCTACTGAACAAATAGCTTAAACTTATGCCATTAATTGGCTTTATTTACAGAGTTTTTTAAAGCAAGCACTGACCTAAAAATTCAGAGGGATATAGGAAATCTACTGGTTTTACTTCAGTCCTCTGAAAGGTTTTGTGCTACATAACAGTTGCTTAATTTGCTTGGTTTGGAGCTTGGATATGGCTTCTTTCTTCGACAAAATGTTTTTTTCACATATGTATTTAATCCCCGACTATGTAAAAATATAGGAGCCACCTCGTGGGATGGTTTAACCCACACCAACTCTCCTTCTGTGTTACATGACTCTGACCTACTGGCCATAGTTTATTGATCCAGGAGAAGACACTTGACCCATGGAGCTTTGTCAAGGTGATGGTAGTGCTCTGGGCTCTATAAAAAGGATCCATGAATCATTGCTCTCATAATGTTTGGACCAGGCTGTTGCTTCTTTATACTTAATCTTAGCTATTCAACTCTTTCTCAGGTTGTAATACTAATACATTATATTATTAATATTAACTACTTTAATATTTTTTAATAAATTATATTTTTGCTTTCTTCATGTAGCAGAGATATTTTTTCTTGAAGCAAGACTCCTTGCTAGATGAATACTGTTACAGAAAGTTGTCCAATTAAATTTTTAACTCTAAACCAATTTAATACATGCTAACAATAAGCATAATGTTGATGATACTTTGATTTCACTCAAGACAGTCAATAATACACGTTATCTTCCTTCTAGCCTTTCCTCTTTTTCATTCAAACTGGTGACTTTTTGTCTTAGCATTGTTTTTGACCTGAGCCTGTCCTTTGGATTTGTTGACTGACCCCGGTTTTCTGGCTGGGCCTTCATGCTCTGTGTGTACTTTATTTCAGACTCCTTACTATGACTCTTCCCATTTGGCCATTTCCTTTATGATCAATTACTCCATTTTTATACCTTCAGGATCTGAACTCCACTTTTGGTCTCCTTGGCCAGTGCAATGAATGGACTCATCCTGGTTCTGCACAGGTAGGGTCTAGAGGAAGATTCCCGTTATGAGTGAAGGGTCATTCACTAAATATTATGATTTGTAGTTTGAAATCTTGATAGCTTTTATAGTTTCTTCCTATATACTAAAGTCACTTTAAATTATGAATTAGTATATTCAAATTTATTTGTATATTTTTAACACAACAAAATAAATGAACTTGGAAATGTAGGACGGTGAAATATCCAAGAACAGAGACATTTATTAAATTTTATTTTAATTATACAAACCAAATGTACACACTTAACTTTTCTACCAAGAAAAATAAGAGTTAATCCTATCTTCCCTAGAGTTTTCAAGGTACAAACACCTATTCGTCTTTCGGGAGTGTCTTTCTTTTCCTTTCCATGACCGCTCCGCCTCCACTCCCCTGAAGCTGGAGCGTCTTCCACTTTATCCCCTCGGATGCTCTCTGAGCGTGTGTGTCAACATGCCCGCTATTCATCCACTTCAGGGGATGTAGTTCTTGAAGCAGTTGCCATCTCTGATGTTTTTCTGTATCTGGAGGGGCTAATACAAAAGAAGTCATTTAATAAATTTCGAAAAATAAATTTTTGAGGGTTTCGGAAGGTCAGCCAGGAATTTATTTGAAGATTAAATTTACCTTTTACTACCTATCAAGCACGCCCTAGTTGACCCCAATTTAGCCTGCCACCATTGTTCTTCTGTTCCTTTCTGCTCTATAACTGTGCTCCTTTTGGTCTGATAATATTTTAATCTATATTAAATATCTTAATTGTCTAAGTTTATGAAGAAAATTCAAGTTTTAGATAATATACTTAGTATTTTTAGAAATCCTGGCATTTGGAGACTTGTCGTGAGGACAATGGTTCTGCAGCCTAGACTTGAGATTAATAGTGGTTAGATTATTGGCTTTGAAGCTTTGAAGACATTTCAAAAGATTTTATTCAGAAATATCATTTTCTTTCCAGCAAGTTTTAATAAATATAATTCTTGTACACAAATGACTACACTTAAGAATGTGTCCCACATTTTTAAGTATTAGTCCATATAATAAATGACATCAATGGCAGTTTGTTCAAAGTAATATCTAATTTGGATGCACTGTCTCTGAACACTTTCTAGGAACTAGATAGGGGCCAGGCATTTCCAAAGCTGCTCAGACGTAAAGTTTGATCAACAGGATGTGATATGGAAAGACAGGCCCTTAGAATTTGACTATCTGGACCAAAATATTGCTATTTTGGTGGGCAGGCAGCAAGCGCACATAACAAAGTATTTGGGAGCCTCTAATTTTACTCTGGTAAAAGAAATTACTGAATTTCTTATTTCATTTCCCACACTGTATCCAAGATCTCAGCATTTCTTCTCTTCATTTTTTTAGTGCATTATAACTCACATTTCTTTCCTTGCGCTTATGCTGCTATTAGACCCAGTATAATTATTTCCTTTGACTTTCTCCACTTCTCAAACTCCTATTCATCCTTCAAATTCTGTTCAAAAATTTTCCTCCTCCATGCATGCGCTAATGTCTCAGAGAATTTACTTGCAACTTTCCAGTTCCACAATGTTTCTTTCATTTAGTTTTTAAACTTCCTTGAACACAGGAGTGTCATCTTCTCACCATTGTATTCTCTGTTGCTTGTAAGAGCCATCAAAATATTCTGTGTATAGATATAGATGCTCAATAAATGTTTGTTACATTTAAATAGCCATTAAAATTTTAAATCTCTTCTTTGAAAAATATTTTTAAAAATATTGTGTTTACTTTTACAGAAAGAAGAGAGGGAGAAAAAGAGAGAAGGAAACATCAATGTGAGAAACATTGACCAAACCGGGAATTGAACTGGCAACTTTTCAGTTTGTGGGATGACATCCAACCAACGGAGCCATACCATCCAGGTCATAAGATCTTTTATCTAAAGAACAAGATGCCTAGCTATCGTTGCACATTTTTTGTTTTCAATGTAATTCACTAGTTCGTGGAGGGGACAGAAGCAGGAAATTACGTTTTTATATTTATATAGTATTTCACACTTTTCAACATGCTTTCATGTATATAATTGTTTCTGAGGCTCAGAGCCATTCTGGAAATGAGAAGAGCAAGTATTTTTACTCTTAGGTATGAGATGATGAGAAAACTGAGGAAAAATGGCTTGCTCACGTTCTCATCACTGGTCAGCAGCCACATCAGGATTCAAATTCTGGTCCAGATGTGACTGGTGGAGCACTGTCTTTTTTTGCTCTTTTCTTTATCACATTCATTCCCTTACTAGAATTCCTTGCAGCTCCAGTACATTTCCAGTCTAGGAAGGGCCCCCTGGCCCACATAGATTTACTGTGCAGACTGAATTGTTTTATATCTGATTGGTGACTTCAGAGGGAAGTTCTTTTGACTACCCTGCTTGGGAAGCACGTTTTTTTAAAAAGTATGGATGTATTGCTTGGTTTTATATGCCAATGTACAAGGATGCCAGGTCAATGGTTAAACTTGACCGATATCTCAGAGTGAAATTAACCTCATTTTATCTCACACTTGAAACTTTTTATAAAAGATAACTTGTTTGACTGAGTCAACTGGCCCAAATGAATGAATAATTTGGTGAAGAAACTGCATAGCTAGCTGAACACTAATATACATTAAACAAATACAGATTAGAAAGACCCGTAAGAGTATTCCATTCACTCTGTCGGTATTTTCATTAATTACACATTTATAATGGTATTGCTGAGTCTTAATCAAGACTAGCTAGTCCAGGATAACTTCTTGTAACTTCTTTAGTGAAGATTTCAATTTTGCTGCAATAAAACAGAAGTGCTCAATTATTTGAATTTTGTTCTAGCCTTTGGAATATTTTTTAGGCAGGCCATTCCTATCAATTAGTCTGGAATGTGTAGGATGAGGAGAGTAATTGATTTATTGTATAAATTATATTGTTGTGCATGAGAGGATATCGGTCTTGGTGTGGGATATATTATGTATGAATCAGAGCAGTTATGTGTGGATCATCTTCAACATATGATTAATCTGCTGAACATCTAAAGAAGCAGTAAAAGTTGAGGAAAGTGTTGACACAAGATTGCACCATGAACTGCAGAAATGAACACACAACCAGATGGGGAATAAACTATTCACTATCTAAAAAGAAAGCATCAACAGTCTGTCCAAGAACTGTTTGAAAATATCATTAACTTGTAAAGTCCACAGTGATTTATAATGCCCTTAGACATACCTTGCTTTATTAGATTCTCAGAACTGAATAGCATAATTAATATAGTTTTCCCATTTACAAGTGTGGAAATTTAAGTTTTTAAAGTTGACTAATAGTGAATACATCTAGTGAATCTGAGCCCAGAATATTGGTTTTATTGTTTCCTGCCCAAGGCTTTTTGCACCATATTATACTCCCTTACATGTACATCCATTATTTAATGTGAACAGGGGACACCAAGAAAAATCATTGTTTATATGACTGAAGAATTTGCAATTTAATTAGGTAGCTGGGAGAAGGAGGAGTACACACATATGTTTACAATACCCTTGACACCCAGAAGACACTCAATGAATGTGTGACTGAATGAAAGAGCTAAGTACCCAATTAACAAAAGGCAATGAATATTATAACCACTAAGAATAATCACTAAGGCAAGGCTAGCAGGAAAGTCTTGAGCTATAGGAATGAGAAAGCAGCATATAAACAATCTGAGTGTCTACGAAGAAGAGGGAAGGTGGTTCCTACAAGCAGACTCGGCCATTTCACCAATGCACAGGGACCTCCTATTCTTTCAGAGAACAACTAGTGGAATAGTTGGCTATAGGAGAAACTTTGTTTAAGAGAGCAATGAGGGTAGAAATAAGGAGCAGAGATGGATGGAAAGTTAGACTGAAAAATTAATATGGAACTAGATGATGTGAGAAACATTTAAGTTTAAATTTAATGCTGTAGAAAATACATTACTTTGAAAGCATTTGTTTAATATTTGGTAAATCCCCAAATAGAATAGATTTTAATACAAACAGCTTCAGACTAAGGTAAAAAAAAAACACGTGGATCTGCGTTTGAAAATCAAATTTATTGTAATATAATTTATGTTTGATAGAGAGCATCTATATAGAGTGAACAGTGTGATGAGCTTTGACAGATCTACACACTTGTAAAAACTACCACACCCCTAAAGATATAAAACATTTCCCTCACACCTCAGAGTCCACGAAATAAATAAACTAGAGACTCTATTTGACTCCATCACTGTTTTGCTATTTGATCCTCCATTTGTCACTAGACTTTTCTAGACTTGTACTAAACTGTATATTATCTTTATCTCAGCGTTGCCACATGGGAAAAAGTAGACATTGTAGGTATAAACTTTTTGAAAATTGTGAAATGTAATGAAAATGTAGGGACTTATTAGTCTATGTAACATGCAGTTACAGGAAGACTAATAGGACTGCAAAATATAGGAGGGACTCAAAGAACAGTTGGAAGTAGGGAAAATATCAGCAAATGTATGATGTATTACAGATGTAATGTGATTCATGCAGGTACTAAGACTGAGGGCACAGATTCTTGATGTGAGGATGCAGAGCAGGACCAGATTCATTTCAGCCTATCTCACTGGTACTTTCATTTCATTCTTACATGGCATTGAATTTCAGATCATGAATCAGCAAAATGACAAGTTATTTATGGTCAGAAATCACTGAGCCCTTTCGAAGTTAGATAGCAGCAAGTGTCTGACTCATGAAAGCAGTCAGTACACAACAACTTCAGTACATCGTCCCGCTCCCGAAGGATTTTTCTAAAATATAACCTGATTTCTTTATTCCCTAGATTAAACCTTTTAATGGCTCCACATGGCATTTAGGTTAAGCCAAAATTCCTTAGAATGATGGGTAAAATTATTGAAAATTTGAGGCTTGCTATTTTCTTCAGATATCTCTCTCATCATGCTCTAACCTAGTCTATGCATCATAATTTTTATTCTTCCTCCATCATGCTGGGAAAACTTTGACAATACACAACACCACTTCTCATTGAGCCTAAACTCTGGATGGCTTGCAGACATTTCTGTGTATACCATCAGACTGATCATAAATGCATGAGCATTGGAAATGGAGAAATATGCCCTTGACTCCTTCCCTGTCATGAACTAACTGTGGCTCCTTTTAATGAATCTCCGCAAGCCTGAGTTCCCATATTTATAAAATAAAAATGGGATCATAGTGCTAATCTTCTGGGTTTCCTGTGAGGATTAAGTGAAGCAGCAGAATATCTAAGAGCAAGAAATCTGGACCAAGACTGTCTCGGTCTTACTGCATCTCTGCCACACAGGAGCTGTATGATCTTGGGAAAGTTACTCAGCTTGCTCAGTGTCCTTAGTTTCCTTGATATCTTCAGTTTCCTCATAGACAGGGAGACAACCTACCTCACAGGATTTTTGTTAGGTTTAAATTAAGTAACAGAGGTCAAACACTGAGGAGAATGCCTAGCACATAGCATTCAATTGATGATATGTCTATCATTATCGCTATTACAGTTTATTAAAATAGAATAGAAATACTGAGATGAAATAATCACAATCTCTCTTCCTTCCCTACTCTACCTTCAAGGGAATATGTTTTCTGAATATTGTCTTTTGCCCTCTGCAACTCAGAGTGATCAGAACTCATTCTCGCTGTGAAGAATATGGCTAATGGACTGATTCCCTGGAAAAGAGCAGAGAGATAAAACCTTGCTTCCCAGGACTCAGAACATTTTCTCAGCAAGAAGAAGAGTCCTTCACAGGGACTGTGGAATCATTAGGTACTACAGTGCTTTTGGAGAGTCTGGGTCGACAGACAGGGGAAGGCAGGAGTCCAGGTGATTACCTTCATCCCAAATAGCCTGTATATAGAATGACAGAGGGAGATAGGATACGGGGCGGGGGACAATATGGTAGTTGGGGAGCAACAGAGAGAAAGTGAGGAGAATTTTAGTAGCTTCCTAGATTGGGAAACTTTGTGGAGCAAGAGAACCATCTAAAAGGCTGCATTAAAATTCCTTCTGTAAGGTGCTCTGTAAAATTGTCACGCCTTTCTTTTAAAGAAACTTTCAGGAAAGATCAGTAGCATTCTTAAAAACTTGTGGAGTCAGATTATTATTTCTTAGAATTGGTTGTGGTAGGGAGTGTGGACCATGTTGAATTATAGTAATCACTATTATTGATAGACATATTGAATAATGTTTCATTTTCTGAAATTTGATTTTTTTATATCTTTGTACATTTTATCCCTTCTGCCTACAATGCCCTCCTTTACTTGCTTATCTTATATATTTAAATGTTCAACATCCTTTCAGACTTATGTAAAGCACCTTTTCCTCACTGGAATTGATCAGTTTTTCCTGTGACCCTCATTGCGTTTTTATATATTCCTCTCTTGCTCAGCATTTCTCTAATTCATTGCAGCCATAAATAGCTTTGCTCAACTACATGCAATGCTTGTGTACATTATGGGAAAAACAGCCTGTGAACAGTTGACCCTTTTAACAATTTATGCTTCTTTCTTCTTGATAACAAGACTCTCACAAGCTATTTATCCTATGTGTACAGATACTTTTCCCCTGACAACCTTGGATTCATAAGGGCTGATCCTTGGAAACAATTACCCTAGTTTTTCAGTTTTCTAGGGCTCCCTTCCAGGAGTCATGGCCAATCCCTGGGTGCAGAGGGTATATAAGAGAAACAGAATGCCACAATAGTATTTGTGGGTAATTCTTGAGTAAAAGATAACAAAGTCAATGACAATAGAGGGTCTCTCAGCTATGGAAGGCCAAATAACTAAAGAAACCTGAGCCTTAGAAGCGACAGATTAGTTTTGACTCCTTGGTCAGCATAATTTTAGATAATTAAATTACTTTTTGATTATTTGCTGACCAGCCAAGCAGTAGTCTGCTTCTTCACCAGACGTGTATGTAGAATGACAATTTATTCTTTTTGCTTGGAACATTCTGGTTCATACTTATTGAATGGGAGTGGAATTTTGAATAAGTACCTTCTTTGACACTTAAATTTGACATGGTTTGGAGAATACATTATATGGTCATGCTACATATAGATTAATACCAGTGATAAAGAAGATCAGCCCTGACCAGGGTGGCTCAGTAAGTATTTTTTTTAAAAGATGAATCAGTCTTCCAGATACGGCAGAATGATTGTCTAGGTGCCTTAATAGACACGTGGTATCTCTTCTATTGTCTTGGCTTAGGCTCTCCTGGCTTCTGGCTTAGTAAAGAACCACAGGTACAGTTCACATCTTCCTTTTCTTATTCATAGGCTTGACTGTATTCAAGCATCCTCTAACCATGGTCAGTGACCAGCATCACAGGTCTAATGGACAAAAATTATATCAGTGGCTCAGAGACTGGGGTATTTTACATGAGTGTAGCCTAACAACTGTGGGTAATTTTATCAGCACTAATCCTACTTAATCTGGCCCCTCATAGAAGAAGATAGCTTTTGGCAAAACCAAGAGGTAAAGTAATCTTCTCTTTGGAAGGGCTGAGTAGAGCTGAATGCCACTGGTATGGCATACAGTTTTTCTGTTGCTGAAGCAGAATCCTCTAAAATTCCTTGGTAATGTTAGAGAAAGGGCTGGTATTCATCCAATGATTAATAATCACATTGCAGGGTGGAATGTAAAGTCAAGATTCTACTCTGTCTTATACTTCTGTAACTATAAGGCTTGGGTTCCCGTTCCTGATCATGACAAAAGAGGCACTGGTTTATCCCCAGTTTGGAGCTTAAAAGTCCAAAGCCCAAAGGCGGGGTTCCCTTTACCAGAGTATGATGCCTGGACAGTTAGATCCCTGTACTTTAAGAATATATTTGACATAAAACCAGTTTTGGTACCTTTTTATTTTAGCGAGTACAAGAAGGGCAAGTGTGTCGTTCTCCATCTTCTTCTCTTTCCCAATCTCCAAAATATCCTACATTCCCATTTCTCACATCACTATTCTTCAACTTCTAAAATCGCCATGATTTGTCCTCTGCAACTCACATGGATCAGAGAAATCTCTTCATCTTCACCCTCTTGGTCTATCATAAATATACCTCTCACTGCTATCCTCAAAGCTGTTTCAAGTGGTGACTGTTTTCTTTTCCGCCCTCCTTGTACTGCTTAGTCTGGAGGAGAGCACAGACTAGGTTGTTCTCCTTTTTCTCCTGGCTGCTTTCAGTGTATTCTCTACACCCCTTACCTCAGACCTTCAGCTTTGAGCCTTGTGCCACCCCATGCCTACCAAAAGTCCTTTTTTTCTCCCCAAAACATAGATCAACAGGTATTTTTTTTACTTTTTTAATTTATACTTAAAAAATTTTATTGTAGTTAAAGTATAATCTTCTGCCTTTTCACCCCACCACTCCCCTCCACCCCAACCATCCCTACCTCCCCTGATTCCACCCTAACTTGGTTTTGTCCTCATGTCTTTTATAGTTGTTCCAGAAAACTCTTCACCTCCCCCCCCACCCCCCACTATCCCCTCCTGTCTCCTCTCTGGTTACTATTTGTTTGTTCTTAATTTCAAAGTCTCTGGTTATATTTTGCTTGCTTGTTTCTTTTGTTAATTAGGTTCCACTTAAAGGTGAGATCATATGGTATTTGTCCCTCACTGCCTGGCTTATTTCTCTTAGCATAATGCTCTCCAGTTCTATCCATACTGTCACAAAGGGTAGGAGCTCCTTCTTTCTTTCTGACACATAGTATTCCATTGTGTAAATGTACCATAGTCTTTTGCTCCATCCATTTAGTGATGGGCACCTAGGTTGCTTCTAGTACTTGGCTATTGAAAATTGCTTTTCTATGAACATTGGAGTGCACAGGTTCTTTTGAATTGGTGTTTCAGGATTCTTAGGATATAATCCTAGCAGTGGAATTGCTGGGTCAAAAAGTAGAAGGGATCACAATATCTGACCTCAAACTTTACAAGACCACTGTAATCAAAACAGCCTGGTACTGGCTTAAGAACAGACACATAGACCAATGGAACAGAAAAGAGAGCCCAGAAGTGAACCCAAGTATTTATGGTCAATTAATATTTGACAAAGGGGTCAGCAGCATGAAATGGAGTAAAAGTAGCCTCTTCAACGAATGGTGTTGGGAGACCTGGACAGCTCCATGCAAAAACAAAACAAAACAAAACAAAACAAAACAAAACAAAACAAAACAAAAAAACTTCATCACCAACTTACACCATACACAAAAATAAATTTAAGGTGGATAAATACTTAAATATAAGTTGCAACACCATAAAAGTCCTAGAGGAGAACATAGGCAGCAAAATCTAAGATATTCCATGCAGCTATATTTTTCACTGATATGATGTTCCCTAGAACAAGGGGCATAAAAGAAAGAATAAACAAATGGGATCTCATCAAAATAAAAAAGCTTCTGCATGGCTAAATAAAACAGCATTAAAATGAAAAGAAAATCAACCACATGGGAAAACATATTTGCCAATGATACCTCAGACAAGGGTTTGATCTCCAAAATATATAAAAAACTCCCACAACTCTACTCTAGGAAGACAAACAACCCAATTAAAAAATGGGCAAAGGACTTGAACAGACACTTTTCCAAGAAGGACATACAGAGCATCCAGAGACATATGAAAAGATGCTCATCATCGCTAGCCATCAGAGAGATGCAAATTAAAACCACAATGAGATAGCACTTCACACCAGTGAGACTGGCCATCAGAAACAAAGCAACAAACAAGTGTTGGAGAGGTTGTAGAGAAAAGGGAACCCTAGTACGCTGTTGGTGGGAATGCAGACTGGTGCAGCCACTATGGAAACCAGTATGGAATTTCCTCAGAAAACAAAACACCTAATTGTAATCATCATCTAATCTTCTTTCTTGAAGACATTATCTATAGAATCATAGTTATTTTAACACCATTATTATAATTTGGGAGGCTATCATCATCCATGCTGTTTATCCTTCAGAAACTTTGGACTTTCATTTCTTTGAATTTTCCTCTGCTCTTTATCTTAATTTCCACCTACATTAGCCATTCACTTCCATGGGCAGAACCTAGATGTCACCTCAATTTCTAGCATTCTATTCTCTGTACATTAGCTCTACCCTTTCAACTAATTAACTCTAGGACCCCAACTCCAGTAATAATTTTATTTCATCAGGACATAGATTCATTGATTTTATCATCTTTTCTCTCCCCCTCATCCCATCATGTCTTGACTACCCTCTGTTTCAAGCTTAAATACTATGAATAATTACTACAATCATTCTGTTATATATACTCCTAAATCTCTTGCTCCTTTCTTGCTTCATATTCATTTATCAATGTTATAACCTTCCTTGACTGCAAATTGCTATCCTATATAACAAAGTCACCCTAGAACAACATACAACCATGCTGAGTGGTTTCACTTTAAATTCATGAGCACTAACCAAAAGCAAACTCTTAATCCTAACAATTATATTAGATTTTTCTAATTCATTCACCTTCAGCTCTCTTTTGTCATTATTTCATATAATTTCCTCTCTTTTGAAACTTTTAACTAACACTTCTTCACTCTCAATCTCAGTTTGAGACCTTGCTTTCTGTTTCATTGGGAAAATTTAATCAATCAAGATAAATTTAACAAACTCCTACCACCACTGCTAACCATCAATTTATATCAACCTTCTAGTCCTGTGGTAGAAGTACCTGGGCTCTGAGGAAAGGAAAACTCCTCCATCTCTGTGGTAGATTTCTGTTTATCCTTGTGTTTTTCTCCTGAACATTCATACCTCCTCACCTCCCCACACTCTTCAACTTTATCAGATATTTCTGATATGGATAAAGAGTCTGGTATTTCTCCAAACATTCTCTTTTAAGCCACTTTAATCTTCAGATAGTTCTTCATTTCTCTCTTTCCCTTATACCAGAATTGTTCATAAGAGTTGAGCATACTCATTTTCTTCATTTACTTTCCAGCCATTTTCAGTTGAAACCACTTCAATTAGGCCTTCTTCTGTACCTCCACTGGCATCATCATTGCTAAATCCAGTGGTTATTTGTTAGTCCTCATCCAGCTCAACTCATCAGCAATATTTGACACAGATGATTACTCTCTCCTTCATTAAACACTTCATTCAGTTGGCTTTTAGGATCACTTCCACCACTAGTTTTCCTTCCACTTTATAGGTTGTTTCTTCTTGGTTTTCTTTGCTGTTGACTTTTCATCTTTGTCCTCTTTATGTTAGAATGCTCCCTCTTGGTCCTTCAATCTTTTTTTTTTAATCCATGCTGAATCTTCTGTGACATTATGGTGCTAGGTGTGAATTACATGCCGATGATATGCCCTGTTGGCATGATAATCATAGGGCATTATAAGTTCTTATCCTAATTCATCATATTCAGAGCAGCCATAGAAGTCCTACTGAACTGTGAGATTATGCTGTCTTTTCACTCAACACCCCAGTTGGCTTCCCATCTGATTTAGAGTAAATTTCTTTACAAATGCTTTTGCACATCCATTACTTATATAATCTTCATTTCCTATTCCTCCCCCTCTCCTTCATTCTTCTTTGTATTTGCTATATCTCTGCCTGGAAAGTTCTTCCACCAGGTACCCATGTGGTTCCTCATTAACTCCTTTAACTCAAATGTTACCTCTCCTGAGGAAATATCCTCAGAACTTCTTATTCCCCTTCCTATGTAAGACATTACACATTTTACAAATTTTTATTCTTCATTGTAATACTTTTCTCCTACCAGAACACAAAGATCAGACAGTCAGGGGCATTTCTTTTTTTACAGATGTATCCCCAACACTTCTATACATGTTTGATAATCAAATGAACAAATAGGAGGTATATACACCAGAAAATGGTCTCTAAATAAGACTAATCGTGAAGTTGCTTTTATTCTTAACTGTTTTGACTCAAGGTAGACTTAAAATTAGTTACAACCCTTGTATAATGAGATTAATTTGTTTTAGTTTCAGAGAGTAGCTTGTGATTCTTTATGGTGATAGAAATCACACAATTGTTAAGGTATTAACATTACTAAATATCGTTGTATAACCTGGAGAATTCAGAGTGATGGGATTTGCAAAAAATGGGAGGTTTCTTTCTAAGTCGATAAGAGACAAAAAAGCATTCTCTGTCTTCATAACTGGAAATGTGATGGCTATTGGAAATATTTGGGGGAATTTTCCAGGCCCATTCTCATCACAACCTGTTCAAGATTGTCCTAAAAAACATTGACATGTAATTTACTTTTGATTTGTGTGTATCTGATTCATGATTATGAAGCCTATGTGAAAATATAGAGTACACTTTAACCACACAAACTTACATTTTAATTAAAAATTAGTATATTAATTTTAACTTTAATGTTTTGTTATTATGTATGTTTATGTGTGTGTAGGGTGAAAGGTTGTGGGTATTTTATGTAAATATATGCTTTCTCAGAGTAAAAGTGATAGCTGAAGGCTAAACTTCTAATTTCTGAGTAGTAATTTCTAGTAGAAAATATGCTACCCAGACTAGTCCAAATGACTGTTAAGGAAATGGATACATTTCCTAAAACAAGAGATTAATTTCTTCCATTATGTAAGCTGCCATAAAACTTGAGTTGAAAGTAAATAACTGATAATAGTTTGCCACTCTTGGAAGGGAGAAAGACAAAGAGCAATTAAACATGACAGTAAAGTTAATATATTCCAAAACCACCCCAAATTTACCTAACAGATGAGTGGGGTTTATTGAAACCAAGAAGTTAAGGGGTAGATTAAATGTAAAGCCTCTTAACAGGACAATGGGCCCCACACAGACTTAATGTGGATGAATTATATTTAGGATACTATTGATGTTTAAGGATAGTTTTTGTAGTTTCAACCTAAAAATATTGTTAGTAAATTTGTACTTTATCATTATTATATTATGCGGGTATTAACTATTGATTTTCCCTACCTGATATCCCTTAAGGTGAAAGAAGAAATTTAGTGAGCCTTGGGCAGAAACACAAGGTTGTAACTTGCATGGTTTCCGAGGAATTCTGTGCATGGCTTAGGAGGGAAGACAAGGTCTGCCCTCTGTTCTCAAAGGGAAAAGTATGCAAGGATAACTGACAGTGCCCAGGTCTTGGCTTCTCGGATGCTTATGTCATTGGGGCACGCTGGATCACAGGCATTCTTTTTTCTGTTTTACTTCTAATAGCCCTCTTCCTTTAAATAGTCTAACCAACTCTTCCCACACTCAGGCTTCTATTTAGACACCATTTGTCACCATCCTCTTTCCCTTTTCTGGGCTGGAGTTTTCCCACTTGTCTGTGCTCCTGCAGTAACCTGCTTGTTCCCCTACACTTTTTATGTTTATTAATAGTTTGTTTTCTTGCCTGTATCTCACCAGATTATGAAGTTATGAAATTTTTGAAACAACAGATTGTTCAACTTTAGATTTCTAGAGAGAAAAATAGTATCTGGACCATTGTAGAGTGAATATTTTCCCCCTTTTACTGTGTGTCTGGCACTGGGCTAAGTATGTTACATGCATTATTCTATTTGACTCTCATAACAAATTTTGGGAGAAATTACTATTATCATGTCTATTTTAAAGATAAAAAACACAGGATTAAAGTGTTTGAGTGCTTTGCTCAGCATCACACACATAGAGTGACAAATCAAACACAAATCAAACAGATTTCAAGTCTTCCAGAAAGTCATAGAATATTCTCAACCACTTGGAATATTCAAATGATTATTGAATGAATGATTCAACTCCGAGGGTCAGAGAGAGTTGGTACTCATAGACTATAGTTCACATGCTCATGTACATAAGCTTAGCACTTCCCAAGAATGTTTTAAAGTTGTGCATTTAATGGGGAATATTGCAAAAGTTCTTAGTAAGGCGATTCTCTTCTCACTGTGCAACCTGGGGTCTGGAGTGGGGCTGAGAGAGCTCCTAGAAAAGTTACCTGACCTAAAATATTCAGAAGAAAACTCTGTTTTCCCTTTTGGAATGAAGTTAGTCCCAAAGCAAGAAGGAACAAGAAGTTATATCTATAAGAGTTTGAACTTCGGCTTCCAAACTCTACTTTCTTGATGGATAAAAAAGAATGACAAATAAAGCAATACCCAGATTTTCCAGTTTTGTATTAAAAAAAAATTCAAATGAATCTCTGCCAAATGGGTGAGTGGGAATCGGATGTATAATTAAACTTCCCTCTGGAATGTATGCCACTCAGAGGTCAAGTGGCTAGCATTAGGTCGCTCTTCCCAAATGTGATCGATTGCCTCATGGAAAGTTGTCAATAGTTCTCACTATGGAAATTTAACAGAATAGATTTTTTAAGTAAATGTTCTAACTCATTTAAGAATCTAAGCACACATTTAGAGAAAGAAAAATACGAGTAATGAATTGTAAATCATACATAGTGCAAGTAGTATCTCTGACTTTCTCAGATTGCAGGTTGGGTTTCTTTTAGACTTAATGTCATATGTGAGTTATTCCTAAGCCTCTTCTTAAACCTCTCTCAATACTGATTTACAATAAATGGATGGGTTTAGCCATGTGATGAATGACATTTTTAAGAAAACACTGGATATTTGAGTTTGCCCTTTCATAACATCTAAGAAAAAAGGGGGAGGGCACATGTCAGGAGGTATTCACAGCCAGAATAGAGCAAATGAAAATTCAGCATTCCCTTTAAATACCATTCCACATAGACAGCTTACTCTGTTAGAGAGAGGTAAATAACATTTCAATTACAGAAAATAATGTTTGTACAAACACTTCCATCTATGCTGAAGCCCAAAACAAATTCTATTTTATAAGATTATATCTATAGTAATGATTCCAATTTATTAAATATGATTAAATAGCTATTCTCAAAACCAATGTATAAAAATACAGCATTTTAAATGCCATATATGGTTGTGGCATTTTCTATTTAGAATTTTTCAAAAAGGAGAAGACTTGCTTCAGTGCAAGGGACAGTTACTTATTCTATCAAACCATCAAGTTGCAACTGATTTTTAAAATTTATTTATTTATTCTTGTTTATGCTATTACAGTTGTCCCATTTTCCCCCTCCCACCCCAACTCCCGTCATCCATCCCCACCACGTGGTCCACGTCCATGGGTCATTTCTCCATGTTCCTTGACTACTTCCGTCCCCTATTTCCTCCGTTCCCCCTTCCCTCTTTCCTCTGGCAGCTGTCAGTCTCTTCCCTGTTTCCACGTCTGGTTCTGTTTTGCTTGTTAGTTTATTTTGATCATTAGATTCCTCTTATAAGTGAGATCATATGTTGTTTGCTTGGGCAGCACATATACTAAAATTGGAATGATACAAAGAAGATCAGCTTGGCCCAGTGCAATTGATTTTTTGCAATGTGGTTAATGGACAAAAGCAGTTCCCACGGGCACCTTGAGGGGAGGAACAGTTTTATTGTTTGAAATCTTATTTGGAGTCTTGGAATTTCCAATTTTTCTTCATACTTAACAAAGCACGTAGACACTATCTTGTTCTGAGCTGGTTACAGGTCTTTGTTGTTCACTCATTTTCTAGGTGAAATGAACTATAACCTTGTTCCCTGAGTAAATACACCCTGCCTCAATAGCTTGTACTAATCTGAGGAAATGGTAACCGTATCCCTCTATGCTGAAGCGAACAAATCTTAAGTCTACTGTTTCTTAGAAGTCAGAATGGACCTAGTTCCTATGATGGGAAACTTTCTTACTGCTTTTTCAGTGAATGGTGCTACCCTCTACTGGTGTTCTGACTAATGTAACAAGAACTTGGCCTGCCTTTGAGTTTTCAGCTGGGAGAAGGGTTATTTCTCCTGCTTCATGACTAGTGTAGGATTACTGCATGCCGAGCACAATGGTTGCAGCTCTCTCTCCCTTGAGGTCAAAAGTGATTGAAAGGGTCTTAGGGCAGAACTTAAAGCTCAATTGAGGTATGAAAGTCTTTCGGTGTCTTCAAGTTGATGGCTTCTGTGTAAGGGAAAAGTTCTCTCTACTAAGCAAAGGTCATTAGTGGTATTATGGGCGAGTTCATGTGGCTCTGCTCCCTGAATCTTGCCTCTGGATAAAGGAAAGATACAGAGTGTAGTTCAATGTTAGGGATGTGGGGTTGGCTATGTATATACTTCATTTCTGTCATCAACATGCTCAGGGCAGCCACTGAACATACTTCATTAGACTAAATATTCAGAGTTTCTTATGAAAGAAAATGTGTATTATTTAAAACATTTTTGTGATTATATTTTATAGTAATAGCCTTCCTGTTTTCTTTAATAATATTAGTATTTATATGAGAAGTAGTTAGGATAGTATGAAAGAAGTTATATCTGCAACACTGGCTTTAGCCATGAGCAGCTGCAGAGGGGTAGATTATCTTCTGTATGTCGTCAAAGGGCCATGCATTTGGTGCGCATTTAATGATGAGAAAAACGACGACAGAGATCACGGAAGCAATGGCGACGATGAGTCGGCAATGCAATGCAAGAATTAACTGCAAACAGACTATCTCTCCAGTCAATTTTGAAAAACTGGGATGTTTGCTACAATGTTTGGAGTTCTGAAACAGTTGCAAAAAAGTTAATTTCTTTTGACTTCTGCCAGTTAGTATTAAACTTATGAGGCATGAAATCATCTAATTCTCGATAATAGGTTTTCTATAGAGTTCCCAGTAGAAAACATTTATGCTTGAAACATATGTGCCTAGATCTCACAAACCACAGGAACATTTATTTACAAAAATGCACATAGTATTCCCCTTTTAGTGCTTGGAAACAAAATAATTTTTTAGAGAGATGTGTGAAAATGGGCCATAAATTTGCCCATATTTTTAGTGAAGGCTCAACAAATCAACTGGGTTAAAGCCTAGGATATATTACATTTGCATATTTATATATCCAAAGTTTTGGCAATTGCTACTTTTTCCTCATCTCCATTTTATTCCAGTTTTCTGCATTATTTTTCTCTATTGAAGTGGTACGTTTTATTTTTGTCATCAAGGGGAGAGGTATAGGATGCCTAATAAGATGAAATTGAGATAAAAATGATCCCATTTGATTGTACGAAATGATCAATTTTAACACATTAAGTTTCATGAAAGGCAGTGGAAATAAATGCGTATTGGACACTGAACTGTCACTCAGTTATTCTCAATCTTATTGTCATCGGATGTTTTGGAGCACAATCAGGCCCTTATGCCACAATTCTGGGTTGAAATTTTGAAGTTGTTTAGATTCAAAGGAAAGTGTGTTACCATGATTCCGCCTATCTCCTGATTTTTTTTTAGAACATACTGACCACTTACAGAAAACAGTTGGCTCTCAGTTTCTTCTTTTCCTTCAGGTTTTCAAAACACATCATGTTTATCTTATTTCTAGAAGATTATTCTGTTTTCATATATTACTAATATCTTACAGTTTCCTCACTAAGCATCTATATTGGTCTGAATTTATATTTAGTAATGTTTATTTACTGTCACAGATTTTATAAGAAGCACATTTTTTCTGCAGAAGATTTAAATAAAAAGAGTAAATAAAAAGCATTTACACTCTGCAAATCCAGAGATGACCACAATGTTTGTGTTCGTCTCTCCCCTTTCGGTGTGTGCACATGCACAGCACCTGCTCTGCCACACACTTGCACACTCATGAAACTGGAAGTTTATTGTAAAGTGACATTATAGTTGCTCACATTTTCCTTTACCATCTCCTGCAAAGTGGGGAATATTTACTGTAAATTGCTCTTGTACGTTAGAATCACCCAAGGAGCTATAAAAGAGTTTCTTAAAAAGTCTGCATTTCAGCTTCAGAAACTTTGATTTAATTGGTCTGGTTTTATGTACAGGTATTTCTAAAAAAAAAATAAATAAATAAATACCCAGCCATTTCTATTTCTCTACAAAATAGAGAATGAATGCCATAGGGAATTCTTATTTTCTCCAAATCTTTATACTGAGAAATGAGTCTATAGCTACATATAACAATAAATTCTTCTCAGTCTCGTTCCTCTGCTTGATCTCTGACAGTTGATCACATTCTTCAGTTGTAAATTGGATTTAATGATAGTTTTCAATTCATTTTGTTAATAATAGATCCATGATGCCCTTTTCTAGATGACTTTGCAAAACCTCTATTACTAAAGTAGTATATATCTAGTATCTATCTCTCTAATCCTTTGATAAGTGTCTTGCTTTGACCAATAGAATGTTAGTGGATATGGGATGAGCAAGGGGTTTAAGTATGCTTGGCTTATTATGCTTTTTCCATATACTTTGAGAAGAACATACCCACTCACTGAAGGTGTGGTCAGCAAACTGTACTACTTAGGTCATGTGGAAGACACTTGAAATCAACCTGCTTACCTATAGATAAATATGAAAAAAAAAAAAACTACGGTTTCTATAACCACTAATATTGTGTGTTCTGTTATACAGCATCAGTGCAGAAAAAAAAAAACTGATTCACCTTTCTTCTGATTCTTGTTTGTTTGTTTCTATAATGCTACATTCTGCTTCTCTTATACTCTTGACAATTCCTATCTAAGACACTTTGCTGGCTTCTCTCCTCATCAGGTAATATAAACGTTGTTCCAGAACTCCATTCTTAGCTCTTGTCAATTCTTTTTTTTTTAAGATTTTATTTATATACAGAGGAGAAGGGAGGGAGAAAGAGAGGGAGAGAAACATCAATGTGTAATTGCCTCTGGTGTGCCCCCTACCAGAGACCTGGTCTGAAACCCTGGCATGTGCCCTGACTGGGATTTGAACCAGTGACCCTTTGGTTCACAGGCTGGTGCTCAATGCACGTAGCCATACCAGCCAGGTCTCAGGTCTTGTCAATTCTTACTCAATAAATTCTTCCTGACCATCTTCTTTACTCCCATTATTTCAACTATATTGTGTCTTTATTAGCTTCAGAACACGAAGAGAAATTTTGTGAATTTTTTTTATCCTCACCTGAGTACATTTTTTCCACTGTTTTTAGAGAGAAAGAAAGGGAGAGAGAGAAACATCAATGTAAGACAGAAACATCAATCAGTTGCCTTCTTGTATGTGCCCCAAATGGGGACAGAACCCGCAACCTGGGTATGTGCCCTGACTGAAAATCAAACCCGTGACCTTTTGGGTCTACGGGACAGCACTCCAACCAACTGAGCCACACTAGCCAGGGCCAAAATTTTGTGAATTTTATTTGTGAAATGCAATCATGTCTTAAGTTCAGTCATGTAGAAATTGAATGCATTACTTTCTTTCTTTTCCCCTATGCTACTTCTCGTGAATTAGCCATACTGATTAAAACTACCACCTGCATCACAGGTGGCAAACACAAGGCCTTCGGGCCGAATCCAGCCCTCCACCTTGTTTTATCCAGCCAGGCACCTTGTTTCTACCCGGCAGTAGCACTGAGCTCCTTGCCCCTAGTTAAGGAGTAGTTACATTTATACAGTCCTAAAACTACATTTGGTCCTTTGAAGGCAACCGCAAGGCTGATGTGGCCCCCTGTGAAAATGAGTTTGGCACCCCTGACCTACATTGTCAATTGAACAAAAATGAAGAGAAAAGAAAAGAAAGAGGAAAGAAGAGAAAAGAAGGAAAGGAAGATAGGTCAATCTGGGCTTCTATTTTTTTTGAATTTCCATAGCCACTTGATCACCTGACAAACTTGAACATATCCTCGTGACCCATTTTATGAAGAGTTTCCTGGCTACTACTAATCTCCAGAACATTTAATTATTCTGAACTGTCTTTTTACTTTGAAGCTTGAATTTATATTTCTTACTTTTTTCTCTAACCTCACTTATGTCAGGGTGTATGTTGTCTTTGTGTTTGATTTTAGAGTCACCGACACAGTGCTGACCCACGTTGGTACCCGGTGAAGATGCGTTGAGTGAATTGTGTCACAAGGTATCAGAAGCTGAATTAGCAATATGGCCATTTTAGAAATTTTCAGACCAAGGGTAAATTATTTTGTGTTTATTTTTTAGTTTCCCTATCCATTGAGATTGTGCTGCATTATTTTTCTTCAGCAAAGAGTGGTTAAATGATTAACAAATAGAGTCATTTAAAACAAAAATGAAGTGCTGGAGAAATGATAATGAATTAGATTATGGAACTTGGTGTATTGTGTTATTAGTATTCTGTCTATTGAAACCACACTGCCAAATGATGACCTAATTATATCCCATTTGCCAGATGGCTAATTGTGGCAAGCAAAGAAGATTAGCGGTTATTGTAAATATTGTCTTTTGATAGTAAAACATGTTCCAGAATTACTAATTTATTTTTTAAATGATAATTTTACATGTATCTTTAGAAACCTTTTTCTGAGTTTCATAAAGTTATTATTAAAATATGGAGAGATGATAATGATTCAGAAAGAGCTAGGCTGGCCCTGGCCAGTGTGGCTTAGTTGGTTGAAGCATCATCTCATACACCAAAACGTTGCCAGTTTAATTCCCAGTCAGGGCACATTCTTATGTTGTAGGTTCAATCTCTTGTTGGGGCTTGTGCAGGACACAACTGATCAATATTTCTCAAATCAATGTCTGTCTGTCTGTCTCTGCCTCCCCCTTCTCCTCTCTCTGAACTGCAGTGAGAACAAAAAAAAAAAAAAAAAAAAAAAAAAAAAAAAAAAAAAAAAAAAAAAAAAGAAAAAGAAAGAAAAGAAAAGAAAAGAAAAAGAAAGGTTTAGGCTGTAATAAAATAACCCATGCAATGTAATTTTACATAATTTGGGTTTTCTTTACAATGTTGGGCCAAATTTTGATTCAAGGAGCAGGTTAATATAATATGACTGTACATCTAAGAAACATCTAAACCTGTAAGAATTTTTATGAGTTTATTTCAGTCAAACTGACGACAATTGCTGGGGAGCAAAACCTCAACAGATTGAGAAAATGCTCCAGAAAATAGCAATTGTGCACCTTATTTTATACATTACGATTGTAACCATGCAAAATGGGGTTCAGCTACTTGTCATCCTAATACATGACCCAATGATTTGTGCTGAAGGAAAAAAGTTTTTTATTAACAAGCTTCCAACTTTGTGGGGGCTGAGAGCACTCCTTGAACTTCTCTTGCTCCCCAAAAAACTACAAGCCAAAGCCATACCCATGCTGAGAAGCTCCCCATTTTCTTATCTGTCTTTAAGCTGGTCACACAAACAGATCTCCATCCTCTCTGGAATGTGCACTTGTGGGTTTCAGAGTCGCCATCCTCGTGCAGCAGCTCTCTCCTTCAGGGTCTGGGGTGCGCTGTCTCAGTCTCTGTACGGCAGGCAGTCCAGGACTCACGCGCCCTCCCGCACTGCCTCATAGTGTCCCAGAGGCTGGAGCCAGAGAGGCACGTGTCCCAGCGTGGGACCCAGCCTCCATGAGTGGTTTTCCAACGTTCAGGGCCTAATCCCCCGGTGAGCCCGGCATCTGCCTGATCCCGTGAGCACTCACATCCATGTGGGGAGCTGGGCCGGTGACTCAGATCATACAGGCGCCAAAAGTTGAGAGGGAGAGAAAGAGAGAGAGAGAGAGAGCTTGCACTAAGCTCCTAGCAGGAGAGAGCTGCAAACCAAGTTAGAGAGTCCACAACCTAGCCAGCAGTCTCTCTGCACCTTTGCTGTTAAGAAAGCCCCTCCCAAAATCCCACCCATGTAGGAAGCCTGTGGGAGTGTCCAGCTTTGGCTGGTGCATCGGTTTCCACGATTTTTGTCAGCTCCCCGTGTTTTTGACCCTCTTTCAGGTGCCATTTTTAGTAAGCACAAAAGTTTCCCAGCCACGCACAGGCCGCACAAACGTCTGTTTGTGCAGTGTGGGGCGTCCAGCCGGCCCGCAGCAGCTCACGCAGGTGCTCTAGGAGCTCTTCCCAAAACCCCGCCCCGCACCGCGTCAGGAGTGGCGGGCTGCTGGTGCACATTGGAATAGCCACTTTGTCTTTTTTCGTAGTTTGCTCTCAGCTGCACCGTCCTTCTGCAGCCCCTCCCAGCTGGGAAGGTATGGGCTGCTTCGTTGCTATTTTAATCTGCCACCCTGGGGTACCTGCTTTTCAGCTTTTCAGTGACCTCTGCTCTGACCTACCCAGTTACACAATCAAAAGAGAAGGCATAAGGGGGTTACATGAAATCCATTGGTGATAGTTTAGGGAGGCAGGAGAAAGCAAAGTGGGAAAACCTCTGGAATGGCGTAAAAAAGTAAAATGCTAGACACACGCTTCTTTTACTTAGGTGGGTCCCTGATAGTCAATAGTCAACAACTAACATGGAAATAGCAACCCAACAACCGTGAGGAGCTCTGTGGCCTCTGCTCTGGAGTGGTGGCTGCGCCTGAGGGGTTTGGAGAAAGGGAAGTTACCTTGACATTCTAAATGCTTGTTTATAATCGATGGAAAAGACACTACACAGGCTCAGTTAAGGTAAAGATCAACTTTTGTCAGGGAAGATTCTAGCCTAGGGCTTGACTACCTACCCACCGTAAATGGCTTTTAGTTAAAAGGTTTTAATTTCAGACCCTACTATGTGGTTACTCGAGGTCTCTGATTTTGTAAGGTCACAATGCAAGTCTCCCCTGAGCCTGTCAGGGTTAGTATGTGGCCCTTTTTGTCCACACCACCCGTCAGACATCTTCCAGCTTTTGTCTGCTGTATTCTTCTGTCCCCTAACGAAGCCTCAGGCTCTGAGATGGAGCCAATGTGTGTCCAGATCTCAGTAAACACTTCTATCAGCCTTGTGAACCTGGAATTCACAGTATGTAATTTAGGTACCATTTCATCATTCTGGTGGGTGGAGTTTTATCGTGTTCTTCTGAATCCAAGGCAGCTCTTTCCCTTTACTAAACTCAGGGCCTTATTGAGACAGAAAGGCCAAATAGTTGCTTACCTCCCAGCTCCACTCAGTTTGGTGTTATTCAAAACAAAAACAATCCAACATCGGCAAGTAAGTTTAAGACAGTCTAACGCAATTTTGATATTTCTTGTCATAACTAATCTATGCCTTTTATAAAATAAAGAATCTTTCCAAAAGGGATTTTGGTGCTCAGCTTTGCTCATTCCCTTAGATTCCTGATCTGTGTATTGGGCGATTCAGATGTAATGCAGAGGTTCACCGATTTGTCCTTATCCATTTACTTCATTCTTTATATCTGCCATTGATTGTAACTCTGCCACTCTTGAGTCAAACATAAAAATAACAGTAGACCTGAGACTTTAAAATATCTGACAAGGTTTATTTACTTTAAATTGTTACTACAAGGAAAGTTAAGAACAAACAATACAATTTTAAGAATCCTTAAAGTTAACATATATTCACTGAATCTGTGTGGTGTGCAATGTACTGGTCCTTATACAATTTTAGTTTTGGAAAATTTTGACTATCCCTCATGTTGTTATTTATTTGTTGGTCTCAGGCAAATGTATTGGCAGTCAAGTCACAGCTTACCAACACTAATGCCCCATAACATTTGTTTCTGATCTGTATTGCAGTTCAGTAACTTTAAACAAATAAAAAGTATTTACTAAACTGCACTCATTAAGGTCCAACATTGATCTCCTCTGTACCGTGTCACTGTGCTTGTTCCGAGTCACCTTAATTGTAAAATGAATTGCTTAGTCACGCGTCTAATAATGAGGAGAACTGGCCTTCATAACCACTTCTCTGTTGTTATCAGTCAGCTATTTACATAGTCACAGGGAAAACACATCATTGTTTTCCATGAGACAGAGTAACGAACATCAAATTTAATTGCTCTACAAAGCACTGGAGTCATAATCTTTACGCGACACTTAATGTTTTCATTACTTATCAATTCACTTATAATTATGCTACAGTCACAAAAGTTAAGCAGCCTGCAAACAGTAGATCTTTCACTGCTGTTTATGCAGAGATAAACAAATAGATACAAAATGTGTTAGAGTGACTGTATTAACACAAATGATTATATAGAATGTCAGTTATTCCAGTTTGTCTTTACTAATGTTGCTGAAACAGATTGTGTCAGATGTGCTTACCTTTTATGGGTAAAGGTTTTATATCCTTTTATTGACTTTAATTTTTTTAAATGGCTTTTCTTGAGAGTTTTCTAATGTTTGTTGTTGCTTGTTGCTACCCAATAACTCCTTTTTTCTAAAGAAGGTATACTGAGAGGCATGAGATGGCTACAATATAAAAATTATGCATTCATTTATGCATTCATTCATTTCTTACATTAAGAAAACTATACTCATCTCTGGGAATATAAAGATGATTAAGAGCAAAAGTTATGCCATCCCAATGCCTCAGGTCTTACAGAGATGGACAACTAAACTATGAATTATAGCATACACAGTACTTCTGAAGTATCTCTAATGAAGAGAGAATGGAAACCTGGGAAGGTAGCCTGAATACTTTGGCATTCATACCAATACCTTTTTTCAAATTTTTCATTTTATAAAGTATGCATAGTTTGCATTCTATTCTAGTAGTTTTCAGCCTCCTTTTAAATACTAAGCCCTTTTTTCAGAAGCATGTTGAAACCAAAGTTTATAGGTAAAACATAAAATGCATGAGAATATGCACCCATCCCCAGAGAACACGGTGCAGACCAGGGCTTTCTGACCAGACCATCCTAATTCTACTCTACTTGTGGTTGTGAAGCCTAAAACTTTTTTTCAACTGGCTTAGTTGAATTGCTTAACTTCATTTTTAAAATATCTACCTAAATATTTCCATAATTTGAGCCACATTTATGTCTGTTTACTCATGCATTATAATGAAATACACTCACAGATGTGTGCCTTGATTCAGAATCACTGCGGATTTAGTGTGAAGATAAAGTATTTTAAGAACAGGATGTTAAGTCAGAAGAAAAAAACTATTGAAATCAGAGTAGGAAGGCCATATCAAGAAGGCTCCCAGAATTGTTTAAAAATCAACGCACTTATTGAGCACTTTGGATCCTATAATATATTAGTGACTGACAGAACAAAGGTGGATCCTGCTCTCATCAGGTTTAACAATCTGTTAGGGAAGAGACGATGATGGCTAGGAATTTTCTCAAATTAATGGGAGACTCAAGTCATTTACTCAAAAAGTGCTTGAACTTCAAGAAAGAATAATAAAAATAAATACTATTTGGTAAATTATAGTAAACCTGTTGAAAACAAAAACAAAGAGAACATTTTAAAACAGCCAGAGGGGAAAAACATATATTCATAAAAGCAACAATTAGACTAAGACTGATTTAGCAATTGGAATATGGAAAGTAGAAAACAAAGATATATTGATTATAAAGTTCTGAAGGATAATGGCTGCTGACCAAAACTTTTAAACTATATAGAAATATCCTTTAAGAATAAAGATGAAAAAAAAAGACATTTACAGAAGAACAAAAGTTGAGAAAATTTATTACTAGCAAACTCACATTTAAGGAAAATAATAGAGAATATGCTTCAGACAGGCAATCAGTCCAGATATGTATTAGTCAGCTTGGGTGAACATCATAAAATACAATAGACAGGGTGACTTAAAGAACAGAAATTTATTTCTCAGTTCTGCCACCTAGGAAGTCTCAGTCAAAGTGCTGGTCAATTGATTTCTTCCTGAGAGCTTTCTCCTGGCTTGTGGAGGCTGCCTGCTCACTGTGTACTCACAGGGTCTCTCCTCAGTGTGTACATGCGTGCAGAGAGCAACCTCTCTGCAGTCTCTTCTGACAAGGACATAAATCCTGTCATGAGGATCCCACCTTCCGGACCTCATCTAAATTGAATTACCTCAGAAAGGCCCTTAACTCCCAGTACCAGCACAATGGGTATTAAACCTTCAACATAGGATTTTTTTCTGGGGGTGAGGATGGGAACAAACATTCAATCTCTAATACAATGGAAGATCAAAAAATGTAGGGAAAAAATGAAGAATTATGAAAATTTTAAATATCTAGGTATTGACTTTATAAAATACTCCTAATCATGGTCTGAGTGTTCTAAAATGTATGTAGAATTAAAATACATGCCATAAAAGGCATAAAAGTCAGGTAAGCAATAAATAGAACTGAACTGTTCAAAGACATTTGTATTGTCTGGAAAAATGTAAACACACAAATTAATATTAGCTTTTGATCAATCAAAAATGTATGTTCTGCTGCCCTAGCTGGAGGCTCAGTTGGTTGGAGTGTAGCCCTGTAAACTGGAAGGTCATGGGTTTGATTCCTTGTCAAGGACAAGCCTAGGTTGCAGGTTCAGTCCCTGGTTGGGGCATGTGAAGGAGGCAACCAATTGACAAATTGATGTTTCTCTCTCACATCAATGTTTCTCTCCCTCTCTTTCTCTATCTTCCTCCCTTCTTTCCCTAAAAGCAATAAGTGAGGAAAGGGAAGGAAGGAAGGAAGGAAGGAAGGAAGGAAGGAAGGAAGGAAGGAAGGAAAAGAAAGAAAGAGAAAGAAAGAAAGAAAGAAAGAAAGAAAGAAAGAAAGAAAGAAAGGAGGCTCAACAAATTCCAGAGCTCTTTCTAACGGACTCATAACAAGGCCAAACTCTGGTGAGGCTAATGAAGGAAAAAAAAATACACAGCACTGAGGACTGAAGAATGGAACATTACTGCAGATCCTAATGCTGTTAAAATGATAAATAATTGAAAAGCTTGTGACATTTAAAATTTTAGGTAAGATTGAAAAATTCTTGCAAAAAAATAACTTATGACGACTGACGGTAGAAAATAGAAAATTTAAGAAATTGAATTTATAATTAAAACATTAAAAATTTATCATAAAGAAAACTCAACTCAAGGCCCAGATTCTTTTACTACTAGATAAAGCTAAAAACTTTCAGAAAATAGAAATAAAGAAAAAGTTTTCCAATTATTTTATAAGGTCAGAATAACCAGAGTACTCCAAATAATGTCAATACAACAGAAAAATTACAGGACAATATTACTAATAAACATAGGTTTCAAAACATTCTAAATGAGTTAGTGGCAAACTGAATGTGGTTATATACAAAGAGGAAAGTATATCATGGCCAAATAAAGGACAGAAATGCAAATCAACTTAAAATTTGAATATAAATCAATGTAATACTTAATATTTGTGAAATAATGAATAAAATTAAATAATTAGCTATTTAATTGAAGACATATTCAATAAGATTTAGTATTTGACTACAATTCTACTACAAGGTGTTGAAGGAAACTCTGTAAATTGATTAAGGGTATCAGTAAAACCATAAAACATTAACCTTATTTTGATTTGTTTAAAACTTTTCCTTTGAGATTGGAACAAAATGTTGCTTTTCATTATTTTCTTATTTATGCAACATGGTATTGAATGCCATAGACATAGCAGTAAGTCATGGAAAAATGTAGAAATAAATTAATTATGAAAGGAAACACAAATTTGTCTTATTCATAGGCAATATTATTGTGTATGTAGAAAATCCAAAATGATTCTACAAAAAAACTATTAAAATTAATGGTGAAGTTAAGGATCCTGGATATGAATAAATACACAAAATTAGTTGTAGTTTTATATTCCAGGAACTAAGTAATAGAAAATGAAACTTTAAAATGGACACAAGACAAGACAAAGAAAGAAAACAAAACAGACTCATAGAAACAGCAATTAAAGGATGACTAGGGCAAGGTGAGGTAAACTCAGTAATGTTGTGATAAGTGTACACAGTGACGAATGGTTGCTGGAATTAGTGGGAGGATCACAATGTAAGGATAAAATGTCGAATCACTATATTATTCACATAAAACTAGTATAACTGAGACAAGGCTGTATAACAACTATACTTAAATAAAAATAAACTTTAAAATATTAAAAAATTAAATAAATGGATACAATTTACAAATGCATAATAAAACCATTTAGGGATAAGTCTAATAACAATGTTTAAGTCCTCTCTGTAATACCACAACATATTAGTTAGATAAATTAAAGAAGAGCTAAAGAAATAGAGAAATGTACTATATACATGGGTTAGAAAACTCAATATTGTCAAGATGTCAATTCTCCTCAGTTTGGTCAATAGATTTAATGAAATTCCAATGAAGTGTTGTTTTGTTTTTGTGGAAATTGAAAATCTGATTCAAAATTTATGTTGAAATGCAAATAGCCAAATAACATGAAGGCAATTTCTGAGTAAACGTGTTCAAGGTGAATAACTACATTGTTAGCTAAGACACAAAGAATAATTAATATAATAAACTATCCCATTTCTATAATGCTTAAAAAGAGGAAAATATATGCTTTCTGTTGAGGGTGCATGTTTAGTTACTGAAAATCTTTACAGTTTTCATTACACAAGTCACAGCAGCGCTTTCTTTGGAGGTAAGGGCATATAGTCCTTGGATAGGGGCATGATTTTCTACAAGTGAAATTTTACCCCTTGACATATGTGGTAGAAACTTGAGTGATAGCTCTGTGATACGTCAGTAAGTTGTCCATTTTTACTTTGTGGACCTTCCTGTTTTGTTTTATATTTCATGATAAAAAACATTTCAAAAAGATACTCAGACTAAAGCATATAAACGGGATCTGTCCGCAAAGTATCCAGCCACACAATATGAAAAAGAGACATTTATTGAAGAAGATACAAGATACAAGAGATATTGTACATAGGACAATGATGCCTCATCCCCTTCAAAGTCGGCTCCTGGGGACCTCACATGTCATCAGCAACTGCAGCACGATGTTCCTTCTGCTCTGTTGGCAGAAGCCATGGAATGGATTTTGCTACGACACGTTTCATGCTGAGATTCTGTGTCAAAATCTCGGACACAGTAGTTTTGGGAAGCCCCAGATCACCTTCTAGTTCTTGCACCATCAGCCATCAATTTTGTTGACTGTAGTCTGTACACCTTCAACATTCTCAGGTGTTCTGCTTGTTGCAGGCCTTTCAGAACATGGATCATTTCCAATCGATTCTTGGCCATCTTTGAAGCATTTGTGCCACACTTTCATTTGCACAACACTCATTGCATTGTCCCTGAAAGCCTTCTGAATCCTCAGAATAGTTTCCACGGAGGAATGTTCAATTCTTATGCAAAATTTGATGCAGATTTATCGTTCTACTCGTTCAGTCATTTTGAATATGACAGCCACACAGTACACATGCTCACTCAATGGCATCTACCACTCCCATTGACTAGTACAATGAGTCGTCATTATTCATGCATGAGCATTTGAGTCTACTCTCCTTGGCTGCCAGGTTATAGGAATGTCATGCAAACTATTCTCGTTGTATTAGCAATGGCTTAGCTTTTTCTGGACAGACCTTGCAAATACAACTTGTGAGTGTATTTTGATACAGATGTGGTTTGGAAGTAATACCAGACTATAATAGAATTTAGCAACTAGAGGAAGTAAAGCTTGAGCTGAGCTTTGATGATACAGTCTGAAATAAATAATTCATTGGAGAGTTGAGATGATGCAAAGAGCATTCCAGACTAAGGATGAGTCTATGTAAAGGCCCAGTAATGGGAGAGAGCATGGATATATAATAAATTGAATAAAGCCTGGTGTGCCTGGAGCATGTAGAAATTTCAGATTGGCTTCTTTCCCCTAGCAATATATTTTGAATTTCCTTTAAAAAAATGTTATGCAAGTGAGTTTTGAATAGGTGGCTGGTCTATAGAGAGGTTTATATGTCAGGCGACTAATAAGTAATATGTAGCTATTAGAAGGTTTGGAGTGCATTTTTTGGAGATGACAAAACAGATTTGCATTTGAAAAAGTTAACTCTGGTTGCAGTGTGCAGAATGGATCAAGAGGCCATAGAGCATACTGTAGGGGTGCAGATAGGAGGCTACTGAAAAAGGCAAGGTGAGCATTGCCAGGACATTGACCTGCATGGCAGTGAAGATGATGAGAAGTGGACAGATATGTGAGAGTTCTAAATTTTAGACGAATAGGCTATTGAAACTTGATTTTGGGAGACAAAATAATTTCCTATATAACATTAACCACCAAATTTTCTTTCAGAGGATCACATGCATCAGTGAAGGAAACAATAACAATTCTGTTAATAGCTGGTTGCATTACTATCATTAAGAAAAACTAGTATTATGTGCACATATTTCTTCTGCTTGGTTCTCATTAGAACACGAAGACTCTACTTCTTACACTATATCAAGCAAACCTGTTTCTTACTGGCAAATGCAGTGTGATCCTTATTTTCCTAGTAAGATTGTACAAAAGGAGACTTTTTTGGCTATATGACTTGTAACAGCTGAAAATGCACATAACCTTATGCAGCATACTTGCCTGACTCTTGCCTCCTTTCTCATTTCCTTCCTAAGTCACCAACATCAAGCTTCCCACTGCTTAATACCAGAAGGCCTGCTTAATCGATTGCCTTTTTTATTGCACAATGAAAAATTCTACCTACTCTTTAGCTAGAGAAATTGTTACCATAAAATAGTCGGTTGGAGTGTGGATTGCTGGGGAATCTTTCCAATTGGCTAAGATGGCATCAGGGGTAGGTTCTCTCACTGAGTGTGCAAAAAACTAGCAAGATAATTGAATAGGAAAAAAAGCCCTCTCCCTTCCAGTACCACACTGAGGATGGGGCCAGAGGAAGACAAGCACATGCCCCATAGAAGTCAAAATAACCAGGGGGAGGTGCTAGACCAAAAAGACTGTCAGTCTAGCCTGAGGAAAGAAGAGATTGGTCGGGAGATAGACCCACCTGAAGCATGCAAAAGTTTGGGAAGTTGATTGGTCATTTTGAGAAAGCACCTGGTCTGTCCCACACCCAAGCTAATATAATCCCAGTGGAACAAAGAAGCTCTCTCTTGCTGTAACCAACAGTCACACAGTGTACTCACCCATTCTCTTCATGGCCACACGACCCATGGCCTCTAGGTGGGAGCCTGTCTTTTATTCTTGCCCATCTGGTGATGCACTAGCTTGTGAGTTCATGTGCTCTCTCACCTGGGAGCACATGACCCTGGGGCCCCAGCAGCCATGTGCCCCATGGCCATGGCCATGCGGGCTCTACATGCAGACTGCAGGAGGAAGCCTGAAATGAACAGCAGCTGAGAACAAGCTAAGCTACCTGGATGGTGACTAAGACAACTTAACAGCTGCCTGCAGGCATCAAAGGCCTGTACTTTAAAATGGAGCAGGCACTCTGGACATTGGTTTTTATCTTGGCCTTGCTGAGGACAAGGTTGGACTTTTCCCATGGCAGAAAGAGGAGATAGTCTTTGAGCGGGGAGTCTGCCATTCTCCTGGGTCATGCAGCACTTGAAGAAAACCTCTTTCCTTTTGCACCAGCATCAGCCGCACAAGTTTGGCTTTTGTGCAACAAGCAGCTGAACCCACATTTTGTTCAGTTACAAAATTTCATTTGAAAAATCATTGTCTGTTGGCTCAGCAGTTGTCTGGGAATCAGTTTTTTTTGCATTCTACTCTCAGTGACATAATTCTATTCAGTAGAATTGGGGTGGTTCATTTCACTCCACCCTACCTTAGTTTTTACTTCTTTTATCATTTACATTGTACTTGATCAATATCTCAAAAAGAATTTTAAAAACTGAGATTTATATCATGCTGTGAAAGTGCTCCCTGATCATAATACTTGATTACTGTAAATCCTCATTATCTGGGGCAACACCCCATCCAGGGGCAGGTGGAGAAGGCGGTGCATGGCAATTTCAATGGACGCATCAGGTCAGTGAAATCAAGTCACTAAGATTTCATTAGAACTCGACTCCTAATTGTGGACTTTTTATTACAGCTTTGTCCTGATCATTTGCATAAAATGGCTTTTGTTTGTTGACCCATGGTAAAAGGAATCAGATAAAAGTTGTAAATTAAAGTAATCTACCCCTGCAAATATACTCCTTAAGTGGGAGCGAAGTCCTGCTGGTATGACACCCGCACCTTACACCTTTTTTTGTGCTAAATTTAAATTTAGCTAATTGTTGGTAAAATGTACATTAAAGTATAAAGGGCTAAGCTATTTATTGAACTTTATCAGTTCCTTTTAAGCTGTTGCTTAACTGCTATTCACTATATGAACACATAAGAGAAAGTTAAATAATTTATAAATAAGGGTTTGAGAGATGCATTGTTCAAAAGAGCAGAACTACTCTTCTCATTTCACGGACAAGATTTCTGAAGTTTATTCCTTAAAATAAAATATTAACAGGAAATGCAGTGGATTACTGAATACCTTTATTCTAAATTCTATGATTGTTCCCTCTAGAGCTAGTTAAAGGTTATTTTTACAACTTTGACAGCTCCGTTCTAGTTTACTTACCCATTCTCTCTGGCCAATCATTTTTCTGGTCAAATTGAAAAATGTCCTCTTCACTTTCTATTTCTCCTAATATAGCTAGTTCATATTGACTCATGGATATCCCCCCCCTTTCCTCTATACTCAAGTTGTCATAAATGGATTTTGAGAAATATTTGGCTGCTTTGGTTGACTGCATACAATATGCCCGATCAAGGCAAAGACTCCCTTCTAGTAAGAGTCATGGAGTTTAGCTCATTCTTTTCTTTCCAACACTGCAGCTTATCACAGAAATACGTGTCAGTAAGTTGTCCATTAGTGGCTGCACAAGCCTATATGACTTGCTGTGATTTGGGTAATTCTTCCCATAGGACAGTGCAAAATTTACAGTGTTTTATGAAGATGATTCAAATCTATATTTCACTTCAAGATTATTTACTCTTTATGTTGCATATTTACTGATCTATATTTCTTCAGCAAAAGTACTCTTTAAATCTGTATAATACATGTGAATTTGTTTATATTCTATTTGTTTAGACTTCACCATAGTTTCATATTTTAATGCAGAGTATAACATCAAATTGTCAGTGTACTTATGATGATATAATACTACAACCTCATTTACTTTGTGGTGTTGTTTTGAAATTACAGAATGATAGTGGAGGATACCTTGTGGGTAACCATTTCCATCTTGTGGATTTTAAGTATCATTCACTTAAAATTTAAAATCCAATCATTCATTTAAAATGGCAAATGTGGTTTTATCACTTATTTAAACTCTCTTTTGTGTGGGAAAATGGTTACATAGCTAAGTTGTGTGTTTGTTTGTTTGTTTTGGCTATAACCTACCTTAATTTTAACATACAAAAGTTTATGTCAAGTGTATGACTCTCCCACTTCCATGTTTGTGCTTCTTGATTTAAAAACTGACTATTCAGGCTCATAAATGTCGCTGAAAAATCACCTAATTTATAAACAAGAAAGTACAGTGTGTTGGATTGAGTTACATGAAATGCTAAAGAAGCTTTAGATTTTACCAAAGATGTTTTTTTCTTAAAAGTCAGCCTTAAATCCAAACAAAGCTTGGGGCTAGTAGGTTCACACTTTAGTTAAAAAGAGTCAGGGTATAAAAAAATGAAAAGTCATCATTATTACAAGTATAATAACTGTGATTTAAATCATTTATTTTCCAATAAGAATAATACTGAATATTTTGAGTAGCAAAACTTCAATTCAAAAGTTAGTCCCTAGGGCTTTTGTTTCAGTGGGGCAAACACAGTCCTTGATAATCATTTTGTTCATTTACCTTAAACCTCTTTTCTCATTCAACATTTGAACACAAACAGCAAGAACCATGAGTCCTTTTCCCTCTAGCCACTGGGGTGAAAGTAATGTGGGGCTTAAAGGAGAAATTATTTTAGGTGGGTAGCAACAAGACATGCTCTTTTTTCCAAGATGAATTTTAGCCAGGGAGTGAGATTTGTGCTCCAGTTTCACTTACTAGAGTCAGTGACTGCATCCTGCTCTCAGAAGTTATTCCTTTTTTTTTTTTTTCACCTTCTTTAAATGGAAGCTTCATGGAAAAAGACAGTATATATGGATGATTTATTATGGCCTGGAAAAGGTCACTTTGGGAATAAATTACTAATTTTTTTATTCCTGAGCATGCACCATTTAAGCAGTTTCAAGTAACGTTCAGATAACCATTTAAGAATCTGATTTTGGCAGCCTTTTAAAAAGTACTTATTTTAAAAACGACGTGCTTTCATTTCTATTTATTTGCATATAAAACTTTGGTATTCAAGAAACCTGATTTTGTTTCTAGTTTTAAATTCTGTTTTTGTTCTTTTAGTTTGCCAACACTCTTTTTTCACTTTCCTGACTAATCAGACTTGAGCTTTTTACAAGCAAGGCACATGCCTCTGCCACTGGTTTTATTTTGTTTCCCCCCATTTGGTTCTGCTGGAGGCTCCTGGATGCAGTCATGGTCAATCACAGAATTTTCCTAATAGTCTGGTCTTCATTCTCCTTGGACAGGGCATGCAAATTTAAATAAATACTCTTGTTTCTTGCTGTCCCCATTTGAGAGAACATTACTTGTATGAATAACTTGCAGAGAGGTACAGTTACCTCCCAATGCACAGTTATCATTTTCACAGCTGGTATAATTATACTTTCTCCTTCAATTGACTAGAATTATCCCCTTTATTAACTATCCTTTTACATACTTTTTATTGCATTGATATAATAACCATCATACAAATTAAATTTAGCATGGCACTCCTTGTTTTAAATATTATTTTGACTAAACATGCATAATGTGAATTACACAAAGTATAAGCACAGACTAGTAAGATAACAATTTTAAGGGAAAATGTGAATGGTATATAGTAATTTAATACTTCCTTTGCCTTTGTATTTTAAAGGATCCATGTGTGAACTCAAAAATGTCAGACAGAAGTTTTGTGATCTAAAATAGCACCTTCCAGAGTTGAGATTATTTTTTAAGGATTAAAAATCATACATTCTAGATGTTAAAAGTGCTTTGAGCCCTGTATATCAGGCAGTTGTTCAAATGGTTTGTCTTATAGACCTAAACCGCAGAACCAGGGATGGTGCAGCTCATCTCTCACTCATATTAGACCCACTTAACTGTTATTTTTTTGATTGTTGATAACAAATCATCTTTCTTGGTACTGGCTTTTCGATACTTGCAAAATCTGACCTAATAAAAGAAAAAATATCCAATGTGTCCCAGATAACATCTTAAACTTGGTTTCAGGAGACTGAAGACACATTGAACACAATTCCCTCGCATGTCAAATAACAATTTGGGCTACTGTGCTCTAATGTGCTGCTGACCAGATGGCCCTGTGCCCCGGCACTCGAGTGAAAGTGGGATCTCTGCGAACGTGACTCTGACTCACTTCTCAGCAGTGCAGCAGCCTACAGTCCTTGATAACACTTCCTCCTAAGCTGCGTGGGGGCACTCACGCAGGAAACGCACACTTCTACCTTCAGCCGGCGAGTTCATGAATGTAACATTCAAGAAGCCGCTGGCTTCTGTACGTGTAGGTGAAATAAGCCAGGACACAATACTTACTGTTGATGAACTCTCCTGTTTAGGGGCCTTGAGTTTCCTATGCTGATAATTTCTGCAGAGCATGAAGCCAGGCATGCTTTAGAGGCAAATGATTTCTGAAGGTTAATTATTTGGAGGAGGGCTGATTCTGCAGTGTTTTTTGTGTGAGGTCACCCACCATCCTTTGAGTTCTATGTGTGCGTTAATTGCAGCAATTGAATTATTTTATTTAAATTGCCAATGAAATTGTAGCAGTTATAACAGCATGAACTCTTTCTATTTGCTTTTTTCCTCTGCTGCATATGCCACTTTGGACTCTACCAGGTTAACTTTATTAGTGCTGTAATTTACTTCTCAGCTTTTGTGTCTACAGGTTTTGCAGAGGATTGGCATCAGTTACATGAAGTTAATTTTTGTTTTGCACATTACTTAGATGGTGCTACATAAAGCCACAGCTATCTTCAGATGACATGGACAGTTTTCTTTCCATGATCATGTGTTAAAATTCCAGTGTTTTATATTTCCAATGTTAATGACTAGCGTGAGACAAGTGATAAATCCATAACTCCAAGTTTAAATCTTTAACATAGGGAGTTACTCCTGCTCTAAGTAATGGGTAAAAATATAGAGCATTTTTGGACTTTTCATTTTTTTTAATTTTTTTTTAATTTTTATTTTTTAGAGAGAGGGGAAGGGAGGGAGACAGAAAGGGAAAGAAACAGCAATGTACGGTTGCTCCTCCCATGGCCCTCACTGGGGACCTGGACTGCAACCCAGGCATGTGCCCTGACTGGGAATCGAACTGGGACCCTCTGGTTCCCAGCCCGCGCTCAATCCACTGAGCTACACCAGCCAGGTGGACTTTTCATTCTTGATGGAAAAATACTACAGACAATTCTGACCTATAGGCTTTCTCCTAATGGTACATTTACAAATAGAAACTGAAACAACTACATCCCTCCTTCACCCTCCCCGCATACATTAAAATCTATTTCTGAACTGTATGCTTGAGAGCAAACTTTCTGGTCCTATAACTGTGTGTGTCTGTTTGAGGAAAAAAGAGGTTACGAAAGACCTGTTTCAGGGTTGTTGTTGTTGTTTTTCTCACTACCTAAAGAACTCATTTTTTTCCTGAAGTATAAAAGTTAAGTTCTCTTTCTGGTGTGCTGAACAAAAGTTGATGGTTAACAGAAGATCCCACATGAGTTTACCTATAATAGCTTACTCTTCATCTAGCAAATTAAAATCTAAATTTCCTAATAAGTTGCAGGAAGACTATGAATGCATGATCAAACACACAAACCATGAATATTCTTAAGAGACGCATGGTGATTTATAATGCCACTTGCCCTGGTTCACCCATGTATCCTTCATAGAATCTTAAATCTTCTTCCAGATTCTTATTCATAATTTTATTTTTTAATTAAGTTTATTTTGGCAACATTGGTTAATATTATCATATGTGTTTCAAGTGTACATTTCTATGGTACTAGATCTGTATAGTGTGCCATGTGTCCACCACCTGAAGTCAAACCATCTTTTGTCACCATATATGGTATTAGGCCCCTTCCAACCCCCAGCGCCCACCTCCCCCTTCTCTCTCTGGTAACCACCACATTGCTGTCTGTGTTCATGAGTTTCAGTTTTATATCCCACATATGAGTGAAATCCTATGGTTCTTAGCTTCTAGAAAAGGTAAAATACAGCCATTTGCAACAACATGGATGGACCTTGAGAATATTGTGCTAAGTGAAATAAGACAACCGTATTTTATATATAGCACTTTTTGGTAAAGCGTATTCTTAGAAAATATGTTGCATTTTAAGAATATTCAGAGCATTGGATATTTAAACTTAATAAACCAAGAACTCTTTCTTAGATCGTGACCTTTCAAATACTATCCAAAACTGTAAACATGTTTAACTCACAAACATGCAAATATAAAGTAAACTGTAGGGCAAAGTCAGCTCCCCCCCAAACATATTGGTTCCTCTATTATAATTCATTTAATTATACAGATTGTTGAGAAGTATTCAGCTATTCTAGATATGAAATGTTAGCCAAATCTTGTTTTGTAAGGAGATACATATTCAATTTTTATGACAGTTTTTCTAACACCAGGACTATTATCACCAAGTTTTCTACCAAACTTTATATAGTAACAGCTCAGAGGCACTGCTCCGAGGGCCCAATCTGTAAAATGTGTCTGTCACTAATAACAGTGTGACACTCTAAAAATTAGTTTACTATGAAAATGAATCTCAGGAAGCTGACCAGAGAGTGACTCATGGTGGCAAAATGAAATGCCACATTGTTCCAGAGATTGTAATTCACTTTTTTTTATGGTGCCAACTAGCTATAGCAGGTGAAGTCACATGGTACATAGTTATATCCTTGTCTAGTTGATTACAGTCAGAGGAGAAGAGTCACATAGTTTCTCCTAGACCACACGCGTGATTAATTCTGAGGACTGCTTGTGAACGTGGAAGTCTAGAACTAGTTTTTCTAAAAGAAAATTCTTTCTGGGAGCAAGACTCTGGGCCATAGAAGTGACTAGCCTGGTTGCTTGTTAGTGACTTTTGTTTACAGCTAAGATTTTGTGTTTTGGAACTAGGGAAAATCTAGCCACAGGCCCAGTCATGAAAGAGAAATAAAATGGACCCATGTGAGATTCTCTTGCTGCTACAAATCTCCAAGTAATTAAGGAAGGTAATTAAGTACGCTGTGGCCATTTATTAACTATAGCTCTTGCTATATTTGATCTAGTGTAAGCAAACACAGGAGACCAGCAGAGATATTGCTTCCCCCCAAATTCTAATAAAAGAAAAACAGTTTATGACTTCCTACTTATTTTAGCTGATTCATCCCAATGATATTCTTATTCTCTTCTTTTGAATTTTCTCCCAGTTGAAACTTTTGCTTTCCTTTAAATGATAAATTCTAGTGCACTCTAGAATGAATAACTTTTCACAGTAAACATAGTTAGACTATTAAATCTGAGATGATCTACTTTCTTACTTCAGTACTGGTAAATGTCATTCCTTAGTATCTCCTCTAAATTCCTAACAGTTTTGTGATTCGTTTCACCACTTTATTATACACTGCATGTGTAATTGTTTATGTGTGGTACATAAAACAGGGACGGACTCAGAGGATGCTCTCCAAAGATCCAAGCCTCTGGATTTCTTCCTGGGCCCTCAGTGTGCACTTAAGTTATAGTCTATGCTTTACAATCCAAATGACATTATCATTTATCCGATTGAAATATAAAACCAGAAAATAATAATAAAACTAATTAATAGTAGTAGTAGTACAGGAACACTTAAATGTATAGCTGAAAGAATGAAAGATGTATAGAAACATTTTCCTTTTGTGTTAAGTATTTATATAATAATACATAACAATATCTGATAACTATATATCAGTAGGTAAATTCCATGGACTATTCGAAGAGGAAGGGGAAAATGATGGCATTTTTCTTTTAGAAAAGTCCTCTGACAGAAGAGTTCTGGGTTTTCAGCTATGTAGAAGTACTATTTTCACTTGAAAAAATCAGTCAACCAAAGGCAAATCCTTAAGTAATAGGTTTTGAAGTTAGGCAGAACTGGGTTTAAATCCATCTTCAGTTGCTTACTATCTTTATGACCCTGTAAACATTTATTTATTTTTTCTTTTTTTGAGCCTCACTCTTTTTGTGTAAAGAGAAGAAAAGCAGGGTTCTGGGGTCTCTAGGCAGGTTCAGCACATAAATCACTGTGCAGAGTGTCTGGCATCGATGGGGCTCGGGCAGCTTCCGCCCTGACCAGACACCTCTCAGTGACACCGAGGAAGAGGACGTCATCTCATGTGTTTCATTGTTTGATACATTTAGTGCCATAGTTTTGACATTAAGTCAGTTTTTTATTTGCAATGTGATATTATGTTTATTTTTTAATTTACTGAACATATGTAGTCTGTAGGAGGTCAGACTGTGTACGAAATTTTGCAACTTTCAACTAAACAGAAGACAGCAATTTTCAATAGCATCATTTTAGAAATAAACAGTGAAAAAGAGAGAAAGAAAAGTAGCATGAATTACTTTATCACACCATATTTTAATTTTAAACTTATCACACTGTATTTTAAAGTTTATTCATATGAATTTAATATATTACACAATAACGTTTCAATGTTTAATTGTTTTAAAAATTGTATGTTATGGGTATTTCAATAAATAGACATTTTTAACGTTTAGTCACAAGGATTTACACTCCTTAACCTACTGAATTTTGTAACATAATAAATGTACTTTTTCATAAAGTAAATTAGAAAATTATTTCCCACAAGAAGGTCCCTGATCTGGTTCTTGTTTTAATGAACCTGTCTCTCTCTCTGCCGAGGGCCAGCGGGGAAATGCCAGAGCAGTGTCCGTGGCCATGTGTTTTGTAGGAAGATGTGGCAAACAAGTGACTTGATAACAATCATCTTCTCTCACTTCTTAGACTCAGAAAACATAGAAAAGAACATTATGATGGAATTATGGTTTAGTTACATAATTCCTCGAACTAAGAAGATCTTAAGTAAGTACCTTTCTCCTCTTAGTTTTTCCCAGAACTTCTCAGTACTATTGTAGGGGAGGAAAATTTTCCCCTCTACCCTTCTATGTTCTCCTGACTGTCCTAAAGATTAAATTGGCATGAGACAGGATAACAAGAGAAAATCTTATTTCACTTTGCACATACAAGGGATCCATAAAAATATGAGGCCCAAAGGCAACCAGGCAATTGAGGCTCATGTGACATCCAGAGCTAAGGAGAAAGGGGTAGGGATCTGGGACTTCAAAGGGGAAAAACAATTCACAGGAAGATGAGAAAAGCAAATGTTTGTCATGCCAGGCAGAGACAAAGGGACACAGAAATGACTTTAAACAAGCAGGCCTTAGTCAGTTCCCCCAAATCTACCACACCCAGCCCATATTCTGTGTAGTTATCTCTGGAAATAACTCCTTTTCTGCAATAGGCTCCCTATCTAAATTAATTTAGGCAGTTAAGGGGGATTATCTCCCTTTCGAGTCTCAAATAGTTGCATATTCCAAAGAGGTATATTTTGGGGTGGCAAAATCTTGCTCCCCTACAATATCATTTCTGAAATAATCCCTCCTCGTGACAGACCCATGAGAACTTCAAGGAAGTTGTATATTGGTGAAAAGAAGTGGCCAAATAAAAATATATAATTATTATATGTGTACAGGAAGATATAAACATATGTTTAAGTAAAAAACATTTTATTCTTTCATTTATTTCTAAATTTTGTCAGTGGTTGCTACTGCTAAAGTTAAGGTCATTCTGATTGTCTGTGGAAGAGGTTCCAAATGGCATAATAAACTATTCTTTCACTAAAATGTGGTGGGATTTAAAGAGAAAAAACTAACTTGCAAACAAGTAAACTCTGGTAATGAAATTTCAGTACATGGAGTTGAACAATTGTTTCTTTAGTTTTAAATTTTATATATACTTTATTCTGTATGATTCATATTCTCTAAAAGCATGAGTTGATAACTACAAAAGTTATTTTTCATGAACTTGTATCTTTTCCCCATTGATTGATTTAGCTTTTAGTTTCTATGCAGAAAATATAATTAAGGATCTTTTGTATACTTTTTAATACCTCTACCTAAATAAATAAATAAATGAATGCCATAAATAATGAATATAGCAAAAAGAAAACAAAAAATTTCAAAAACCTCATATTTTAGAACCACTTATGGTATTTTTTGAATTCCATAAGACTCTATGTACTTCCATCTCTGAAAACTTTTTTTAAAGATTTTATTTATTTCTTTTTAGAGAGAGGAGAAGGGAGGGAGAAAGAGCAATGTATGGTTGCCTCCCACATGGCCCTCACTGGGGACCTGGACTGCAACCCAGGCATGTGCCCCGACTGGGAATCGAACCGGGACCTTTTGGTTCCCAGCCCGCATTCAATCCACTGAGCTACACCTGGCGGGCCTCCATCTCTGAAAATTTTCAACTTCAAATTTTGAAGTCAAATAGTGTCAAATATATTATTATTGTCTTTCAACAACATCAAGTTCCTGTGTGAACACATCTAAATATTTCTTTCTCTAGTCTTTCATTTAAAACATTTATTGAGTACTGGATTGGTAATTAATGTAGGTTAACACCTTCTAAATACAAAAAGCACATTAAAGCAGTCCCTGATTTTGAAGTGTTCACAGTCCAGAAAGAAAAGCAGACGTGAAAACAAAGACATTAAGAGGAATCTTTCGATGCCAAGTGACCACAGCCCAACTCAGGCTTAAGAATTAAAAGTAACAGATTATCTCAGATAACAAATCATCTAGGTCCATTTTCAGTGAAGATAGATGCTTCATTTATGTAGTCAGGAATCTATCTTCCTCCAAATGTTGGGTCCAACTTCTTCTGATCTGTCATACTTACCTGATTCAGGTAGATTCCAACTTCACAGAGGCAAGATGACCACCAGAAGCTGCAGACTTATCAAAACAAAGAGAGTGCCTCTTTCCACATAGCTCTGAGAAAGTAGAATCCCAGAAAATACTTCACTGTCCTGGAGTGTGAAATGCTGTCAGTAGGAAATCACAGGCCACACTAACATGCCTACAGCCTGAGGAGTTAACAGCCCCAAAACATAGGGACAAAGAGGCAGAGGAAGATTCTTCAGGAGAAAACAAGGGTGCTGTTCTCACGGGAGTGGATCCTGAGTGTCAGGCAGGGCTGGCAAAGATTATAATTTCAAATACTCTGTAACAACAATAGAGATGGCAGGTCATGCCATCTCAGTAACTAGGGAAATGGCCCTGATTCTCAATCAGAAAGTGTGTGTCATGTCTTAGCTGCAGATAAATGACAGCCATGTATTTTTTTTCTGCCATGCACCTTGTTCTGACTCACATCTGCTGGCCAAGCAAACGAACATTGTAATTTAAAGCAGTCAAGCCCAGGGTTATGCTGCTGTCTGAAGACCAGCCAGTCTCCTGCAGGCAATTCGTAAAACAATCACAATGCATGTTTGAATAGACATCAGAGATTATTAAAAGTCACATTCATAGCATTCTCTTTCCCACCAGCCTAGCTAACTCATATTCATTTCTATAGAGGTGTCTCAAAAGGTACCTGGAGTGAAATTCAGTTTTTGACCCTTCCTTTTGCAGAAAGAATAGACTATTTTTTTCCCTGGGGGTCCTGGGAGTTTGTGTGGGGAGAGGAGTGGGGCGGGTGCAGCTATTAAGACAACTTGCTCTTTTGTTCTAGAGGATTTAAAAGGAATTATGGAGTTTGTGGTACTATGTGGAGGCAGAGAGAGCAGTGAATGGGGGAAGGTGTGAATGGAGTCATGAATGGCTTTTGAAATATTGTGCTATTATTTTACAGCAGCATGAATATTCTCTATAGTTTTTATTGTATACTGGGTTGCCGTAATATAGGATTAATACATGTCAGGGTGTTGTCACAAATATGTGGGTAGTAATACAATATTATTTGATTGCTGACTATGCAATGCCTGGAGATGGAGTCTCTCTATAAACTGAGTAAAGTAAAACAAAGCAAAACATGGCAACCAGGCATTTTATATGTTCGAGCTTATCTAAATCAATAGGTTCCTCTTTTTCTGATAGTAGTAGTAGAATTATTTTATTTTTAATCACTTTAAGCCACCAAATGGTTTAACTTTTTTCTTTTTTAATAAAAAACTTCTCTAAATCAGTGTTAGAATGCTTGCTATCTTCTTAAATAAATACACTGAACATTTATTAAATATGTGTCCTTTTTTCAAGACTACCTATATCTTGCTGTAATTAAACAAAACCAATCAAGGTACATACAGCTCATCTCTTAGCTTGCTGAAATTTTTGGCCTCTTGTGGCTGGTGATTACAGCTTTTTTACCTCCTTAGGTGATCAGCTGCTCCTTTGTTTTATTGCCTCTTTGCTTCTGTAAAATAATGCTGCATTTGAAGTACATAGTAAGTGGTGAATAAATGTTAATGATTGTGAATGTTATGAAAAATCAAGCAGCTCTTTATTATTCCAATATTCTACTTTTAAACTGCTAAAGACTTAAAAAATGAGATTAGCAAGTTTCTTATAACTGAATGTAAATTAAAATGAATAGTCTCTGCACAAGGCTCATAGATTCCTGAGTAAGGGCTTCACTAAAGAGTGTGGTGTGTAGGTTTCAAAGATTGGTTATGTTTGTGTGCCATGTGGCAATGTACCAAGGACTTCTTTGTAGGTTGTTCTATTTTGATACTCATAAAAACCCATGAATTAGCCAATATAGGACTATGATCACCCTTTAAAGAAGAGAAACTGAGGCTTAGTTAAATGAATTGCCCATGTGAGTCAGATATGATGTCATTGGTTGAGCTGAAATTCAAACCTTCATTTTATTCCTCATCTAGTGTTACTTCTAGTCTAGGCTGTCCTGGTCAGTATTCAGGGGATCTAAGGTACCACACTGTTTGAATTTTAGTTAGATCACCTTTTTAATTTTCAATTCTAATACAGAAATGCCAAATGACAATCAGCCAGCCAATCTGAGCCCAGCTTCGCTTAGCTTTTGTGTCTATTCCTATTCTGTTTTTTAAGACAGTTATGGAAATCACTATGAGGGCAAGAGTGTATTTGCTAAAGTTATTGACATGTTTTAACTCACTCCGTAAAAGTTCAAATGAGAAATGAAGTAATAGTTTCTCAGAAGAAACTGTACTCATAATTGACAGCAAGTTTTTAACCCTGTGGAGTAATCTGGACCCTATCCCAACCTCACCTTCCGTTTAGTCTCAATGTGTCTAGGACAGGACAGGACTTAAATTTGGAAAAGAGTGAACCAACAAGCTAGCTATAAATAAAGGCTGTCAGTCATTGCATTGAAATTAATATAATTTGTTTGATAGTTTTTTATGTAGTGGTCACTGTGTGACCAATATTTGTTACACTCCACCCAAAATTTAGTTTCGGTGTTGAGATTTATGATGCCACCTATTCTACAGAGCATAAAGAGGTTTATTACTCAAATAACGAGGCCTTTTGGGGAGAATGGGAAAGGATCCTATGTAGGTCCAAAAATGGTCTCAGAAAGCAGGAAGTGACAGGTAGGGAGGTCAGGGAGTGTGTCTGGGATGAGGGTTCCCACTCATGGTTTCAACAGGGTTTCAATCCCCATCAATGCCAGAAGAAGGAACAGCTACGTTATTAGTTTGCTCAGATATAGGGCAGAAAAGGAAGAGAGAGTTGTAGGGCTTGAAAGCTGTCAGTGATCAAACATCTAAAATGGAGTCAGAGTCTTTATTATATTTAACAAATATGGAAGCAATTGATTGAAAGAAACATTTGCTCTACTCGTCAAGCTTAATTTGTACATCCTGTCTTTACATTACATGCGCTCCTTTAATGATGAGACGGATTCAGGCTTCTCCGGTACTGGCAGTCCTCAAATGGGAATAAACAGGAACCCATTTTTTTAATAAATAAAGCTCACCAACAAACAAAACAGATGGTTGGGCAGATACAAACCTATCTCCCAGGAAGGGCTCCTCATCACATATCTCTCTTGCATATCAGCTCTTCATAAAGTCTGTGACTACTCAGGGGGCCCTGTACACTATATCATGTGCTATCAGTTCTCTGTGAAAATTAAACAATAGTGGTAAATTGACGATCAATGGGGAAGGCACACAGCAGGGCAACCCGCCTACTCCTGAGTGACCATCAACGGGATTTGCTTCCTTTCATCCCGTTCAGCTGTGCAGTAGAGTGCTTGAAGTGCCCCCAGGAAGTTCATTGAACCTTGGCAGAGGGGTTTATGGGTCTTAATTTCAATGCCCTTTTACGCTACTCACTGTCAAAGGGGATGCTGTGCAGAGAGTGAATCTGTAACAGAAATGACTGTCATGACAGCCTTACAGAGCCAGCATCAAAAATATTAGTGAACAATTTAATAGGCCATCAAGCACGTAAATAGATGAGGCCTTTTGCCATGTAGCATCCGTTTAGGTGGAAAAATACTGCAGCAGAATCAGAGGATGGAGGTGGGAGACAAGGGCACACTCCCTGATGTTGGAGGAACATTTGCATTTGCTAACAAGGCTGATCATCACCAAGCCTGACACAAGGTCATTTTTCCCTAAGCACCTGCTAGGGGCTCCAAAGTTCAAGGGGATTATTTCTTTGGGCCGTATTGTAGCTTTCACCACAAGTTGTGCCAATGCCTCCTCAATTAACTGTTTCCTCTCATATTAGATGTGTTGTCTCAGCCTAGTTCACAGAAAGTCTATTCTAATCCCCCTGTTTAAATATGGGCTTTGTCTATTTATAATGATAGTTGATCATGATTTTTATTGAACTAGTGAGGTAAGAGTTTCATTGGGTTGGCCATAAAGTTCATTTGTTTTTTTCTGTAAGATAGCTCCAGTAGTGCTCAGTTGTCTTTAACTTCATTTGAAACAATTTGGTTAGATTGTATTGTGGCAGCTGTCATATCAGTGTGCATTTAGAAAAGAACTTATCAACATTGGTAAATTTTTGTGTAGCCATTTTAATATTGAGGATGAAAGAAAATAAGCAATATTTGGCATATCATGCTTTATTATTTTAAGAAAGGTAAAAGTGCAACTGAAATGTGAAAAAAAAAGGGTTTGTGCAGTGTATGGAGAAGAAGGTGCTGTGACTGATCGAAAGTGTCAAAAGTGGTTTGCGAAGTTTCATTCTGGAAATTTCTCGCTGGATGATGCTGCACAGGTGGGTAGACCGGTTGAAGTTGATAGCGATCAAATCGAGGCATTGCTTGAGAAGAATCAGTGTTATACCACTCAGTAGATAGCTGACATGCTCAAAATATCTAAGTCAATAAAGTTATTGGTGAAAATGAAAAGTGTGTCTTTTATTTTATGGACAAAACTAAACAGACTTTTGGGCCAACCCAATAAAATGTTTTATATTATAGAAGTTCAAACTTGCTTTCTAGCTCCGCATCTCATTTGAAGTTAAATTAATTTTTTTTCGAAAAAGCATAGTCTTGCTTTTCCTTCCCAGGTTACGTCTTTGAAAGAGCATGAACCATATAGCATAATGTCAATATTACTATTCTCTGAGTATTTCCAGGTGTGAGTTTGCTTACTGTATTATTTTCTCTTATTTGACTATGGCTATTTTCTAACTCTTGGATGATGAAAAAGTAGATTTCTGGAAACATTACATTCAGTACCTGGCTAGACTATGAGCAGCTTAAGAGCAAGGGTTCCTTCTGTTTTTCTCACCAGGCCTCTGTGTTCAGCTAGCTACTCAGGTTAACATAGTGCTTAGTAAATACTTCTGAATGAATAAATAAATAAAGTTGTATAACTGCTCTTTTTTACTCATTTACCAGAATTGTCTGTGTTGCCTGCTATTATTTTGCTTTTTAAACCACTTTACATTTATTTTTTGTACTTAACAAATAGGCTTAATTTTTGTGTTTATAAGTAATAAATAATGTAGATGTGTTTGAGGAAGACTACATGTACCCTGGTATCTCTGTGGGGGCTCGCCTTATCACTGGTTCCGTTCCTCTGTGTGACATGCTAAATCACAAAACATTGATTGATATTCATATCTGGTTTGGTAAGTCATTAGTCAATATCAACTTAGATTTTTTGTTTGTTTTTTTCTCCTGGAGTGCCTATGTATCATGGTGCTTTTCCTCATTCTTCTTAATATTTATGCCCTGGGACTAATAGTTACAGGTGATTTTACACAGGAAAACCATATGTCTGCTTTAAGCTAGAAATCCTATATTTAAATATACAGTTAGTTAGCCTATTACTTATGTAGCTTCTAATGGACTCCCAGATTCAATTGAAGATTCCATACCAATTGATATTTAATTTGCCTTAAACTCAGAGTACTGTTGGCACTTAGTTTCATTTCTCACTAACACGGAAGTCCACGCCCATCCTGCCCACTGTGCTCAAGCTTTGTTAGTCCCTGAAGATCTTATTTGGAACTTCCTGGAACACTGAGAATAAATGCAAACAGAACCTTTCCTCCTTGCTTCTTACTGAAAGAAAAAAAAAAATGAATCAACAAAGGTGTTGAGTACTCAAAGCCCATGGTGGGGCAGATGTAATGTGCAAATGGGAAATTATGTCAGTCATAGGAAAAGAGGGAGTGGCCAACGCTATATAGTAAAACAAAACTTGTATGCTCTCACTAAAGATTATAAAATTATATTTTGTAAAAAGTGTGCAAATAAAACAAAATATAGGTTTGAGCCTCACCCCTACTTTCCTGCTGGTTTCTTTCCATAAGCAGTTGAACGCACTTTGGTCGTTGCACAAACAAATAAAACACACACTGAAAAAAATCTTCCATATCACAGCCTCTCTAGATGCTGTCAACTCCTCTTTCATTTCCAAAGCTCATGATATAGACTGCTGTACCTTTTCTGCTTCTGTGTCATTCATTCTTCTCCCGGCATTTCATTCTTACTGCTGCAGCCAAGGTTATCACTTTGGATGAGTATCAAACAGTTTTAGTCCATAACTTCCTGAACCTTTTAGCCACACTGGGCACTGTTGACCTCTCTGTTCTTGAAGAATTTCTTTTGCTCTTTTGACTCCAACGCTCTTGGCTTCTCTCTTACCGTTGCTGCTGCTGCTTCTCAGTTTCATTCCTTTCCCTCACATGCTAGCTGAAGTGTTATATCCTATATCTCATTTCTTATTTCTCTACTCAGTCATTTCCATGATTTGTTTATCATCAACAGGGTGAAAATCCCAAATCTGTATTTAATCTATATCTTATACATTAATTTTATATTATATTGAGCTTGACATCTCCAGTTCAAGGTCCTTTAGACACTTAAATCTAAACATGCCCCAAATTAAACGCTTTACCTCTTTTCTCCTTAATTCCATTCTCATGCCACCCTTCTTCCCTGTGAATGGCACCATCCTTATCCCGTTGCCCAATCTAGAAATTTGGACAGCATTGTCTTCACCCATTATTTTCCACAGACTAAACTATTAATCTTACCAATTTTACTACTAAACATTCATCACTTAAATATATTAGCAGTTTTATAAAAAGTATACAAAATAGATTATAACTGGAAGAAGGGGAGGACTTCAATCTCATTGACGCCCTGGACAAGAGCCCCTCCTTACAAACCATCCAAAAGGTGATGGCCCGCAAGACTGTGGATGACAGAGTGGTGTCTGAGATCAACGGCACCAAAGTTCTGAGGCATTAAAAGCAGCAGAAGTGGGCCATCCCATGGCAGGGCAGGAGACCAATAAAAAGTTCATTGACAGGTTAAAAAAAGGGGGTTATAATAACGGTGTATTATAGGAAAACCTATAGAATTTGAATTCTTTCATTTAAAGAGAGAAATGACATTTAGGTTGAAAACTAAAGAGTGAATGGGAGCCATCCAGGAGTGGGGCACGGGGGCGGCACTGGGCTGGAGAGGCCTCTGGGGAAGGAACAGCATATATGCAGAACTTGGAGTCCAGGAGGTTTGGAACAAAGAACCGGCATATATACACTACTGGGAGAGAATGAAGGAAAGTGAAGTGATTATGGGAAGTCAAGGCTATTTCTTGTGGAACTGCCTGTCTTATATTAAAAAAAATAACTTTATTTTAAGAACAAAGGAAAGCGATTATGAACTCTAAGCAGGAGGGTGACATTGCTTGATAATATTAAATTTAGGAGCTACACAATGGAGAATGATAGATTTCATAGTACGATTTTCATATATATACATATATATCATATATGTACATTTGTACCTTTTACTTTGCTCTTACAGTCTTTCTATGTGTTCCACTCTGTTGCCCTAAATAGCTTGCCCATTTCACCGAAGAGCAGACTCTTGATGAAAGGAATGTTCCTCATAACCCAGTTATTTCTCCTTTGGAAAGATAATTTTTATTTATGTTGTAAGACACATTATTCTGAAAGTTACCTCCCACTATACATTTTTTATATATTTGGTACATTTCTTTTCACAGAACCATTCTTTTTTCAATTCACACTCTATAGTACATTAGGTGACTATTTTAAGGTCTGCTCACCTCTGACTAAAAGATTATAACAAAAACACTGTTAGTGGCTTGGGAATTTTATTCTGATTTGACAAATAATTAATAGTTTTCTTTGATAACACTTTTTTTAGATGCAGCTGTGTGAAAAATCAACCACAAAGGGAGCTAGATCTTATTTATCATTAATTTTGACATTTTCTCAGATGTTTTCTGGGAACCATTGTAACCTGTTTAATTTGTCTCTGTATAACGGGTAGCAGATAGCCTCAATTAACATACTGATTAGTAATTTATTTAATGAGTTTCAGTAGTTTCACTCATTATTGCTGATATGGTACACTGAATCCTGGAAACTGGGATTTGAGTAAACTTAGAACTTGAAACTTGAACTGTCACAGAATTGCTTTTCTATGGTATGTTCATTATTTACTGGTTACTTCTCTCTTGTGTGCATGTGTAAGCAGGGAAGACATTGAAACCACATGGAAATGAATCCATAGGCTTATGGAGTTTGAAAATTTATTGATGAGTTGGTGTATCACATATATAATGGGGGATTAGCTGCAGCTACCTATTGGTGACTACAGAATTAAAGGTTCCATTCTGGGGGACTTCCAAGTCAAGATGGAGGTGTAGGTAGACATGCTTCACCTCCTCGTGCAACCATAAGAAGAAATACAACTAACATCAAAAAGAAAAACACCAAGAACTTCCAGAAAATCAAATTGTACAGAAGTCCAGCAACTAAGGATTTAAAGAAGCAGTATTCATCTAGACAGGAAGGAGGGGAAGAGTCACAGAGTCAGGGAAGAGAGGACATAGTATAGTCCAGAGAGGTGGTGGCAGCGGTGGGATGAGTTGTCCCACATTTACCTGTGGTGGATAAAAATTGGGAGGGATACCTTGGAAGTGAGCAATCCCAGCCTCAGGCCAAACCTCACAGAATATGTTTCCAGTGCCAGGAAGGTAAAGCCCTATAACTTGTGGCTGTAAAAACCAGTGGGGTTTGGGGTTATGGAAGAAGCTGCCTGTTTCTCAGGAGAGTCCATTTAAAGGGCCCACATGGACTTAGAACACAGGCAAACCCACCCACTCTGGGAACTGCCATCAGGGCAACAGCTGGAGCGGTACCTGCTGCATAAAGAAGTGTGTGAAGTGACTGGAAATGGGGTGAGTGCCAGGCAAACCTCTAGAAGCTGGAGAGTGTCATTGTCCTCTCTCCAAACCCTACCCCAACACAGAGCCAGGAAGCAGTGAAGTAGGTCACCCCACCCTATTGGATGCCTAAGGCTCTGCCTCATGCAACTGTACAGCTGTGCTGAGACAGAGGATCAAAGCAGCTCTACCTAATACACAGAACAAACAGGGAGGCTGCCAAAATGAGGAGACAAAGAAATATGCCCAAATGAAAGAACAGAACAAAACTCCAGGAAAAGAACTAAATAAATGGACATATCCAACCTACCTGATGCAGAATTCAAAACACTGATGATCAGGATGCTCAGAGAAGTCACCAATATGGCAACAACTTAAGGGAAGAAATGAAGGTTACATTAAGTGAGATAAAGAAACATCCACAGGGGACCAACTGTGAAGGGAAGGAAACCATGATTCAAATCAATGATTTGGAACTGAAGGAAGGAATAAATATTCAACTAGAACAAAAAGAAGAAACACTAATTCAAAACAATGAAGAGAGTATAAGACTATTGGACATCTCCAAAAGTGCCAACATCTGAATCATGGGGGTGCCAGAGGGAGAAGAGGAAGAGCAAGAAACTGAAAATTGAAATATAATGAAATAAAACTTCCCTAATTTGGTGAAGGAAGTAGACATACAAGTCCAGGAAGTCCAGAGAGTCCTAAACAAGTTGGACCCAAAGATGACCACACCAAGACACATCATAATTGAAATGTCAAAGATTAAAGATAGAGAGAGAATCTTAAAAGCAGCAAGAGAAAAGCAGAGAGTTATCTACAAAGGAGTTCCCATAAGAATATCAGCTGATTTCTCAAAAGAAACTTCACAGGCAAGAAAGAACTGGCAGGAAGGATTCAAAGTGATGAAAAGCAAGGACCTGCAACAATGTTTACTCTATCCAGCAAAGCTATCATTTAGAACAGAAGAGCAGATAAAGTACTTCCCAGACATGGTAAAACTAAAGGAATTCATCATCACCAAGCCAGTATTATATGTAATGTTAAAAGGACTTCTTTAAGAAAAAGAAGATCAAGGCCTGGCTGGTGTAGCTCAGTGGATTGAGCGTGGGCTGCAAACCAAAGGGTTGCTGGTTCGATTCCCAGTTGGGGCACATTCCTGGGTTGCAGGCCAGGTCCTCAGTGAGGGCCATGTGAGAGGCAACCACACATTGATGTTTCTCTCCCTCTCTTTCTCCCTCCATTCCCTTCTATCTGAAAATAAAATAAATAAAATCTTAAAAAAAAGAAGATCAAAATGATGAACATTAAAATGACAACAACCTCACAACTATCAACAACTGAGTCTAAAAAACAAAAAACAAACCAAGCAAACAACCAGAACAGAAATAGAATCAAAGATATGGAGATCATTGGAGGGTTTATGCTCAAAGGAAGAAAGGGGAGAATAGGGGAAAATGTTCAGGGATTAAGAGGCATAATTGGTAGGTACAGAACAGCTCATGTTCATCAGGGGGAGGTTAAGAACAGTATAGGAAATGGAGAAGCCAAAAACCTTATATGCATGACCCATGGACATGAACTAAGGGGGGGATTGCTGAAGAGAAGAGGGTACCAGTTGAAGGGGAGGAAAGGGGGAAAATTGGGACAACTGTAATAGCATAATCAATCAAATGTACTTTAAAAGATCAAAATAAATACTCCTTCCTATAAGCAAGAAATAAAATACCTCATTTTTGGGCACTGGATTAACTCCTTCAGGAGGCGGTTCAAGCCTAGTATCAGGGTTTATGAAAAGACATTAGAAAGTTACTTTTATCCTGAACAGGGAATAGTAAACATCCGCGGTTTATATATTACAAAGAAAATAGATAAACCCTCTTCTCTGGCTTAGGGTCTTAGTCTTCTAAACAAGAAGATTTAAGACTTGTGGGATTTTTTAAATAACATAGGTACTTGGATAGTAATGGCCTTTTTTTTGTTGGAGTGGGAATATAAAAACTGTGGTCAAAGCATCAGACTCTCGTATGAACGTTTACAGCCAATTTTTCTTCTGTTTCTATTAGGGGCATTTATTGTTACAGCTGCTATATGCCAGATCAAGCAAAGGACCAGAGTATTCTGCAATTGCCTGTTACAGAACTCCTCTTCCCCAGAAAGGTGCTTCCTTGTTGCCACACTTTATGGTGACATAAAGTTTCATGACATTTATGGAAATGTGTGTCATGAAGCAGATGGCTTGTTAGCCTGTTTTAGCAAGCTCATTTGTATCCATACAATATTAAACTTTTCCAAGTTCATGAATTATAAAAGAGTACTAGATTCTGTGTAGTCCAAAGAGTGCTTTAATTATTAAAATTAGACACGCCAAAGGATTCAAACCTGAGTGGAAATTAAAGATGGGTTTTGAATCAAGATAAGGATCCTCAATTGGATTCCTGTGAAATTAGTTCTCTTCAGGAGGTGCTGGATTTCTGCTACTATTACAAGTACTAATAAAGCTTTATCTCATATTACTTCCTGACAGACAGCCTTTGTGAAAGCTAAACTTGTAATAAACTTTTCTGTTCACTTCCCATGAAACATACTCTCTTAATTCAGTGCTTTTGCATGTGCTGTCCGTATGTCTGGAAGTCATTTTCGTGCTTTCACACCTCCAACTTTGAAAAATCTACCTACACATACATGTCAAGGCCCATCTCAAACAAAACTTCCTTTACAAATGTTTCCATGGCTTCTGCAGTTGTGTAATTCCTCCTCCGAGTCTCGTCAGATTCCCTGTGGTGTACTGTATCATGTCTGTATGTGTGTCTGTTGTGTTGTTCATTTCGATAACTTTTCAAAGCTGATGATCCACTTCTCTTTACCTCTGTATAGCTCTCCATTGCCTAATGGAATATCTTAAAAGTAGTGAGTGTTTAATGGATATTTATGGAGTTTTTATTTTTAAAGTTTCTTATGGTAAGAATATCCTAAAATATTATTTTAACAGACATTCTTTCTTTCTTTAACTGTTAAGGCTGTATGGTCTATAGAGCTTCCCTTTTTACTTCAGCCCTCAGGAAGTTCTGAGCTGTTTTCTGATCATTTGTAATATCTTTTTGTAGCCTTTGCTTCTGATACAAAGTTTCTCTTCCCTCCCCGTTAGCACCTGTCCCTACCTTCCTTGTCTCATTTCCATGGTTATGGATTTTGTTATAAACACCAGCTCGCTCAACCGGATTCTCACTCATTCACTTATCAGACGTTTATTGTCCTTTGTATAGTAGGCATGAGGCTAGACACTAAAGATGTAAAGATTGGTAAGATATAGCTGACACTCTCAAGAAGCTCACATCCTAGTAAAAGTGTAGTTGAAGTACTTAAACAATTACAACAAAGTAAATAACAACACATCGATCACTTTCAGATTTTCAGTCTGTCCTGGAAGTGGTAAGAGGACATCATGTTTTCCCCAGGACAAACGAGTTCTTTTCCTTGCTCGTTCTTTCATTTCTGTGAAATAGTATAAATCTCATTTTTCCTTTTTAAAACCATCTCTTTCTGAAGCAAACATTAATAGTTATAGCCTCTCTTCATCCAGAGACGATGCCAACACACACACACACATACACACACACACACACATGAAATCTGATGTCATTGAAAACCTATTCATTTCTTTTGAATTACAAATATTTTACTTTCTTTGGTAGAAATAGATAATTTAATTTAATCTATTTCTAAGGTATTCTAGAATCAAATTGCCAGAAAATGTTGCTTTGGTGTCAGTCTCAAATGACAGCCAGAACTTAATAATACTGAGCATCCTGGCCTTGGCTTTTCCTCCTTTGAAGCTTTCTACAGTAGATTCACATAATGATGCTTACAAGTGAAGGACGTAATAGGAAAATACGTTTTGCCCATCATATCTTACTACAGGGTCTTGTTTTCAAATTAAGATTGGTTTAAGACATGTTTCTGAAGTAGTTTAACATCTAGTTTAGGTTAATGTGGTGGAAAGAACATTAACTTCCCAAGTAGGACACCAGAGTTTAAATTCTAATTCAGAGTACTTAGCGCCACCAAACTGGCGATGGGGGGCAAAGCTCTCCGCCTCCGTGGCCTGATCCACAAAACGAAAAGATTGGACTCAGGCAGTCTCTATGAGCCTTTTCAGCTCCAAACTTTTGTATTGCTACAGGTTTTATTTAATGAATGCATTAATTAATTAATATAATGAAGATTTTATTCATTTAGATAATTTCTTTTATGTTTGTTCTTTCAATCCAGATAAAATGAGATCCCAACTTTATTAAGTTTGCTGCATTTAAAAAATATATTCTCAGGATAAATGATCTCTTTCTACAAACTACAAAAAGGGGAAGCTGTGTTTGATCTCTGCATCTGGGCAGACAGTAATTGGACTGATCACTTTGAAAATTCACTGTTGGCCAATTAGCCATAGCCAGTGCATTTAAAATGCATTCTGGATGACTAATTTTACATAAAATCATGTATGAAATGTTATATAATTAGATCCCCATTTGTTTGTAAAAGGATGATTTTTTACCAATTAAAAGCAAGCAAAGTGAAGTGTTTTTTCTTCTCACCAGTATCTGATTATATATCAGCAATATAGATAGTTTGAAAGCAAACAAATAACCAAAGCCATGCTCTACATACCTCTGTAGTACTTAGGGTCTGTCATGCCCCCCCGCCCCGATTTTCATCATTATCAAGCCCCCATCTCTACCTGTCAAAATTATAGCCAACTCCTAGGTGATCTCTCTTAATTAGCACTCATGAAGATTATCATAGCACATTTTTGATACTTTTTAAAAACGTCCTTCTGAAATGTGATTGATACAACTACATTGTTTTTTACTCTGAAATTCAAAAGGTTGTGACGTCCCCTTCACATCCTGACCTCTCTGAGTCAAACCAATTACCAGCCAATTTCCGATAATGAGCAATCACATAATCATGAGATTGGAAGAGACCTTGAGAGGGCATATGGTTCTCCCTCCCATTTCAGTCTGGGCTGTACTGAAATCATCTTGGAAAGTAATTATCTACCCTTTTCTTTGACATTTTTAAAGCAAAGGGTTCACAGTCTCTGAGCTCCATTTACTCACAGTGGTAACTTGCTTGATCATGCAACTTTCATTGGCTTCCTCCTCTTCCCTGTCTCATTTCCTGTTCCACTACTGATGTGTCCTGGGATCATCTCCCAAATAAGCTGCTTGTACTCAAGTCCTCACTTTAGAGTCCACTTTAAGGGAACTCAATTAAGACACTTTGATATAGCCCTTAATGAAGACAGAAATCATCAATGAAACAAAGAAAAACATTAGATTGATTACATTGTTGTTAACACAAAGAGTACCCTTTTTTGTGCACCGTCACTAAAAACAAGGTGCCGAAACAACTTTCATGTAAAATAGTTCTTTATGCTGTTTCTAAATCCTAAATTCTTATTTCTTAATTTCCATAATGATAACAGCAGTATTCAAATCAATAATCATACAATTTAACTATTGTTCACAATGCAGCCATTGTGTCCAGGAATCACAGGAACCCAGTCCTCATAATATGTGTGGGATGTTTAAAGGCTTTTAGGAAACAGTTTAGTATATTTGTGCAAAAAGAGTTGGGAGTCTCATCCTTCCCTTGTTTTTCACAGATATAGATAAATATGGGTTAAAAATAATCTGTTGTATCTGTTGGAGTTACCTTTTAAGTAATATATGCAAAGGTCTAAAAAGCAGGTTTTTAGCTTAGTTGATCAGAGTTAACATAAATAAAGTACTGTTCATAGCTAAAAATGCCACTAAGAAATAGAACACATCCATAGGTTTAATACATAGCATAGCTCGGGTCTATGCCTGCTCAGTCTCCACCCCCTCTCTACCATGTATGCCAATAGTTATGTAGAAAAATCTTAAAGGCTAAATGTAGGTGTTTAAATGCATCACCATGAATAATATTCTGCCACCAACATCCTGACAACAGAAATGTAAATTTTTGGAGTGGGCATGTAAAAATAATAAAATTATTTCCCCCTTTCTTTTTCCTTTTTATCATTTTATGAGAATGGTAAATTGTAAGAAGATTGAATTTCTCTCTCTCTCTCTTTTTGCTTTTTTGTTCCTTTTTGAATGCTAAGTGGTGCCTATGCATACCCCTGGCGTGAGAGGTGGCCCTTAGCTCTGACAACACAATTTTGGTTAGGGTAAGGACAAAGTAACACTTGAAGGCTACTATCTGTACTCCATTTTTAGGCAGAGTATCAGGAGACTTACGGTCTGGCCTTCCCCTTTCTGTCCATGCTGTATTAAACTGACTGTATAACATTTGCTGTGAATTATAAGTCAACTGGACTTATTAGTTTTATATCTTCTCCTCTGACAGAAAAGGAAACTGGTTCTTTAATTAATCCGTCTGCCTATGTTATGTACTTTGTCCACCTCTTCGCTACCTCATTGGTGAAGGGGAGGATGAGACTATGGGGCTGACCAAACACACAGCATCTAATCCAGGAAACATGAGATTGACAGAAATTTATTAGTCACATATACTCATAGCCTAACAGTCAAGGACAGTGAATGCAATGCACTTGGGTTGCACTTGGGTGCATAGTGAATAAGCGTGTGGGAGAAACAACAGATTGTGATGACCCCTGATTCATGTGGGAAGATGATATTGATTTGTTTGAATATTTTTATGGTCTGTCAATGAAACGAAACCCATTAAGGTGAAGACCAGGAGGAGTGTGGAGGGCCCAGCTGACAGGGGAACTAGCCGGGTGGGAATCTTTCTTGCTCAATGAGGGCATATCTGGTGAGAGCAGGGCACTCACAGTTAGGTCTTCGGGACCCTGTTAGGTTCAAAGATGTCGAGGCAGCGTGTGGAATTTTTGGCCTTACAATACGGGTGAGCTTTCTGTCTGATAATTGGAGGCCAGTTAGGTGTCGTCTCTTGTCGTGGATTTCGACCCACAAAATCCGTGGGGGGACCGCCCCGATCGCATGAATCAATCTTACCCAGAGACACGCTTGGAGATGAGAATGTGGCAGCCACGGGTCTCTTCCATCTCCATTTTGGGAAAAAGACCTCGTGGGTTGCTTAGCCAGGGCTTTTATTAGAGGCATTAAGACACATTTACATTGGATTGATTATTCATGGGATTAAGCAGAACAGGGGTAAGATTACTCATTAGCAGGGCATCAGGATGTAAATTCAGGTCCGGTGGCAGACAGGACAAGGTTAAAATAATATGCAGGGGTCAGCAAGCCAGAATTTCTTAAGATACATCTTTGCCAAATTCCTATTAGAGAATTCCCATTCCACAGACATGATCCACACTTGCCCACACGGGAATCACACGGAGCTGTGCTTAAAACGTGTAAATTCTTAGGACTGCGTGTTTACACACATGTGGAAATCACTTCCACAGTCTCTGCTATCGAGGTTGCTGTCTGGGGTTCTAAATAAAGTTATCCTTGTAACCTGGAGAGCTTCTTATCCATTCCAAGTCTACTCAGTTTGGACTAAACTTGGAATATTGGTTTAGTCTTGTCTATTACTACTACTACTACTACTACTACTACTACTACTACTACTACTACTACTACTACTACTACTACTACTACTACTAGTTTGGTCTAAACTTGGGCTCACTACATTTCTTGTAACTGTGTAAATTTCATAATTCTTGTGCAGGCAGGTTAGGCCTCCAAATCTAATTTTCTCCAACCTCCTCATTGCATGTTGCTGTCCTTCTGAAGCCTGTCGTCATTGTGACTTGTTTCCAAATCTCCTCTGTGAGGTGTATTAATGATCCCTAAGAATGCTTTTAAAATCAGAACCTTCACACAAACTCTACTTCAATTTTGGATAAAAATTAAAATGATTACAATGAAAGATACTATTATTTATTCATTATTATATGCCAGTCATTCTGCTGAATTCTTTATAGGCATGTTGCTGATTAATTCTCACAAACCTGACTTTAGAAGTAAGGAAAGTTAGGCTCAGTGATCTTGCACAGCTTTTCCATGATCAGACAGGTAGTTAATGGCAAAGTCTTGACTACGAGGATCTGCTACATCTATCACAAAACTCATAAAAATTTAAGTGATGTGATTAAAGATTTCAGAATCTCCAAATGAAGACTATGTGTTCACAGAGCTTTGGACGACCTTGATGCATATTTAGAACCCCCCAGACCTGACCAGGACAAGTGTCCAGCGCCCTGGATGCCTTGCCAAATGTTAGGCCTGATTTGCCAGCCGTCATCTCACCAGAAAACACCTTTATTGGAAGGCAAAGGGCAGAGATCCCTTGGGAGGCACATCTTAGTATGGGAAGGAGGCTTTTAAAGCAAGAGCCATATCCTTGTATGAGCAGGGCAGCAGACCTTAAAATGAAGCTATTGGCATTTCACACTGTAGAGAACAATGCCTTGGACTGGCTAGTAGAAGGTGTTGACTTAGAGTGGCAATGAAATCTTTCACGTCTTTCGGGAGATGATACCAATGATTTATAGGATTCAGTGATAGTATCTTCCTCCCTCACCACTTACTTCTGTGGCTAGTACATTTACATAAAGAACAGTTTAATATTCCTAATAATTACTATTTTTATTTAGACTTCCTGCTGCATTTTAACTTCAAGGAAAGAAAATGAAGACAGACTGTTTTTCTGAAGGTTTTATAGCTTTGGTGTCACCATCTGGGAGGGACTTTGGTACCCTATAGGAACAAAGTCATGGGAATTTTCCATGCTCAGGGTTGATTTGAGTTTGCCTATCTGGTCAGTGCCAACTTGTTCTGTGGGCAGCATGTGTGAATCCCAGGATATTTTAGTTCCGTTAATCTGATCAGTGCCAGTCCATTTCTGGCTTTCCTGTCCACCTGCTGACTCTCTGGTGTTGGCTTCCTGCTGCTCTGTCCATCTGTTAAGAATTTATTTACAAAATGCACTAAAATGCAAAATGTACCAGAGTGGGATTTAACATCCCCCTGCCCAGGAATGGCATCATGCCAGAGCATAATTTCCAATTGTTATTAAGCTTAAGTACAAGAAATTGAAAGATTCAAGGGACTCTTACCTTTACTTGAAATCCCGTAGGCAAAATGGCAATGGAAGTAATCTTTATTCTTACCCAGGGTAGGTAATTCTTATGCTACATAGAGATGCAGAGTCTAATTTCATAGCCATTTCTAGAAAAAGCATTGGATTGGTAAACATAAATGTATGATTATAACCCAGGATCTATCATTACCTGTTCATGTGACTTTAATCTGAGCTTCAGCTTTGGGAATTGTTGTACCAGATAATGTCTGAAGTTCACTCCAGTACAAAATCAGGATTGCCCTTACTTTCATGTAGATACACACATGTGTACACATGGAAACACATGGGTGTAACATATGTGGAGGTAGATAGGAAGCAATGAGAGGTTATTCTGGCTTGAATGCTGTCATGCATGGAGGGAAGGATGTTCTTCTGAGATACAGGTTGCCATGAGGTAGGTGGTATAGGAGCAAGGTCTTGATTGACGAGGTAGGAAGTCCTCTAGGAGAAAAAAAACTAGAAGTAAAATAGGTCTAAATAATTAAATAACTATTAATAGAAAGATAAATATATTTATGGAGGTTAAAAGAAAGTAATGGAGAAAGAATCTGTAATTTTTCTTTGTCTAAGGGTATGTATGTGAATGGAAGAGTTGGGATATTGTTCATAGCTGAACACAAAACTGATGATTGGATCAAATGATATGAAACAAGATTTATTTTCACAGTTATAGCTCTGAGGTCAGTGGGAGGACCATGCTAGAAGGCTCTCAGCTGGGCAGCTGGATTAAGAAGACTTACCATCTCTTCAGCCATCAAAAATAAAATGAACAAAATTGAAGCTTAGTAATTTTTGAGATTTTCACCTTCCATACACCGTATAAGAGCTTAATGCTCATTACATATAATTTCTGTTCAGCATTTTTACCAATTACCCCGAGGTAGGACTTAGTAAGTAGTTGGACAGGACTCTGTCTTTCCATGTGCCACGTATTCCCAAGAGGACTGAAAACTGGTAAGCTTGAGCATCCTGATGAAGGTCACATTTTATAAACTCTTACTTGAGGTTTCCCAGATAAGATTAATGATAACAATGCTATATTTTGGATTTTTATTTGGCAACTGTTGAGCTCTGACTCTTATTTGTAATATATTCATAGAATATAATTTGTAAATAGCTTTTAATTTTCAGAGTAGTTTTAAGTTCACAGAAAAACTGTATGGAAAGTACAGTGTTCTCTTATGCCTTACCCCCTGAATTTTCCCTATTATTAACATCTTGCATAAGTGTGCTACAGTTATTATGGTTAATAAACCCATTATTATTATTAACTAAAGTCCAGTTTATGATTCACTCTTTGTGCTGTGCAGTGCAATGGGTTTTACCAAAGGGCATGTTTCCAACATCGTAGGGTCATGTAGAATAGTTTCAGTACCCTGAAAACATCTGGCGTCGCCCATTTAGCACATCCCCAGTCCCAAATCCCTGGCAACCACCAATCTATTTTCTTAGTCTCTAGCTTTTCCTTTGCTAAAATATCATATAGTTGGGTGTGGCCTTTTTAGACTGATTTCCTTCACTTAGCAATATGGACTTAATGTTCTTCCATTTTTTTGTGACTTAAACGCTCATTTAATTTTTATCAGTCTATAATATTTTATCGTATGGATGTACCACCACTTGTTTAGTCATTCACATGTGTCATACGACATCTTGGTTGCTTCCACTTTGGGGAACTTATGAGTAAAGCTTATACAAATGTTCAAGTGCAGGTTTTTGGGTGGTCATGTTTTGAACTCATGATATATATCATATGTATTATGATATACTACACTATTGCTACATCATATGCGAAACTTATGTTTAGCTTTGTAAGAAACTTACAAACTGTCTTCCAAAGTCGCTGTATCATTTTGCATTCTCAGCAGTAATGAATGAGAGTGCCTGCTGCGCCATGTCCTCACAGGCATTTGGTGTTGTCAGTGTTCTGACTTTTGGCCATTCTAATGGGTATATAATAGTATTTTGTTGTTGCTTCATTTGCAATTCCCTAATGACATATGAGGTTGAGCATCTTTTAATATGCTTATTTGTTATCTATACATCTTCTTTGGTGATATATCTGTTTATAAATGTTATCTGTTTTAATTTGGTTGTTTTCTCGTTGTTGAGTTTTAGAGTACTTTATATAGTTTGGCTACAAGCCTTTAATAGGATACGTTTGGCAAAGTGAGTTTCTTATAGCCAACATACGGGTATAGCTGGGCCATATTTTTTAATCCAGTTTGATAGTCTCTTTTATTGGATTAGTTCAAGCATTCACATTTAAAGTAATTATTGATATAGTTGATTTAAAATCTATTTTATTTATGAAAACTTTTTATTTGTTGTTCTTTTTTTGTTTCTCTTTTTGTCTTCCACATATTCTCTGATTTTAACTGAGAAGTTTATATGATTACATTTTCTCTCGTCTCTTAGCATATGTACCATACTTCTTTTAAAAATACTTTTAATGGTTTCCCTAAAGGTTGCTATATACATTTACAACTAATCTAAGCCTATTTTAAAATAACACTATACTGCTTCATGGGTAGTACAGGTACCTTATATTTAATTATGACTTTAATACTTGGTAAGTTAAAACACAGTTTATATTTGAGCCCTAAAATTAGCATGTCATAGAATCTCTTAGACATGTTTATATTATGGCTTAGTCATCTAATTTGAACCTACTAGAAGTATCAGAGTATAACATATTAAATCATTGGTCTCAATTTTTTATTCTCCTGTAGTAGTATTATTACACGGCAGGACTTCAGGGTGGGTGGTTTTGAGAGACAAGTTTCCATTGATTTCTCATGTTTCTTCACAGTCTGGGTATTCTAATACATTTAATAGCAAATGACCCTGGAAGCTAGAGATAATAGTTCCTCCAGAGATCATTAGAGACATATCACTCCAGAGTTATCACGGGGTGGTAAACATAAAGCCTAAAGGCCTCAGACATGAGTGACTTAAAGTTAATACTTTTTAATGCATATGTGTTTTAAAGGCTGTGTGTTAAACCAAATAAGTCTTGTTGGAATTTTAGGCTGATGGAAAAGGAAATGAAAACATTCAGACAAAGTGGTGTTCAAGGCCCCCGCTAGCGCACAAAGCACCTTTGGACATCAAAAACACCCATTCTTCAAGACGCTTCCATCTGTTGGAATATTGTTGTGTTATACTGATTTTGCTGGAACAAGACATCACCATCTGCCAGGAAATTTCTGTCATAAATAAACAAATGGATGGGGTCTATCATGTGAATGGTTCTCTCTCAGCGATGGCGGTATCTGCAGGGTACGGACTGTACCATATGGGGCAGGCCTGACTGGAAGACAACTTTTCTCAGAAAAATTCACCCTGTAGCCAAGGATCCTAAGCTGAAAGTCTGCACCAGGCTTCAGGTCTTATAAAACTTTCCAGATTTGCAATCATTCTGAAATCTCAAGTAATTTTTATGAAACAAAAATAAGTCAAGGAAAAGGAATTTGCATTTGTTGAACACCTACCTACTACCTACTAGTGTAGCACTCGACACTCCATAATGTCTCACGTGATCCTCCCACTACCATTTTGAGTTAGACTAAATAACATGTGTTACAAGGATGAGAAAACTAAAGTGTGAGAGTACAAAGATTTTTCCAGCTAGTAAGTAGTAAACCCAGGATAATAAGCACAAGGGTGTCTAGAGACTTCCAGGCTCTGATGTGGGATCCTCAGAAAGATAATCTTGGATTTTCTCAATGAAAAATACAAGTAATAAACACAGCATGAGTATAGGACCATTAAAATTTTATATATATATATGTGTGTGTGTGTGTGTATTTAATTATTGTGTTATATATTATACATACGCATGTATATTATATATATGATATACATATAATATATCAGGGAATATTAGATTCCTTGTCTTTGTTATCCTAAAGACAGTAGCAGGAGAGCCTATATCTTTAAGATTCCTGTATTAAGCTAAATTGATTTACTATCATTTATTTCTAAACCTCATATAATGAGTACACTTGTCTATGAATCCCAGTCTTCTTCTAGCCATTTTCTGCTAGTGCTACTAATGCTTCCACCTGTACATTGAGCTTCACTCAGTGTCTGAGTGAACATCGATAATGGTAAGCTACCCGTTAAGATCACTGGCATCTCAGCTAGCGGGATGTAGAACTGATGTTGCTGCCTTTGATGTGACTTTATCCCAGGCACCTGTGGGCACTGCACATTGCAACCTGCCCTTTTGCTGTCTCTGCACCTGGGATAAGTCCACTTTGCCAAAGTCATTTAACCTCACACCTGTTTTCTTACTGATCATTTGCTTAGTGAGGATTTTAAAATTTAACCCACTTTGCCAGTCCTCTCCTGCCCTATACTGTCTCATGTCTCTTCTTAATCGAGGCATCATCATTGCACTTCTAATTTGGTTCTGGGATGTAGTACCTAAGTTTTCTACTGCTACGAAGCCCCTTTCTTGCCTTCAGTTCACTTGCTGGTTGGACACCCTGTGTAGCTTTTTCTAGCTGGATGCTATCTGCTCTGATCTCTCCAGCTCTTGGCTGCTGTTTTGCTCTGAGTGGACCGAACACTTGGAATCTGGCCAGGGCTGCACATCTGTGTTGATATTACCCACTGCTCGAACTTTCCCTGACCCATCTCATCGACTGCAATGAATCTTCTGAATTAGACCTTTCCAAACTAAGGCTGCATTCACCACCTCCCCCATGACTGTACCCAGCCCTGTAGGCTTCCTGTGACCCCAAGACAGCAGATCCCTTCTGCAACACGGGCCCATTCTTCCTAGGATGCCAAAGTTATTTTATAACTTGCTTGAGCACACACTCAGTGCTTATACTCCAAGTTCATTCCCAGAACACTGTTTTCCTATGTTTGCCCATCACTATTGTTGGTCTCATTACTGAAAAGGTGGAGTAGAGACTTTGTAAAATCTGGGTTGAGTGGGAAACCAAGAACCTGTGGCTCCGAGAAGCCAGCTTTCGTCTCCTGGCGCAGACCATTGGAGAGTGCTGGGCAGCCATGCATTTCTGCCAGAGTTCAACGGAACAATTCTTCAGAACTCTCTGTCAGTAAAGAGGTGAACAAGCACACAAATAGCAATAGACTTAAGGCAAAGCCATGTAGTTGTAAAGAAAAAGTGGTAAATTTAACTATGAGCCTTTCCACTCCTCAATATATGCAGTCACATCTACAAACAAAAACGGCTCCCAGTGTGCCGCACTGATGTATTATTAAACATCGTGTTTGGAATCGTCTCTGACTGACTCACACTTTCAGGGCTTGTTCTATGTGATCTACCGAGACACATTATTAAAGTGCCCTGTTCCAGAATATAAAGTCAGATCCTCATTAACTAGGACAAAGAGCGTTAGCATCCAAGCTCAAGATTAGAAGGAAAACTCCTATCTCCAAGTGACAAATGTGAGTGTTAGTAGCATTGTCGCATAACCCTGGGAATTCATTAAAAGTGTCAGGCTGTGTCATAGGGGCACTTTGCATTGACAGCCCCAGCGGATAAAAACTGTGATAATTGCTTTCCTTCCTTGGTTACCTTTCACCTTAGCAAGGAAATCCGATTGTAAATAAATAACCCTACGCTGACACATCACAAGCTTTGTGCAGAAAACTGCTCTATGAAATGTGCATCTCAAGGACTGCAGGACACTTTTCATAAGAGAACTAATAGAATTTACCCTGTGGGTTTTATGTGATTACTGACTTCCCTTCTTAACTGAAACCACGTTATTTAGTAACTCTTGACTCCTTGAAACAAAAGACGGAGTAAACAATGGTAAAGCGGAAAATAAAATGGTAAAACATAAAGAAGGGAAGAAAGAAAAGCAAGAATGGAAGCAAGTAAGAAGAAAGACAGGAGAAAAGAAAACAGAAAAGAAAGAGAAAAGGAAGAAAGAGGGAAGGAATTGAAGAATGAATGGAAAAAATCATGTTGTAGAGGCAGGCATGACTCTGAAAAACTCCTATCAGTAATCTTACTGATAGAAGGGAGTAATGATGCTATTTCTTATTAAACACTTTTACTCTTAGCTGGCAAAACACACATAAGAAATACAGAAGAGTGAACAGAATAGCTTTTTGTTTGTTTGTTTTGGGATGTATGGTTTCTGTTCATTAGGAGTCCTACGGAACTTGAGCTTCTCAACTGACTTTTCTATTCTATTCACTTTTTCATCTCAGCTCCTCATGGGTCTTTCTATCACCAAGCTCAGCAGCACCACCTGTTACTCCCCAAGCAGCTCACTGCACTTGACCTCATCTTATTCTTTCTTTTAATTCCTCTGCTCTGCTCCTCTAGAGTTCTTCTGTTATGTGCCCCAACCTCAGCTCATTTCTATCCACTCCAGTTTATTTCTATCCACTTCCACCCTGTTTGGCCCTAAAATGAGGATAAAGAGATCATTTAGAAGACCATTTATATTTTTAGTTTTTGTGGATGAAAATGATCATTTGCAAAATAATTTGACTTTTAATCCTACCAGGATGCATTCTCTTTTAGTCTGTTGCCTGTGTAATATCATGCTAAAAACCCTTGGTTATTATACTGAAAGTGATGTCTCTTCCTTTACCCTGAGTCTTAGTGCCTACTGCCTCCTTATGAATATTGGCTTTGTTACAGACAGGATGTTAGTAAGTGAGAATGTGTTCATATCAGGTTTTAAAGGGGAACAGAAATAAATTTGTAATTCTTTCAATTTTATTTAAAAAGCACATATGCATGCTATTTTTTAAATGAAGATAAAGTAGAAAATGCTCTAAAATATTTTGAATTTAGTGCATATTTAATAAATGGTGACTACTGATATTAAATACTAAGCTACTGAAGATCTGATAATTAGCTGGGTACATTTGACAAATGGATACTTCTCTCTCATTAGAATCGAAAGTCAGACTTAAAGAAGACATTTTCTTGGTAAGATGACAAGGCAAATGAGTTCTAAAATAAAACAATTTATTTGAGGTGACATTTTTATATCTAGTACCTGGTTTAAACTCAAAATCATGTAATAGCATACAGAACTGGGTATTGTCTTTGGCCTTCTGACCATAAATTACACAATGAACTGGGCAATTAACACAATGATTTTATTTAGGCCACAATAGGGATAATGTTCATTACTGAGGAATATCTTAAAGAAAAGAAAGGGGGGCAGGTATTACAGAGGCAAATAAACAAAGCAATATTGAGGAAAGATAAAGAGAGGTCTTATCTGAGTTTTCTGAAGAAGGTGGAGGTGGCTATTATCTGGGAATATTCCAGGGCAGGGTGATTCTTGCAGTTACCAGATTAGCTTATGAGCTTGTCAGCATTGCCCGGAACAAAAAATGGTGTGTGTGTGTGTGTGTGTGTGTGTGTGTGTGTGTGAATTCTCAACAGTCCTATCTTTCTTAGAGTACGAAGCTCTCATAAAGTTCAAGTTGTCAGTCTCCTATCTTACACATGGCCACTATCATTTGTTGCTGATCAATTCAGAAGTGATCAAAAACCTTCTAAGTAAGTCAAAACAAGGCCTAAAAAATAATGTTCAGAGGGCTCTTGTTAGACTTGTTCCTGTAAAACTAGTTGACCGTTTGTGAGAGGTATTAGTAAAGTTCAACTGCTTCAGGAAGTTCAGATATCTTAGAAGAGGGGTGCCTAAAATTAAGAGAAGCATGAACATTAAATATTATATTAAGGAGCCAGGAATGAAACCCTGAGGATAACCAGGTTAGTTAATTCCAAGATGATGGTGAAGGAAAATCTTTGGGTTATGCAGCATGGGTTATTGAGTTTCTTCAAGCTCTCAAACTAGCATGTCAATGTTTTTGTTGAAGTGGTCTACAGTTTTCATTACCTTTTACATAAGGACATGGCCTGAGCATTTCACCAACATGCTTAGTGCCCCGGATAGTGACTTTGTAACCATAGAACCAATTCAAATTGATCCTGTCCTGTTTATTGCAAGGCACTGAGTTGCTTTTCCAAGAACTGACAGTGACCAGTGGGGAAGAGTGAGGGAGGTAATGGGGGAAAGAAAGATGAGAGGAAAGTCAAGGACATGCACAGAGGACCCATGGGCTTGGACAACGGGGTGGGGAATGACTGTGGGAATGGGAGGGGAGATGGGCAGGGAAGGGGAGAGCAATGGGGAAAAATGTGGGACAGCTGTAATTGAACAACAAAAAATAATTTAAAAAGTAAAAACAGAAAACAAAGACAACAGTCTAAAATCACAAGTTATGCAGCCAAAGCATGCACAGAGTAGAGAACTTTGGCCTCCAGATGCAACTGATACCAAAGTCTTGCTCCCTCCATGGAACCAAAGGGTCAACTTAGCAATACAAACTCTTTTTCCCCTCGAAAGCAAGTGCCATAGTTTTGGTTCCTAGACACATCAGGCAGTGCGCCCTTGCTCGGTAACACGGGGAGAACCTCCGGTCATATGGTTTTCTGCAGTGGTGACACCTTCAAGATCATCAGGCTTCTGCTCTCAGGACTCTTCAAGATTGTAAATATAAGGGTCAACTGGTTGACAACATAACGTCCCAGTGGAATCTAGGTAGTCAGGTTCAGTTTTCACTGACATCCAGTTAGATGGGAAGAAGAAAAGTTGAAATAGTTTGGAGGGCTGTTTCCAGATACTGAAGGGAACTGAAAGAATTGAAAGTTTGGTAAAGATTAACAATTTAAAGATAGTTCCTCAAATTGTCTTTTCCAAGGATGGGGAGGGATGAGAAGTCAATGAAATCTCTGTCAGGCAAGCCAAGTCAATGCACCGAAACACAGATTTCTCAATAACACTTCCTTGAAAATAAAACTAAATGTCTAGAAATATATAATTAATATCTTTGTGTTTTGAAAATTGTTTAGCAGTATTATATAACTTATATTACATGAAAATATTTAAACTAAATAAGCTTAATATTATGTTACTGTATAATATTAATTAAATGTAAAAATTAAATATTTAGGGATTTCATCACAAGCACCAAATATTGTTAGAGGAAGCCATACATCTGTCTTATTTTCTAACTGAAAGTCATAAAAATGAAATTTTTAAAGGGAGAGAAAATAACAGCATGTAGAATTTAATCTCACTTTGCCATGTATATATAAATATAGGTATTAATGTATTATTAATACATTAAGATACATTAGGTATTATTAAGATACATATACATACACATTTATAGATATATACACATATATAGAATACATTTATATAATATCGATTAGTGTTTTTTTTCTGGGTGTTAGTGTTATATTTTTCGATCTTTGTACCACCCTATTTTCTATAAAAGTATGAATTAGTTCTGTTTAAAGAAGTTTACATAAGAAGAATAATTAAATGCCTAGGGTAAAATAGGTCTCGTTAATAATGGCAATTAGCTAAATCTGAGGAGTCATGGAAGACTATTACAACAAAGAGAAACAGATCAGATCATTAAGATACAGGTGCATGTTGAATACTTTGGACTGCTGGACTGCTATTAAGTTATTAATGGGTAGAATGGCATTTAGTTAATTTGCAGAGTATGAAAAACAGCTGTGAGAAATTTCCTAACTTTGCTAAAAATATGAAGAGATATAGTATTATTTTCAATTTTTATACTAAAATAGGTACAAATCATTTTTAGAACTTTTTATTTTAAAAGTAATAATTATAATCTAGAGGCAAAATGCCACCAACATTGATACTGATTTCTGATTTACTAAAATCAATCATAATTTTCTACTCTTTGGATTAAATTCAGGTCTTTAATCTTTTAAGAATGTATATACAAAAGTAAGTTATTTGAAATTCCCTTTATTATATCAGTAAATTTCATGATCTTATAAAGCCTGATTTATCATGGGAGAATAAAACCTCTTTTGGTAAAGGGGAGTAATAAAAATTCTCTAAAATTTAAAATAAACTATTCCCAGAAAACAACATAATAAATAATAGAATATATCTTTAATATGGAAATGTCAGAGTGAAGCAAAATTAGATTAAGTGTGTAATGAAACTTGCCTTAAAAATCAGAAACATTTAAAGACATTATTGGTATATCCTATGACACAAAATATTTGGTGTAAAAATGGAAGACATATCCAAACGAGTTATTTGACACTGGGGACAGCTTTAGAGTGACGATTCAAAGAACACAGTTCTGTCTTTGGAATAGAATCCAAAGGCAAACCCACCTCTGTATACAGGCTGTGCTACCTGGAGCCTCACAATAGTAAGGTGTTATATGGTCAGAGGGGTGGGAATGTTGCAAGTGGAGACCACTGGGTTGTCTCACTCAAGGCCCCAGGAGTTCTCTCTGTCTCATTCTGCTTTGCCTGTGGTTCCCAACGTTCCACATTCCATTTCGAGGGTACCTAGGGGTGTTTTGGACCATGCTGGGCAATGTTTGTTTGTGGCTCCATTCCCTAGGTGGGTGTAGCAAGTCCTGGCACTGTCACTGTGACCTCTCCAGGGTGACCTACAGACCGCACTAGACAGAGGTTGAAGGCTGCGCTCCCCCACAAGAGCAAGGGCTGCCCTTTGACTGGATGCATGAGTGCTGTGAGGGTTTGAAATTGTGAAATTTAGTTTGATTCCCTGCCTAATTTATTTTTTTGCTATGATATAAACTCCATTCTTGACTTCCCACTGGGCCACCCCTGGTGGCTGCCCATTCATAGTCTCATTTGGGAGAATAAGACTTTTTTCCTCACAATCTTAGATTGTTCTGTCACTATCCTAATTCTCCTTTAAGTAATGTGAATGGATCCTGACTAGAAGCAGAAGGGTCACCGTTTTAAAAAAAGACAAAAAGTTAAAGATTTATGTTTTAAGAGATTTTAGGATGAAGGGACTGACCCTATTATAGATTCTTAAAAAGGGCTTCTGGTCCTCAGAAAATATCCTTTTTACCAAACAACAATGGGAAGACAGAATGGTAATGTTTAAATATAAAACCCCCAAATATAGTTTTTCCTCTGTTCTACAAATACGTACATTTTTACCTTCAGCATAGTTACATGCTCTCAAATCTTTTATTTAGGTTACTGAAGTTACCAAGCCCAAATTTTATCTCTTTTTCTTTTCAGTGAGTCAAGTTACCAGAATCTTTTGAGAAATATATGTAAATCCAGACAATGGACAATATTATACATGAATGTATATCTATCATCTATGTGTGCATATATGTATGTATATATCTATCATCTGTCTAATCTATCACTTATCTACCTATCTATCTAATCTCTACTTTATTTTATTACAGAAAACATGACGTCTTTGATAAACTCAATGAAAATAATAAGGCTTCCTCCAATGACAAAAAGTACTACTCTCATATCCTTGAAAGATTTATATATTATACAAGTTGATGTAGAATGGTATAAAAAAAACTACCAGTGACCTCAGTTGACATATGAATGTATAGTATTGCAAAACATTTCTACCACATCACTGACAACAGGTCATCCTGATTTTGCTTAAACACATCCAAATAGAAATCCTCCAACCTAGTCATGTAGATTTGGGTCCAAATGGAAAGGTTAAACTCTCAATATTGTACATGAATTTTCAGCAAGTTATTGTCCCCTCTGAGATTCAATCGCTTTATAAGAAGGAGCATAATAGTTTTATTTTAGGATTATTGCAAAGAATAAATTAGAGAAGTAAATTTTAAACATTGTGATTGTGTTCTACTGTGCAGAGAGCACACGTGAAAGCATGCAGTATGTAAACGTGCTATACAACTTTGGGTTCCTTAAAACTATTGGAATACAAGTAGTTTATCTGTGAGGTCATCCAGGAAATACTGGCGGGGGAGTAAGGAAGTAAGATAGGAATGGGGAGAAATTCAGTTGTGTTATGCAGCAGGTCACAACAGTGGACAACTAACACGGCATAGAATGATGTCACATTCAATGAGCAGAAGAAGTCAATGCTTGTCTTTAATTGCCTTAGCTCTGCTCCCAGGGACATTAATCGTATGGCACTCCCTGTGCATGGGTGAGAGAATAGCAGTTGCTTGTAATGGGACATTGTTAATATGTATCCACAGTATTCTCTACTGATGGTTAATAAAGGTAAGTTGAAGTCATATGTAGAAATACATTTGATGTAAGATTTTCAAAATTTAAAGCATACAAAAGTTATCATTAATAGCAATTTAAATATCAAAGCTATAATATTTCCAGATTTATCTGAATCATATGCAAGGGAAATGGTATGGGTAGTCCTTCCCACTTTTTTATTGTTTTATTTATTTTTTTAATGCCTAAATGTTACTTTTGCACATGTGTTGAACACTGCCTCTATGGAGTTAAGTCTTCATGATTACTTGGGTATTGGTGATTGTATATTTTTGCTCCAGAGTAAATCATTGCTGGTTGGTATTACTCTTAATGACCAATACCTAAAGATACTTAAGAGAAAATATAAAAAATGTAAACTCTGCTCCATATGCTTTATACATTATGCTTTTATTTATAAAATTACAGAAAATGCATATGTGACATTCTTTGAAATGCAGTATGACATTTCTTTTTGTTAATGAGTTTAACAAACTCACGAGTGCGAGTGTGATATGATCTCACTTCATGTGAGTGTATCAGGTGAGAGGTTGCCACTGCAGTTTGGAATGTCAGTGAAGTAATGAAAACAAAACCTCACTGTAACCATCTTCCCGCTTGAATTATACCATTTTCTCAGAATTATATACACTTTTAATTAATACTATACATCAATGTTTTCCTCAAAAAACAATTTTGATCATTCCTGCAAATAACACTAGATTGATCTCATAAATACGGTTCATTCAGCGGGTTGTTTTCCCGCGGGGGTTTACACCGTCTCACGGAGAAGAGCTGCTCTTCTACTAGTGTGTGTTTCTTGTCACGGTTTCTTTTAGGAGGTCAGACACTTGCTTATGTTTCTGTGTTCCTTGTTTTCACATCTTTTCTTTAGAAATGGAGTTGAGACCGGTCTCATATTTATCTTGAATAAAGTGATAATGACATAATATGAGGTGCTTAACATAACTACTGCTTGATAAACAGGCTCATAGATATTATAATAGTATGTTAAAATTAAAATATTCTTGTCTCATTTTTTGGCTGAGAATTTAAAAGGTGTAGGACAAAACAATAGTGGCAAGTATTTTTCTATTCTGTAGTAAGGTTTTAAGAACTTGCATCTGGAGAGGCTCAAAACGTCTAAGGCGTCACAGGTCATATCTGAATGGTAGTAAGGTTAAGAATATGCCTTTTCTGGTGACATCTTACAAGTCACATTCAGTCCACCTTGCAATTACAGTATGAAATCTCTTTTCTATTAGTTGGAAAGATAGTATTTCATTTGACAGATATGGAAACTAAGGGTTCAAAGGTTAAATAACTTAATAAATTTCCAAAATAATAATCATAAATATGATAGCATTAAGGTTTCTCTGAGCAGAAGACTAATGCCAGTTTTTTAATCTTGGACATTTTTTTTCTTGTAGTGCATTTGTTAAAAAAAATTAATGTTCTCAATAATGTTTAGTAACTGAATGATTCAACTCTAACCTAAGAGCTAAGGCTAAATGGATTATTCTGTGGTATGTTCACTGAAGCTGGAATAAGTGCCCTCAGACATAGGTAAAAAGAGGTTTATATTTCATATAATAGATAACATACATAGGACACATGTACTGCTTATAATAAATTTGTGGAATTTATCACAGGGACACCGAAGTCGGTTAAGACCTGCTAAATATAAATGTACAGTAATACTAATTTGGTGGGTGGGGGAGAATATACATCATCTGTGGACAATTTGATAGCCTGTGATATGTGTAACCAATTGTTCTTATTTACATTAATTTGCATTGTGAAAAGCAATTTTACAGTTTCAGTCAGACTTAATAGGCAATTTGCAGCTGAGGGCCTAATGGCATACTTACTTAAGCCTGCCCCAGGGGGCCTTTCCAGAACTGATAAGGGAATAAATTTTTTAAATGTTCAATTGAACATCTTAAAAAGTCAGAAAGTCTTTAGCTATTAGACCCAGTTTGCATTTTATTTTGTCATATTGAATGTTGACACTGAAGGCTACCTTGCATTCAAAGACTATTTCTCTCTTTAGGCAAAGATTTGATTCTACAAAATTGAGATGGATTTCTCTTCAAGACAATAATTAAAACAATGAAGAGACCAGGTAGGTCACAAGTGTAAGAAATATACCCTCTTGTTTTACAAGACTTGAAACATTTTTTTTCCCTGCAATAAAGTATAGCATAAAACTATTTCCTTTCAGCCTTAATAAACCTGTTGCAGAAATAATTTCTTACATTCCCATACCCTTCTCCTTTATAAAGTGTTTTCAATATGCTATCTCATTTAGTCATTTTTAAGTCTTCTTTTATGGTTTTATTGCCTCCTTTGTTCTTATCGAGCCTAACAAATTTTCTGACAGATAATAAGCATTCAACAAATATTTATTGGATTTTTGAATTAGTTAGAGCAGCTACTTATGCCAAGGTATTATCTTACAGAATATAATATTTAGTTATATATGAACTGTATTTGCACACCATGATATTACATTAATATAATTGGTGCTTTATGCTTAATGGAGAAGGCTCTCTTCGTTTGAATAAAGTACATTCCACCCTCTTTGAAGCAGACTGTGCCAAGACAGTGCAAACAGTGAAGGTGTCTGGGTCTGGGTGTAGACACCTCTTTCTGTGTTCAGCTTTCCATAGAGAGAAAAATTATGAGAGCTTGATAGATAAAGCTAGAATCATATACTTAAACTATACAAATCCTCTCTCTAGAAATCTACATAAGCTTTTTAGACAATTCTAAGTGGACTAGATAAGGTATATAGGTTTGCTCTACTTTGCACTGTTTAATACAGAACACTCAGGTAAGAAAGGAGAGACTCAGAGGTTTGAGAAGGATTCACTAGCAAAGATATCGATATGCTCCGAAGGGTAGATGCTGTCTTATATGAAAAGTATTCCTGTGTGTTTCATGCAGAACAGAGGGAATGAAAAGTCTCAGACTTGCCTTTGGCTCCAAACTCAAAGAAAAGCGGAGCTGCTTCAGGCTGCTAGTAGCATATGCTACTAGTTCTCAGACACTTACCTGTTTTCCTCTAGAAGTAACAGCAAATAATTTAAAAAAAAAATCTGTCACGGACACTGTAATTCTCTCAAATTTGGAATTCAGTGTGTGAAGTAGAAAGAATACAAGGTTAATTTTTTTTCTTTTTACCTTTTGACCTCCTAAGAACAAAGGCCTGGTTTAAAAGACAGAGGTAAGAGTTCACGTTCTGCCACTGTGAAGAAATTGATCTTGAGAAGATCACTTTCTTTGAGAAACTTGTACCTCATCTGCCACATGAGGATGCTAACATCCGTTCCATGAAGACACAGAAGGATTAAATGAGATTTATGCCGTGGCACTCGGTGAACAATGAAAAGCAAGACATATATACCTTTTTCTAGTACCTAGCACATTACCTGGTGTAAAGTCAGTTGTTAAACGTTTGATAAATGAGTGAATAAATGAAAGGACAGAAAAAGGAGCTTTTTCTATAAATACACACATATCACTATGGCCTCTGAAGTTTTGTGAGATGTCAGTTTTGGGAGCAAGGCTGATAGAAACAGAGATAGAATGAGAACTAGAAGAGCAGGAGAGGTTGTTGCTGGCAGAAATAGGATTCTTCAGCAGTATTTCAGGAAATGCATTTAGGGGTTCATGCATATAGGAGAATTTGAGCTATAGTGGAAAGATTTATTGGAGTGAAAACAAAGAATGAGCTTAGGGGGTGTCTCATTCATGTCCGTAGCTCAGCTCCGGCTCACTGCAGAAGTCCAGCATCTGGAGCCATAGGCTCACACTTGTCCGCACCAAGCCCAGGAGGAGGGCCATTAGTCTGGCATTCGAGGCTCCGGTAGTCCAAATCAGCCTCCGTTTCTATACAGCCCCCAGGTCGCACTGTGCTTTGACCTGAAGGGCTGCTGAAGGGAGAGGAGTGTGAATGTCTCTCACTCAGGCCTTGTTAAGCTTTGATTATATTTCCTTGGGTTTGGGCAGAGTATGCTCTCTTTCAAACTATCCAGTCTCTTTCCTGGATCTTCCCAGGGCTATGCGGGTGCCTCCCCCTATCCAATCCCTTTTTTAGCAGTTTCTTTCTCTTCCCCTTTATGATTGCCATCTCTGCTTCTAGTGCATGCCTCAGCAGAGTAATGTCACTCTCATTGTTTTCTGCAAACAGTCTGATAGTTCCCTGGGGAAATTAGAAAGACAGTTTTTCCTGCCTACTTGAGGTTCAGCTTCTGGTTCTGGTGGAAGATGCAGCAATTCCCTGGAGTGTCTATGAAGCTGCCCCTTCCTAGGTAATCTGGCTTAATTAGGTGTGTGACTTCCTTCTTCTTTGTATTAACATCTAACTAGCTGCCTACTGTAACAAAATTACTTCAGGAATAGTCCTGGAGTTAAGGATAGAATGGCAGTTTTACTACTGAAACAGGCTTTTATAAATTATCTATTGATGCTTTTCTAGGTGTACCTCATATTTAGTTAAAAGGAACTCAGAAATCTTTCTACATATATAGAATTTTAATTGGGGGCCTGTGAATTTATTAAAAGAATTATGAATATAGACTTCCATTTTCTTTCCCAATAATACAAGGGTTGGCAAAAGTAGGTTTATAGTTGTAATACAAATAAATAATACAATAATACATAATAACAAGAATAAACTCTGTGTTTCACATACTCAGAACTATAAACCTACTTTCACCCACCCCTGTATTTATGGAAATGCGTCTTCATTGGTGCATGGAAGCTGATGTGTGGTCACTTAAAATGGGTTGGAGCTAAACAATGCAGGTTCCATAGAAACTTGGTTTTGAATCTGCCCCCGATGTCCTTTCTAGAATATTTTCTAATCCTTATAGGCATCCAGAATGTGCCCTGGGCAGACCTTCATCTTTAATTCCCAGCATTACTCTGGGGGAGGGCATTTTTTCCTAAGTCCTAAACGTCCATAGCCCACCAGAGCATTTCTGTTTTCCTGTATTTCTTCGATGTGTTTTTTAAACCCTTTGTTTCTGAATAAGATGTTTATTTTAGGCCTTCAGCACATAGTAGTGACAGAACTGGAGTGTGGATAAAAGCAACGTTTTTGGAGTCCCCTGGTTCATTTCTTTTCGAGCAGATTTCTTAAGAGAAGTCATTGTAGAAGCCTTGCATCTGAATCCAGCTCTGGATATGTGACTACTCTGATATCGATGTCATCATTCAGAAGGTACAATAGAATTTAATTCAGAGAGCCCTTCACCGCGTGAAGAGATAGCAGATCTCTCAAAGAGGCTTGCAGGGGCCGGCGCTGCTTGGCTTGCCCAGCATCTGTCTTAGCGGTGCCATTCAGTGAGAGGAACAGGGGTTTCAGTCTGTGCCTGCGCAGCCACACCCTGTCCTCTGCTGAGTGATCAGGAAGCAGTGTGGGGCTGCTTACTTTAAGTGCCTTAATAGAATGAAATTGGAGATGTCATTCCTCTTTTTAAAATGCTGACATCCATAGAGAGATATAAATCTAATATTTTGACATATTAAAATTAACAGCTACAATGGTTATTCACTGGTATTTGCATGTGATTATTTTATGTCCTGGGACCTTTTTAAAAGCTCAAAATATTTTTCTGAGAAGAATTAAAAACCCGAGGAAATGAAAATTTGAGAAGTAGATGAGTTTGGCCTTTTGTTTTAGTGTGTTTTACTGTAGAATGAGAAAATTTACTTACAAAAAATGTTTTTGCATTTACTATTCATTCAGCCATTCATTCTTTTTCATTTCAAAGTTTTTCTTCCAAAGAATTCTAGGCAGTTTCCAGGCATAGATTTGTTAGAAGATAATAAAATAATTAAGCAATTGGGGTCATAAAAGAAAATGAAGCTGGCAAAATAAAACGGGATTAGGCAGTCCTCAAAATGTTTATTTTAAAGTAATGTACAGTGAATAAAACTGAAACATAAATGTATTTTTTCAGCTCTCTTTGAGTGTGAAAAAATATGACCAGTAAAAGGATTTATACTGTCCATAGCAAACAAAATAGTTCAAATCAAAACAGCTTTCTCTCATCATGTGGCTAGAATGCTATGTGGTTTTTTTCTAAAAAGAAAGCATTTTGAGGTCAAATGTTTTGTTCCACATACAAGTTTCTGAATAGGTAGATTTCATATAATTAATCTATTTGTGAGTCATCATAAAGTGCAGGTGTCAAATTAATGTACAGAACGAATTTTATGTATAAGAGGACAATGTAATACTTTTCGAAGCTCTGGAAACTTTGATTATTGTAGGTAGGACATTCACTACTAAACTTAAAAAACATAATGTTAATTTACAAGCTAGCTCTGAGGAGCCACTGACACATGGATACCGGTGTATATAAGAGAAAAAGATATGTAGAAGATACATGTGGCCAATCGAGTACAAACCAACACAATACACCTAAGTGTAAACCTAGGCAGTGTGAACGTGCATTCGTCAGGGCACTTAGGTGACACGCAGCCATGAATTGGGTAGTTGGCTTTCACATGCTGTCAATTCATCTTTAAAACCATTAAGGCCTGACACAGCACTAGAGGAAAGCAATCACAGTAGTCTTTCAAACTGGGAAACAAAGATTATTCCACTAATTAGTATCTTCTCTTTCCTGAAAGCAATAGATATCTATGTTGGCATGCAACTTTCAGCAATTCTCCAAGGGTCTCTTTTCAGTTTTTTAATATTTCCCTTTCTCTTTTACATTTTCTTATTCTTTGATCTTTCCTTAAACCCATTTTTTGGTGGTTTCTAGTGCAAAATATGGCATATTTTTCAACTGAAAATGAATTTAGTAATCACCAGAGACTCTCATTGAAATATATATATATTAGAGATTGTATAAACATCATGAATTTTTATAGAAAATGCTTTAGTGTATGTACATGTACTACTTCATTCTGTAAACATATATTGTCTGAATATTATTTGCAAAAGATGCAAGTATGCATAGGCAGATGTGGCCATTGCCCTCAGCTTAATTTCTAGCTGAGGGGGTCAACACGAGACAAGTGATTATTTAACACAAGCATAGTAGGTGCAATGAGGGTGAAGGATGGGTGCTATGGGAGCATGTAGATGGGGCGATTAGGGAAATCTTTGTTTAGGAAAGAGTTTTTGAACTGAGTTTTGATGGATGAATAGGGACTAATTATTGGAAGGACTGTCAGCGAGAACAAGGAGGAGAGAGAAGAGTTTTGGGGACACATCAATTAGATGGTGCAGCGTCCCTGAAAGCCTTAGGTGGGAAGGAGCATTTCATGGTCAAGGGTCTAAAGATAGGCCAATTAGGCTATAGATATGAAATAAATCATCCCACTGAGCCCAAACCCATTCATTGCTGATTTTTCGTTTAGGAAAGTAAGACCTAGGGATAAGTGCTTTCTCAGAACTCACACAGCTAGACACTGCCCCCAAGGCTACAGCAAATATTCAAATAGTAGGCTGTGTAGTTGTCCTATGCTACATGGTCTATCCATAGCTGTTGCTTGAATTTCCTCTAATTTCTATTCTTCCCCTCCCTCTCACTATTCACAGGCAATCATTAGAGTAAAATTAAAATTAGAGAAACAATGCCTGCCTTAAGGAATGCAGAACGCACTTAGCTCAGTAAGTAGTGTATGAAGAGCCTTGGCTTGTATGGCTCAGTGGATTGAGCACTGGCCTGTGAACCAAAAGGTCACAAGTTTGATTCCCTGTCAGGGCACCTGCCTGGGTTGCAGGCCAGGTCCCCACTTGGGGGTCTGGGAGAGGCAACTGACTGACATTTCACACATTGATGTTTCTCTTTCTCTCTTTCTCCCTTCCTTCTCCTCCCTCTGAAAATAATAAATACAATCTTTAAAAAAAAGAAGTGTGTGAAGAATGTCCTATGCACCGTAGCATATCTATTTCTATAAATACAGTGATTTAGGGGGAGAAAAAAGGACCAAGAGCCAAGGCTCTGTCCTGCTTTCAATAATGATGACCGATATGATAGCCTGTAAAATCTCAATTAACAAGATGGGACAGAGAGAAATGCTAATCAATTTAATCGAAGGACCTGACGGGACCTTGCTCTGTATCCAAGATCAGCAAGATTAACTCCACTAGTAGAGAGCTCCAATCCTGTGTGTTTAGACTACGAAGTCACATTGCCCACTGGCACATAAAAGAATCTGGAAATGGTCCTACACTGGCAGGAGGTCAGTGCAGCTCTTTAATACCTGCTGTTTCAGAAACGGCAGCTCATAGTCATGTATTCATAAACACAGTGCCTACAAACTGTAAGGCCTCCATGGAGAGGAATCCATTTAAAAAATCCAACTATTTAAGCCTGAAACCACTTTTCAGAAATTGAGATTGCAAAATTAACCTCTTTTTTTTCCCTAACAAAGGACGATCTAATGTTAAAATTAGTGAATTACTAAAAAATGGTTAGTTTTGCTTTTTGTTGTTGTTACTTTTAATGAAAGGGAGATGCAAGGAAACTTCTTTCCACCTGAACTTTTATGGGAGTATTTTTGTGGAGAGTGACTATGTCAGTCTTGCCCACGTAATTATTGAAAGAGTAGGTCACATTCGGTTGAAAACCTCATTTCATGATGTGTTTCATATTGAAATGTTAAAATTACTAAGTGTGGATTACTGATTTTAATGCCAACTTTAGGGGTAGTCAAAAACAAATGTGAAAGTGAAATGAAGCCACATACTGGAATATTACACAGTGGTTGGAATGAACTTACAGTGGCATGCAGCTATATGGATCAATATTAACAACACGATAAATGAAAAATATTTCAAAGGTTAAATGCTGCATAATAAAAGCCAAATATTAAACACAATCCCAAAGTAACTACATGTGCGCAATAAAAATTCATGAAAGTTGATGCTAGGGAAAGACGAACATTAGATTCAGAACGACGGGTGCTTTGGGCTGGGGAGGAAGAGAATGGGTGATGGGTGAACAGTGCTGTGAGACACGGGTTGTTGCCCAAGTCTTGGTTGTTCTTTTGGATGGTGGACTCTAAGGTATTTATCTCATTTGTAAAACAAATAATATAATAGGTTGATTGCAAAATTGGCCTCAATTCTTTCCCTCTATATTGAAGCAGTGTGACTTTAATGCTCTTCTCTGTAGGGGCACGGGAGAAGATGCCAGAGAGATGAGAGAGTGACATTCCTGACCCTGATTGATCATTTAAGTGCCTTTGGATGGAGAGGGGACACTGCAAGGACAATGTGTATCCTTTTGGGAAGACGATGGGGTCTTAGACTACCTGTTAGTTTAAAATTAAGAAAAGCCGCTATGGGAATAAAGCAACCATTGGCATTCCAAATTGTGAAGTTTTATCAGATTATTTGCTTTACCTCTCAAAGCTGTGTGGCACTTTAAAAATTAAGACTTATTGGTGAAAGTGAGGTGTGGCTTTATAGAGGGAGTGAACTAAAATTGCATGATGTCAGGAGAAGCCTTTTAACAAAGGCTTTATTTGAATTTGTTTGCATGTGAGTTATATCCGTGGTCTTCGAAACATATATCTATGGTCCTGATCTTTCAGTTGACACTGGATCCCCTTTTTTCTATAATATCAACTGTGAATTTTTGTGAAAAAAATAAATAAGATATCTAACCCATATTGACAATCTACCTAGTTAGAATACAGGATCAGCTGTTAATTGGTCATTTGTAGTTTTGATAAGCTTCCTGCTCCTCATGTAATTTCTGATTACAGCTGGTTCAATACTGTTTTTTTCCCCTGTACCAGCTAGTGCTCTAAACTTAGTACCTTCTTTTTTCATCAATGATTGTATAACTTTGAGGCTTGGGGATGCCTGTGTTCAAGTATTACGCTCCCCAGTGATATGTGCATTTTACTAAGAAGTCTTTGAACAATGACCCCAGTAACTATACATGTCAAAAATGAAATATCAGCGATATTGGTGATATAAGAGGAGACAGTTTGAACAGAAATATTTGCCCAGTGTTCTTAAATTATACTGCAGATGGATGGATATATATGCTGCTTATGTCTGAGATCAGCCTGTCAACTGGCTTGAGATGTAAGAGTCTACCTGGGGTGCTTAAAAGTCACATTGTTGCTATTTGCACTAAAATGGGATAAGGTGTGTCACTTTTCAAACAAAATATGGAATTTTTATTTCATTGTCTAAACCAGCCTCAGAGCCTCACTGTTCAATGGGAAGTCAGGGAATCAGTGCATTGTTCTGGCAAGGATCCAGAGAGAGAGAGAGAATATAATTTATTCTGTGTGATCTCTACTGCTGGTTCAACCGGTCATGAAGTCAGCTCAATTATCTATTCTGATGGAGGGGGGAAAGTGACCTAAGAGATTAAAAATCAGAAAAAAAATTGGATTATCTTGATAATAGAGAGACCTCAGTTCTTTCAGAATTGAACTCTGTTCTTCTCTCCCTTTAAGCCAGTTGGCTAAGGAGTTAAGCATCACTTTGTAAAATACAAAATAAAAATATTAATGGCAAAAATGCTAGTAATAGTTAACATCTATTGAACACCCACTCTGTGTCAGATATATGGCCAGAAATAAGTTCTTATCATTTCAACTTTATTTCTTTAATATATATGTATATTAATTTCTTCTAGGTTAGGAGCTAACAAAATTTAACCATGTGAAAAATTAAATACAATCATTTTATTGAATAACTACATTTTCTGTAGTAAATAAATTTATCCATTTACTCTTTTACCAGATACATAGTATGTACTAAAACTCAAATAATATTAAAAATTATAACAAGGGGCCTTAAAAAAGGATTATAGCCCTCTGCCTCTCTCCTACCACACATTGAGTCCTTCCCCACAGATAAAACCTTGTAATCTTTCAGATATTTCTTTGGGTATTTATACTACCAGAAAAAAAAAGATAAATAAACATTCACTCTTCTTTTTGACTTTCTATTATGGAATAGTAGTATTTTTCACTGTTACCTTTTATATTAATAATCTATTACTTTATAATAAACTACCCCCAAACCCCACAATTTAGTATCTGAAAGCAACAGGTATTTCTTATCTCACAGTATCTGAGGGTCAGGCATCCGGGAGCCATTCAACTGGCTGGTTTTGGCTCAGGACCTCCCACGAAGTTGTCATGGAAACGTCAAGTGGAGCAGCATCGTCTGAAACTTTGAGTGGGGCTGCACAATCTGATTTCGAAAAGACTCACTCATGGGGCTGTTTGAAAGATGCTTCCGTTCTTTGCCTCCTGGGCCATTCCACAGGACACTGAGGCATGGCAGCTAGCTACTCCAGAGCATGCAATGGGCACAGGTGTTCTTGAGTCACAAACAGTACTGTACCTTTTTATAACATAGTCATGGGCATGACACACTATCATTTCTGCACATTCTGTTTGTCACACAGACAAACGTTAATGAGGGAGAAGTTGCACAGGGAGCGAATACCACAAGGCAGAGCCATCGGAGTCCAATGTTCACAGCAGTCTGTCTCTTGGTGTCTTTTGCCTCAGTTTCCCTTAACTACCTCAGCCTGTCTTATGTGGTTATATTATAATTTTACTTAGATCAGTGCTCAATGTATATCATTATGGCGATGAAAGGTAAAATTTTGAAACTTCACCTGTCTGAGAATACCTACCCAAACTTAGTTTGCCTGGGCATAGAATTCTAGGATGAAAATTATTTTTTCCACAGAATTTTTTCTTAAGATTTTATTTTTATTTATTTTTTTTAGAGAGAGGGGAAGGAGAAAGAGAAGGAGAGAAACAGCAATGCGTGGTTGCTCCTCACATGTCCCCCACTGAGGACTTGGCCCGCAACCCAGACATGTGCCCTGACCAGGAATAGAACTGGGACCCTTTGGTTCCCAGCTTGCGCTCAGTCCACTGAGCTACACCAACCAGGATCCAAAGAATTTTAAAGCAATAACTCCATTAAAAAATGTCTTGTGATTGCTTTTAGAACATCAAATGCTGTTCCTATTCCCAATTACACACTTCTCTCAGGAAGATTTTAAAGTCTTCTCTTTATTATTGAGATTTTGAAATTTTTCAGTGGTGTACCTTATGAAGCTGCAGATAGAATACAGAACACCCAGTTAAAATTGAATGTCAGATAAATAACAAGTATTTTTTTCAGAGAAATATTTCCTAAATATTGCATGTAACAACTTATACTGAAAGATGGCTGTTTATTTGATATGTAAATATATTCTGTATTTTTATTTACGGAATCTGCCAAACTTAGAACCTTGGAGTGCTCCATCCTTGCGTTTAACTTTCTCCCCCCTCTGCCCCCTTTTCTCTTCTCTGCCTCGGGCTCTCCCTCTCTTTTTTCTTTCTTTGTTCTGTCCCTGCATCTCTCTCCTTTTTTTTTTTTTACTATGGGTAAAAACTTGTTATTTAATTTGGGCAGATAAATAAAGATCATTTCTAAAATATCTTAGCCCCTTCATTCTCAATTAAATGCCTTGTGCACATGCTCTTCTCTCGGAACAAAGATGGGTATTCTGGTTGCAAGAGGTGGAGGTGGGATCTGATTGTACAAAGTCTCCTCATTTAGATTTTCAACCAATGGTCCTGCTTTGGGCACATCTTGTTGGAGAACACCCTGTGTGGTTTTGGAGACTGAAACCCTGCTAGAGCAGGCTCTGAAAGGGGCTAGTAAGTCTCCCTGGGAAGGCAGGTAACGTAGGTGGCAGACATGACCCGACTCTAACACCGAGAGTTCCCATGGGAATCAGGCCTGAAATTTACATTTTATCCTTTGAAGCTTGCTCTGCTTCATATAGCCCTGTAGATATAAAGTGGATGTTTAAGTTCAAGGCATAAGGAGTAAACTCCTTATCTCATGAAACACATCTTAAAGACCTCTGGTGTCAGCATGACTAACAGATCGTGACCTATGACCAGATCTCTGTGTTCCTTCAATTGTTATCTGTAGATAGTACCTGTTTTTGTATGACTATAGCCTTTTGGCATTAATTGATGAGCTACCCATGTATGCTGTATACAACTACACATACCATTTCTGATAAAAGCCATTTGGGAGAAGGGCTCGGGCATTCTCCACTACAGGGAGTCGCCACCCTCTTTCACACTGGACAGTAAGATTCTGTCTGGGATGACTTATTTCTCATCCACGATGGCCAGGAGAATTCTGCTGGTTGGAGTTCCTCTCACAACATCCCAAGCACCATCTTTCCTGATACTTCAGGGCTCTAATTTGTGCAAATTTCAATGGTTGTGTGCCTTGAACTGGTTTGTATCTTATTGTCATTCTTATGCAGGCTTTTACATTTTAGCTTTCTAAAAATGAATTAAGACTTTGTGTTTTTTCCTTTTTCCAAAGTTTTCTAACCTTTCTTACCGACTGTTAATTTGAGGGCATCGAAGTAGCAGACATCGGGAGATGCATCAGAAATGTATTGCTCCTTGTAGGCAATGCCTGTGAGGAAAAATGAAGGGAGGTTGGGAGACTGTTAGACCATTTTGCAGGTGTGATACCTTTGAGGGAGACAAGGAAGGAAGGAAGGTTGAATGAAAGATTTCAGACAGTAATGCAGTTCTTAGTAAATTCAGTGAACTTGATGGGATTATCAAACCAAAGTCGCCCTTCAGAGAAGTCCCATATCTCCCAGGACCTGACCTGTCTCAGAATTCCCACAAAACTCACTCCTTATTCCGGGGCAGCTACTCGTGGGAAATGTGGCCTCCGAGTGAATACAGACATGGATTTCAGAGTGCTGCAGCTGAGCTGTTGGTCTTTTATGCTCCGCACAACAGGGAGGTGCATTTTTATGGCTGTTATACTACCACTCTTCCAATCACCGTGTCCTTGTGGTTTAAATACATACCCCCTCCCCACATATATGTATTAGCACCGGATACATGTGTGGCACTTAAAAAGTTAGGATTTGTAAGATAGAAGTGATTTATAGCTATGATAGAGGGAGTGAACTATTGTAAAAACTATAGTTACTACGTTAACCCCACTGTATAGATGAGGAAGTGGAGTGCATAGAAGGGAAGCAAATGCCCGAAGGTCATACATCCAGTTAGTGGTAGAGCTAAGATTTGAGTCTAGGGAGTCTACCAGATAGCCCATGTGTTTTCTATTGTAATATGTCATCCCCATTCCCATAGCATGGCTTTATTGTATAACAAGTTTGTTCATCCAGGTTCAAAGGTACGCTTGGCCAACATATCTAGAGACATTTTGGGAGTATCTGAACATCTAATATTTCCATAATAAGATTTTATTTGGGAAAATTATGCTTTATGAAAAACTTGGTATCTCTTCTATGTTGTTACCTAACAAATTACTCTGAATATTATTGGCTTAAACAGCAATAAACACTTATTATCTCTTGTGGTTTCTGAAAGTCAGACTGTACGCTTCAGGGATAACTTCTCTCTCGTCCATGATATCTAGAGTATGAGCAGGGAGAATAAAAGTCTGGGGGCTGGGATCATCTGAACCGGCATACTCTCACAGGTCTGACAGCTGACGTCAGCTGGAGGCTTGGATGACAGTGTTGCTAAACACACACGCATGGGACTTCTCTGTGTGGCTGAGGTTTCCCCATATTAGGTGGCAAGTTTCTAGGGCAAATATCCTGAGATAGTAAGATGAAAGCCATATGGCCATTTTTACCTCTCCTTGGGGATCACTTAGTATTATTTCTACCACATTGTTTGTTGAGACACTTAAAAATTTCACCTACATTTAATGTTTAAGAGGAGAAAAGTAGAACTCACCTCTTGACAGAAATGTGCCAAAATGGCATGGTAGGAAGAACAGATTGGGTAAGATCTATCTATCTACCTACCTAATTATCTACCTACCATCTATCCATCTAATTATCTGTCTTTGGAAAATACGTTCTGCCACATATGCTCACATGAAAACAGTCTGAAAACTGGGTAAGACCTAATTTGTATGTGCTGGAGAGTGAAATGCAATTCCTTAATATACTCACTGATTTTAGTAACATTTTATAAATACTCTAAAGTATTGCTGCTTTAAAATAGGGAACACATCAAGGCAAATAATCTGTTAATATTTGTCTTCCAGGGATAGTGTCTCTTGGTTTGTTGATTTGTTGTTCTGTTTTGTCTCTATAGTGTAGTGCAATGGTTAAAGAGCATTGAGTTTTGGAGCCATACATTAAGGAGTTTTAAAGCTAAAATTGTCACATTTTTCACCTTTTTACTTTGAAGAAGTAATTTAACTCCTCTAAGTCTTAGTTTCCTCATCAATGAAATAGATAATGATACCTAGTTTATAGAAATATTGTATATATTAAATGAAAAATTCATAAAAAATAAATGGTACAGAATAAGTTATTGTCATTTTCCCCTCCGTTTCTAAACAGGTCTTCAGAAGAACACTTCTATTTGTATCAGTCCATAAAATATATTTTTCAAGCTGTAATTCTCTTGTCAATACAGATTCTACATAGGTCATGGTAAAATATCTTATTTGAACTACAAAAATATTTATTGGCTTGCATTTTATTTATATAACTTGAGGTATAAACATCTAAGAATAACCCAGAAATAGTGCCCAGTATTCTGGAATGCTCACCTATTCATTAAACAATAAAAATTTATTGAGTTTGCATTACATGGCAGGCATCAGACTAAGGCTGGGCAATAAAACAGTGAACACATTAAATTCCCTAATAATCACATAACAAAACCACATGTTCGTTGTATTTTTTGTTGTATTAAATGTTGTTCTGTCACCATTTCCAACATATGGTGGATACTTTCTCTCCTCCCCATACTTCTTCCTTTAATAGCTTTATTGTTCCACATGTTCTTTCCACTTGGCAATCATCTGGGCTTTGCTTTTCCTTTAATTTATTTTAGAACTTTTGAAGGAGTCAGAGAACAGCTGTCTCACTGGAAACCACAATGTGTTTGAGTCATAGATTGAGCAATATATAACAGCTGTCTATTTAACCTCTATTACATTTAAAATACATTGAGTTCTTAAGGGATTTCTGGATTAAGTTCAAAGCACAGAGAGAGACAATCCTTCCATCAACACTCAAATACTTCTCACTTTACTTTTCTGCTAGCCTCTTCTTTTTTTGCTTCAAGAGACATACAGTAACTCCAGGTGAGGACTCACTCAGAAAACAATTTCATCTTTGGTGTGCCGAGCTGCACTGAAGGATGCTTGTTGCTACATTCTTAAATCCTGATGTTTGGAGTGGCGAGGGAGAGAGCGATGGTATCAGAGATTTGTTGAGCTCTAAATGTGCATTTCGTGTTCTAAAATAATGCAGCTTTCCTAGGGGTTAACGTTTTACATGCCATTTTTTTCTGTGTTTATATTTTTGCACTTCCTTCATCTCCATGTTGTCTTTTATCTATGTTCTTTAATCATCAAAGGAGCATATAAGGCTCTTCTGCTCAGTAAATATTTCTGAAGGAACTATAGTGGGGAGCTGCTAGAAACCATGCCACTTAGGAAAAGAAAATGGGCCACGTGCTTACCTTATTTTGTTATTGTCACAGTACATGTATTGTATCATGTAGTGGTTTTGTGGAACAGGAGATATATGTGCATTTTATATTTCAGGTTACAACACAGCTCAAAGTGTATTTTCTATGGGCTTTTTTTTTTATGCAAGTAAACTAGGTTATGTTCAATATTTTGTTGTTTCCTCTCTGAATGTTCTTTACTTCAATAAAATTTATTTTGATTTGGGAAAAAAAAGATATTCATAGGCTACCATTAGGTAAACTAACAATGACCCTAGCAAAAACATTTGCTGCCCACATCTATATATTTCTCATTTATAAGTGTAGTGTGTCAAAAGCAAGGGGCTTCAAAGCGATGGCTCCACTGTAATTAAAATATAACAGAGATTTGAAGTGTAATCCTCAACAGTGTGCATTAATTTTTATCTTTTGAAATGATTCTTACATTATCTGATAATTGTCTCCATTTTTTTTTGTGTGGTTCAAGTATCCACATTAACATTTTTTTAAGGCAGGCCTAGGTTGAAGGAGAAGCAAAAAGTGGAGGACACACATGCACACAGACAGATACAACCTATACTAAGAAGTCAGTTGATGGTTTAGTACACTGATTTGTTTTGTTACAACTAGGTTTCATTAGGTTGACTGATAGATTTGCTGTGCATATCAAAAAAGTCACTCCAAAGCGATAATTCAGCTTATTTATTTAAAAATATTTATTCGGTAATACAACATTCAAGGTACTGGGTGTTGGGGGGAGCATTTCCTGGAGGTTGCAAAAATAAATAAAACACAAAGAAATAAGCTCAAGTAGAGAGAGTTCACAGGAGAACAAATATCCATACTGCAAGTCAGGATAAATGAAGTGCTACTAGATAGATGTGTAGTGCTATAGGAGTTTCACTGAAAGAAAAGAGTATGTTAAATCAAAAGATAACATTTCAAGTCGCATTTTATTCAGACGTTGAAGATTTAAATTGGTGTAGAGAAAGCCATAGTGGAGGCAGAGAGGACAGCATGAGCAATGCCCAGGATTCAGGCAGCTATCGGTCTTGTACAAGAGACTTTTGCAACGTAGACTTACAAACAGGAGTGCCCTCCAGTGTGCTTACTTTGCATTCCAGGTAAATTGTAGGCTCTGGAGAGATAGGGAAGATTTCTGATCAGAGGACACTGGGAACCTCTTGAGAAAAAAACCTTTTCTTTCATCTCTCAATCTCCAGTACCATGAACAGTGAGTGTTAGAGCCTCAATAGATGCTACTGAGTGAATTTTCAAAAAATGGCATTAATTCGCTTAGGTCTATAAATTCTTTGAAAATAGGGACTACTGTGTTCCATTGTTCCTTGTATTATCAAAACAGCTAAGACTTTAAAGAGAACTCGTATGTGCCAAGAACTGTGCTAAGCACTTTGTAGGTATGACCCTATGATACAGGAACTGTTCCGTCTTGGACTAAGGTTGCAGTTTCTGTCTGATGCTAAGAGAAGAGGGCAAAGGAGTGAGAGAAGCCATGCTTATCACACCATTCTCAATTCCCCCATGTCTTCGGTGCCTACTGCCTGCCAAGCATTGTGCTGCTTACAAAGTGACTAAAACCGGGCGGCTGTGCTGGGAAGTGACATGTAGATCCATACTTAGAACATGATATGATACTTGCCTAGGCCTTAATAGATTCTTTTAAAGGATTTGTCAAATAAATATATAATAAGAGGTCATAATACTGTGGGGAAAGAGAAAAACACTCATTGTTTTTAATGTGATTTTAGTGTTATAAATGTGCAGATAGGCAAGGCCATGAGAGACATTCATAATTATCTTGTAAGTTATTTAAATACCTATAAATATCTACAGAGTTCTGGATTTTCCAGACATGGATCTGAAGGAAGTAGATTAGTAGGATTCAGTCGAGGAATGGAAACTGTAATGGGTTAAGAACATAACTGTGCTTGGGAATTAGATAATGTGTACCTCCTGTTCCAGGGATGTGGCCTGTGAGACCACTCTATCTGCAGGACTTTTGGCTCAGTGAGACCAGGAGCGAGACCTGTTTGTCTCCCACTGAGGCAAGACTGACAGCCCTGCACGTCTGTGCCAACGGTGCGATCCAGATCTGTGGCTGGTGTGCGGGATCAGCTAGATCAGAAGCAAACCCAAACGTTTTAGAGAAGGACACTCCCAAACTAAACTGGATGATAAACCTAAACTACTTGAAAACACAGTATTGTATCTTTTGTGAGTGATCACATTTAATCTTGGGAAGATTTAACATTAAGTTAAAATCAGATCAGTATTTATAGTTTTGTGTTATATTTGGAAGTAATCTGTGCATGTTTGGTGTTGTGAGCATTTGTAAAATTTAAAAGAATTTGGCATGTTAAGTGTATAATTTGACAATTTAAAGTTTCTAACAGATTAAACTGTAATTCCAATTAAAACTTTATCATAGTAACTGTGAATTTTTATAACAAAATAATGGAATTTTTCTATATCTGTAAAAATCACTTATATTTTAATAAGAAATTAAGATTGACTATATTATAAATTGAAATCCATATATTTATAAGAACTATGTAAGTACATAGGAAGGTTTGTTTATTGGACAATTAAGGTACTTAAAAGTAAAATACAACGTAGTAAATTTATAAATGCTGGATTAAATATTTAAGTACATTTAAATAAATAAAATCCCTTTGAAAAGTGATTGTTAAAATTTGCTGGATTTATAAATAGAATTAAAATTCACATATTTAAATTAAAAGCATAGGAAAAGATTTTAAAATTATAAACAATAATATATTAATTACATAAATATTGAATAATATTTACTTTATACAAATGCTACAAAGACAGAAAATAAAAAATACATTTTGATACTTTTTTTTAAAGAGTAAAACATTATGCAGGTAGGTATGAGATAAAAGAGCCATTTTCAAGTGGGTTTAGTAGTTTGAAAGGGATATTATTTAAGCTAAATATATTATTTATATAATTAGAAAGAAATATATTTTAATAAAGAGCTTTTCTTACATACTTTTAAAACTTAAATCAACTTCAATAGATTATATTTATTATTTTTATTTATTGTTTTTCTTACATTCACACCCCCCAAAAAATCTTTCCAATTACTAAATTAATTGAGCTTACACTCAGAAACTATACTTCTGAATAAAAAAAACTCTCAACAGTTTATGAATTCTATTGAGGTTGTGTTTTTCTTAAAAAAAGTTACACGTCTTTTTCTCTCCAAACACTCTTCACCTAATTTTATTAATATATTTTCTGCTAGGACAATCAGTAGGTAAAACAAAAGGTGATTCAGTAACTAGAGAACATTCTATTTTAAAATGCTAATAATGAAGACAGGCTCAAAAGCAAAAGCACTCTGCCCATAAGCTGTTCAATAATTCAAACATTGATTCTTAGAGGAGGCTATGTCAAATTTCTGTTGTAAGTTTCAAACAGAACAAATTGCTTGTTGGAAATGTCTTCTCTAGTGATACTGCTCTGCAACACTGAAACAATGTCAAATCCCAGGTTTTAAGGCTCTGCCTCAATGATCTCAGAAATTTCTGTAGTTTTGACTGTTAAAGTGCTGGAAGACTTTCTTGCTATTGCGCATATGACAGAGGTTTAAAAAAAGCAGCTTTATTGAAACATAATTCATATACTCCACAACTTGCCACAACTAAATCGTACAATTTAGTTGTACCACAACTAAAGTAGTACAATTAAATGGTTTCTAGTAAATATCCACATATTTACTAAATCCATCACCACAATCAAGTTTAAGATGTTTTCATCAACCCCAGATGAAATTCAGTAATTTCTAGTAGTCTCTCACCACTTTGCTCAACTCCCTACTTCCATCCCTAAGCAAACACCAGGCTACTCTCTCTCTAGATAGATTTGCCACTTCGGAACATTTCATATAAATGGAAGAGAGGTGATTGAGAGGAAGTGACTGCTGGTTGATCCTCGAGGATCACCTGGGGAATCAGAGGCTCCTCACCAACCCCTCCTGGGAATGCGTGTTCTTCTCACTGTTACCACAGTAGGAACTGTTTCAAGGGCAGGCATAGCTTTGAGAGAGCCAGGTGTTGAGACCTTCTGATGGTATATGTGACGGAACCCATTTAAGTCCTCTGTATAAACTTTTAAGATTCTGGCTGGTGGGTGTAGAGATTTATTCATCTTGTGACTGCCCTAGAAAAGACTTGTAAGTTCCCTTGCTTATTAAATCTACTACCTACTAATCTGGAGTCACTGGCCTTTCTTAGGTCTCTCCTTGCACTCTGTGTGTGTACGCAGAGGGGGTTGCGAACTGAGAAATGTGTGCGCCTTTGCGAGTGGCCTTTTCACCTTGCACGATGTTTTCAAGGGCCATCCAGTTTGTGGCATGCATGCATCAGTATCAGTACTTCATTCTATTTTTATTGCTGAAAATATTTCATTGTGTGGATATAAAACATTTTATTTGTTTATTCATCATTTGATGGACAGTTGGGTTGTTTCTGCTTTTTTAGTTATTATGAATAATGCTGCTATGAACATTAGTGTAAAACCTTTGTCTAGATAAAAGTTTCATTTCTCGTAGGTAGTGGGATTTGGTCATATGGTGACTCTATGTTTAGACTTTTTGAGGAACTGCAAGACTGTTTTCCAAAGAAGCTGTATCATTTTACATTCTCCCTGGAAAAACATAAGGGTTCCGATTTCTTCACATCCACACTAACATTTGTTATTGTCTGTCTGTTTTCATTATAGCCATCCTAGTGGATGTTAGGTAGAACTTCATTGTGGTTTGATTTGCATTTCTCTGACGTCTGAATAATGTTTAAGATCTTTGCTTGTGTTTGTTGGTCATTCGTTAACTTCTTTGAAGAAGTGTCTACTCAGATTCAGCTTTGTCAACTTTTTAATTGGGTTAGTTTTTATTATTGACTTCAAAATTTTGTTATATATTCTATATACAATGTCACTTATCATATATATATGTGTGTGTATATATATATAATATATAAAACTTGCAAATATCTTCCTATGATGTGGATTGTATTTTTGATTTCTTGATAGTACCCTTCAAAGAAAAATGAACTGAATTTTGATCAAGTCCAATTTACTTTTGTGTGTGTGTGTGCTGATCTGTTCTTCTGGTGTCATAACTAAGAACCATGAGTAATCCAAGGACATCAAGTTTCATTTTAATGTTTTCTCCTAAGAATTTTATAGTGCTATCTTTTATGTTTAGGCCTTAGATTTATTTTGAGTGAGAATCAAAGCAAAAGTTTTTATGTGGACTCCCAATTCTATTTCTTTTATGTTTACTTTAATCCTTATTCCTGTTCCATACTGTTGAATACTATAGCTTTGTGGTAAGTTTTGAAATCAGGAAGTGTGAGTTGAGTTGAAGCAGTGGAGGTAGATATTCTTGTCTAGTTCCTACTATTAGGAATACTGCATTTAGTCTTCAGAAAGTCGGTATTTTTATTTAATATGATATTAACTGCAGATGTCTTCAGATGCCCTTTATCAGACTGCAGGAATTTTCTTTTACTCCTAATTTTTTTAATGTTTCTTCCCATTGAGATATTGGAATTTATCAAAGTTTTTTCTGTAACTATTGCAATAAATATGTGTGGTTTTTTTCCCTATTTATATTTATACGATGTATTATACTAGTTGAATTTTGGATGTTAAATCAACATTACATTCTTAGTATAAATCATACTTGGCCATGATGTATGATATTTTTCTATATTGCTGGATTATATTGACTAGCATTTTGTTGAGGACTTCTGTCTTTAGTTGTGACAGATATTGCTCTATGGTTTTCTTTTCTCATGATGTTTATGTCTGGTTTTGGTTTCAGTGTGATAGTGACCTCATAGAATGAGTTAGAAAGTCTGTTTTCCTCTTTTGTGTATGTGTGTTTCTGAAGAATTGGTAAAATTCTTCTTTAAAAGTTTGATAGAATTTATAAGTGAAGCTATCTGGGCCTGAGATTTTTTCCCATAAGTTTTAAAAACACTAATTTAATCACCTAAATTATTAAAGGTGTATTCAGATTTTCTTTTTATGGTTATTTTTGTACTTTGTGTTTTTCTAGACATTTGTCTGTTTTTATAACTTACCAAATAAATGTGTTGCCATATAATGGTCATGGATGATATTTCCACTTTCATTCTTGATTTTAGTAATTTCAGTTTTTCCCCTCTCTTTTTTTAGCCTAACTAAAAATATTTCAATTTTGTTGATTTCTTAAAAGTCTGAAATTTCAGATTTGTTTATTTTCCCTATTATTTTTATAATTTATTTTTCATTAACTTTTACCATAATTTTGTATTTTCTTCCTTCTGCTTGCTATAAGTGTAGTCTGCTCTTTTTTCCTCCAGGTTCTTTTAAAGATTTATTTATTTACTCTTAAAGAGACAGAAAGGGAGGGATAGAGAAGGGGGAGAGAAACACCAGTGTGTGAGAGATACATTGATCCGTAGCCTCTCACATGCCCCCAACCCAGGCATGCGCCCTGACCGGGAATCAAACTGGAGGCCTTTCGGTTCACAGGCTGGTACTCAATCCACTGAGCCACACCAGCCAGGCTTCCAGTGTTTTAAGGCAGAAGACTAGGTTATCATTACTATTATTATTTTAATTTGAAAATCTAATTGGCTTTATTAAGTGATTTCTGAATTAGGTAACATCCATTTTATGCCATATGTTTTTATTAAATCATAGAAAACTCATTTGCATACAAATTTTTTTCCACTTTGAGGAATCTGGAATATTGGACAGCTAGGTAACAAAATATCTCTTTTTAAGCAGAGACAAGTTTTAAGTTGTTATATTTATTTATTTTTTAATGTTGAAATAATCAGTAACAGGCTGTTGGCTTATTTTACCTTTATGTCAGAATACTATATCTTACAACTCCAGTTCTCTTTAAGGATATTTTTCATTACTTAAACCAACCATAACTTTAAAAGATGCTTAATTTGAAGTCTTAATATAAAATCAATCTAGCAACCAGGCAGGTACTCCCAAGACTAGATTATTGATTTCACATATTTCTTTTCCTATTTTTTAATATGGCATTTATGGCTATAACTTTTCTTTCTCTACATGATTTCTGCTGCATCCCACATTTGTAATTTGTATCTTCAATAGTTTATGTTCTCTTGTGATATCACCTCTGACCCATTGATTATTTAAAAGTGATTCTTGAGCCCTGGCTGGTGTAGCTCAGTGGATTGAGCGTGGGCTGCAAACCAAAGGGTCGCAGGTTCGATTCCCAGTCAGGGCACATGCCTGGATTGGGGATCTGGTCCCCAGTGGGGGCCATGTGAGAGGCAACCACACATTGATGTTTCTCTCCCTCTTTCCCCCTCTCTCCCCCTCTCTAAAAGGAAATAAATAAATAAAATCTTTAAAAAAATAAATAAACGTGTTTCTTGATTTCCACATTTGTGAATTTTCTAAATTTTTATTATTGATTTTTAAATTTATTTCCATTATAGTCAGATACTATATTAAGTATGACTTTAATCCTTTTAAATTTATTGAGATTTATTTTAAGACCAGTTTATAGTCTCTAGTGAAAAATATTGTATGTGCACTTGAGAATAATTTGTATTCTGTTGGTTTTTGGTGGAGTGTTTTACAAATGCTGGTCAGGTCTACACGATTTATAAGGTCTTTCGAGACTTCTATCTTCTTTTTGATCTTCCAATTAATTCTATTCTTTATTGAAACTGGCTATGGTAGTCTCCAATTTTTACTATTTATGATCTATTTTCCTTTCAATCCCATCAGTTATTCTTTCTGTATTTTGGGGCTCTGTTGTTAGTGCATATTAAATTTATAATTATTACATTTTCCTGATTGATTGTCACTTTATCATTGTAATATGTCTCTCTTTATCTCTGGTAACATTTTAAGTCTATTTTGTCTGATATTAATACAGCCACAAAAGTGTTCTTATAGCCCCGGCTGGTGTAGCTCAGTGGATTGAGCGCAGGCTGGGAACCAGAGGGTCCCGGTTCAATTCCCAGTCGGGGCACATGCCTGGGTTGCAGGCCAGGTCCCCAGTGAGGGCCAAGTGAGAGGCAACCATACATTGCTATTTCTCACTCTCTTTCTCCCTCCCTTCTCCTCTTTCTAAAAATAAATAAATAAAACCTTTAAAAAGAAAAGCGTTCTTATAGTTGCTATTTGCATTATATATATTTTTATATCTCTACTTTCAACCTATTTCTATCTTTGAGTATAAAGTGTGTCTCCTGTGGACAGAATATATATATCTTAGTTTATATCCAATCTGAAAATTTCTGTCCTTTCAATGAATTTATAATACAGTCACATTTAATACTATTATTGATATAGTCGGATTTATGTCTGCCATTTTACTTTTGCTTTCAACAAATCTTATGTTTTTTATTCCTCTCTTGTTCTTTTAATCCTCTATGCTTCCTTTGTATTAAGTAAATACTTTCTAGTATATTTAATTTTAATTTTTATGTGTTTTTTATAATTTGATATATGTTTATACTTTTTGAGTTATTTTCTTAGTGATTGCTGTAGGATTCATCATACTTAGCTTCCTTATCGAAACACACTTTGACTTAAATTGATTCTGATGAGACAGAGAGAATTACTTTTGTGAAACATTATTCCTTCTTCATCATTTTGTTATTAACTTTATACATTTTACATCTATAAATGTTCCAAAACTAACAATCTGCTGTTACAACAATTATTTTCTTTTCTTTTTAAATAAATTTTGGGGAAAAAAAGGAGGACTTGATGTATTTATAGAATCTGTTATATTAACCTTCTTATTTTATTAATTTCTTGTTCTCTTTATGTTGGATTTATATTTTGGATTCAAGTTATTATCTGATGTCATTTTCTTACTCCAATGCATCTCTGCTTTCTCCCACCTCATTTTTGCTATTCTTATCAAATATATTTCAATATACTATAATTCCAACAATACAATACATTCATATTGTTTTACTAAATTACCTTGTAAGTTACTATCAAGAAGAAAGATAAAGAAATATGTACTTGTGTTGTATTTAATAATTCCATAATTATTTTAGCCGTGACTCTGTGTATGTAGTACATGTATTCTAATGTCTATCTAGGCCATTTGTTCTTAGCCTTAACAACTTTCTTTAATACTTATTGTGAGTCATATCTGTTAGAGAGAAATTCTCTCAGTTTTTGTTTATCTTAGAAAGTCTTTATTTATTCCTAAAACATATTTTTGCTGGATATAAGACTCTTGGTTAATGAATTTATTTATTTAGCACTTTGAATATGTCCTTCTACTACATTCTGGCTTCCATGTTTCTGGTGAAAAATTAGCTGTTAATCTTAATGGAGTTCCCTTTTACATGACTAGTCTCTTTTCTCTTGTTACTTTTAATATTTTTCTCCTTGCTTTGATATGTGTCTGGTTGTGAATTACTTTGTATTTACTCTCTTTGGAGTTTATTTAGCTCTTAGCTGTGTAGATTAAAGATTTTCTTCAAATGTGGGAAGCTTACTTTCATTATTTCTTTGAATATTTTCTGCTCTTTTCTCACTATTTACTTCTGGTACTCTCATTGGGCATATGTTGGTGTATTTAATAATGTCCCACATTCATTTTTTTTTCACTCTTTTTTCTCTCTGTTCTTTGGATTGCAAAATCTCTGCTGATTATTATTAAGCCTGTTGATTTTTTTCTTCTCTCAGCTTAAATTTATTGTGCAGCCCCTCCAGTAAAATTTTTTATTTTAGTTACTGTGCTTTTCAAATTCCAGATGTTCAGTTGGTTCTTTTGTTATAATTGCATGATTCAATTTCTGTTAATTATATAATATTTATTTATTGGTATTCTCCATTTTAGTGAAACATTGTCATGACATCTTTGTTTGCTTTGTTAAGCATGGTGTTCTACAGGTGTCTGAATATATTTTATTGGTTAACTTGATGTCTTCGTTATATCCAAAGTCTGGGCTCCTTTACAGACTAGTTCTGTTGCCTGTTTTTTCCCCTTTGTATATTGGTCATATTTTCCTGTTTCTTTACACAGCTCATAATTTTTAGTTGATAAATACCAGAAAATAAATTGTATAGAGTCTTTCCTTCACTCTAGAGCTTGTTGTTCTTTGCTCGTTTACTTGTTTAGGGACTTTGTTTGACTGTCTTTACGAGGTCTATTTCCCCACAGGCAGAGCCTCTGAGATGCCTGCTCAGAGGGGGAACCTTGCCGGTGCAGTCACACTGCGTGGTGGCTCTTTAGCAGAGTTCTCTTTGTCTCTTGATTTGATCACTCTGTTAAACCAGTTGCCTCTATTGGCATCAATTCAGCTGTTAAGCTCGACTAATTACTGTCTGATTACAATATTGTTTCAACAATGCTCTGAAGCAAGTCTGATCCAATTAAATTCAAGGGTTTTTTTGGGGGGGTGGTGGTGTTTTTTGTTTTTGTTTTTGCATGCTTACTTTTTAAGACTGGTCTAAGATTAATTATGATCCCAGGAGGACTCTTCCTACCAGTCTTTCTCTGGTCCTCTATGGTAAACTAGCTGGCCTATCGTTTCCCATCCTCGTCTTGTTCACCACCAAATTCTCCATTGTTTTTGAGACGTTTTAGGCTTTGACCTTCCCACATTGTTTCAAATAAAGTCAGTTCTGTTGGGGAGAACTTCCGAGCTCTCTGTTCTTATGATTTACCTGTCAGCCTGACAAAGTGTCTGAGCCACTGCTCCAGAGCTGCGTGTGGGACAGTGTCCTCCTTTTCCCCCAGCGGCATTCCTCCTTTACAAGCACACAGGAGGGAGGTGGTAGCGTTAGGCCTTCCTGGCTTGTTCTCTGAGCACTGGGCCTCTCTTCTACCAGTGAGCAGGAGCCTCTGTATTCTCTATTACAGATGAGGTACCGTCTCTCCGTAAGAAATAACTGGGTGAAGAAAGGGAGTCCCAACCCCTTGGTTGTACTTGTCTGGAATTTAATCACAGTAACATAGATTATGACAGGTACTGGGGTTATGAGAGACACTGGTGGCTTATCCATTACATGAAAAAAATGTAGCTTTTCACCATGAGCTCAGGAGAAAGGGAATGCCATCTTCCTGGTTACATGTGTCAAGATTGGGCTTTCATCATGCTGACTAAGTCCAGGCCAGGAAGGAGCAGGAAATGATGTTAAGTGCAATAGACTCTCACTTTTCTTCCTGAGATTTGGTATATTTTCTTGGATATATGTTTTGTAATTTGCTGCATGCCTTTGGAATAACTTTTGGAGACCTTATTTTTTTTAAATATAATTTTCATCAATTATGGTTGTTTCTCTTGTACCTGCAGCATTTCATACCACTTAATATGGAATTAATCAATTACAGTAATTTTAAATTTCCTTAAAGAATTTACGATCAGGTAGCAGTACAAAATATAAAGGTCAATACCTTCTTTCTTTAGTATATGTGCTTCTACACTGTTAGCCTATGCCAAATTGTCTGTCTATTCTGGCTTTGCCAGTGACCATGACAGGATGGTTTATCTCTGGTCAACGATGCATGACAAGTTCACTGCATTATTAATATAATTAAAGAAAGATCATTTAATCAACTAAATTGCCTAGGAGAGTCTAAGACTGGTGGATCTTGGATATACAAATTTTCCTTTTGAACAGGGGAATTTACTATTGAACAGCCAGAGCTGAGTGTTGGTTGGTGAGTAGGAAGTATTCAGAGGAAGTCTGGGGTTGTGTAGGGGAGGTGCAGAGATCGTGACTAACCAGAGAGAAAGAGAAGGCAGTAACAGTGTGTCTCAGAGAGCACAGAGACTTGAGGAATTACAAGAAACTTAGTGTCAATGGAGCATAAAGTGGGATGCAAAATGTTGCAAGATATTTGATGGTAGATATAGGAAAGGCTAGAGCATGAAGGCAATTTCTGTCAAGCCTAGCAGTCTGGAGTCAACAGAAAAGTGGTGTTACATCTCAGTTAGGAAAAACGGTGGATTTCAGTCTGTTTTTAAAAACCTTTCTCCTATGCATCACATTTTGGTTTTATCTGAATTGAACTTCGTCTTTTCTTTAAGAAACATTCTTAGTCAAGGCTTGTACAAAGTGGAGTACAGTATTTCTGACAGTGATAAGAAATATCTAAAGCGGAGCTGGAAGGCATGAATGGATCCTAAGGCATTTTTTTATTCCCCTGGCATCATAAAAACAGGTGAATTATAGACCATGGATAACTGGCTATCTAAATCATAGATGAAACTACACAAGTGGAAGCCATCAGAGAAAGGACATTCTCAGAACAGCAGCAGCTTTACTTACGCTGTCCACGTCAGCCAGGTCGCACACACGATTGGATTAGCAACATCTCCAGGCTAGCCAAGTTGTAATTGGATAGAACCAAAACAGATTCAGAAGGCTTTGAGTCTTTTGGGTATGAGAGAAAACCACCTTGGGGACAAGATGCTGTTCACAGCTTATATTCCATTGGGCTGTTCATTGTCAGACTACAGTGGATTCAGAAAATTGTTTATTCATGTTTAATTTTGTGAATTGTTCCCTCGACCCTTAACTCTCACAGTTGCATTTACATAATTACAGTTAAAACATAGTTATTTCTGATGACTTCAAGCAATGAAAAGTTGTTTCCCCCGGGCCCACCTCAGACACTCAGCTGAGGCTCAGTACACATCTCCTGACTGGGTTGGACCTGAAAGATGTAAGTGGGTCACAGTCTTTCTCACGATCCCCCTTTTAAACAGTTACAGCCTGGCACACGTTCTGTCACATAAAAAGACTCAAAAATTATTATTTTTAACCATATTGAAACCAGTCGACTTTCTGCACTTGTTCTTTAGCTGATGTATTTCTTCAAGAGTAAACTTGTGATGAAAAGAATTTCTTAGTCCTTTCTTCTAACCCCCATCTCCTTACAGCTGGCAGTTCATCCCTAGAGACCCAGGTGATGTACCTTAATTCCACACTACCCATGAATAGATTTATTTTTCTTAACAGATAGAAAAGTAAATTCTTTGGGAAAATATTGGGAAACAGAGGAATTGGGAATTTCTTCCAAGAAATAGGAAGGATATTCTGAAATTAGAGAAAATTAGATAAAATGCTGCCTCTGTATGAGAAAAAAAGCAATTTCTGGGTTTTTTTAGATTACGATGATTTTAAAACTTTTAAAATGTATCTTTTATTATAAAAATTTTAAAATACTTGGAAAGTACAGGAAGTACAAAGAACAAAATTGAAATTACAAATGTTCTCATTTTTCAATATTAGTTTCTGTTAATTTGGGGTACATCTTAATCTTTCCTATATATATATATATTTAAAAGATCTTACATTTTTTCTTAACATCATTATTTATGTATTTTCACATTATTAAATAATCTTAAAATATTTTAGTTTATTTACAGTTTATTAGGCATTTAGTATCTATTTTTCTTTGCACTGAATAATGGCATAATAATCTTTATGTATCCATGTATATTTATTATGGATAAATATTATTATATATTCATGATATTATTTCCTATGATATTATTAGAAAACAGTTACTGAATCACGAGGTTTGCAATAAACTAAGGATGCCAAATACCCAGCAGCCCTATTGCTTTGTATTATTAATTGGTCATGACTGTGTTTTTATACTGAACTTGGTCAAAACCTCAATGTACCATATGTTTCCAATATATTTGTGTTCAAGACAGTACTATAATTTGAAACATTTTTCATCTGAAAACTTACCTGTGATTTTAGCCAGTTCAATTTTACTTTTCAAATCTTGCAATTATGAGACAATCTTACTTAGTATGATTTTTGTGGTAGGTTTTTATTCAATCCTATCTCCTGCAGATTTTTTCTATTCCATGTGTCTCTTGTTATGTGTACTTCCAGATTAGCCTTCTTTTCCACACCGTTCATATTTTCTTCATGAACTTTAAATATATCTCTTTGCTAGTAGTTTTAAATACCAGCTTTTACTTCCCATACTTGAGGCATTGGTAGAGAAAGTAGTTTTTTAAAATTCGAATGTTTTCAGGAAAGTAGGACAAAGATGTAAATACAGGTCAAGTATAATGAAGTATTCTTGGCATTTATGGCTCATCTTTCCTCAGCTTTCCTTCCCTACCACAAAGGAAACAGTACTTTGCATTAAAAAAATAATTAAATGTCTTTGGCTAGATTACAAGGGAAAATCTAATGACTCTGATGTGTCAGAGGTTTGGATTTCATACCAGAATAGAGACTCCACCTTTACACTCAATGGTCTGCCTTGAAGTCAGTGCTTTGCTGTCAATGTTTAATTTTCTCAACAGCATTAGCCAGTGTCCAAACATTGTCAGTGCTGGTATGTGATTCTTAACTACTAAATTGCATAGCAACTTTTACAGGAAATCAGTGTTTAGTTTCAATGCCACTTATTTTGCTTCATACCTAACATTTGCATTTGATAGTAAAATGCTACATATATTTACAACTAAAACCAGACTTTTAATGGTAATGCTCCCAATATTAATTGAAAAATGCTTGTATAATTAGGTTTACTAGAGCATGATAAGAGTAGAGACATTTTTATAGTAATCAAAGGTGTGATGTTAGAAAATGAAACAAATCTGTGTTTCCTCAAAAAAGTTAAAGAGAATTCTTTGAGTTTATGGCATTATTATAAAAAGCTTGAACCATAGCTGGTGTAGCTCAGTGGATTGAGTGTGGGCCTGCGAGCCGAGGGGTTGCTGGTTCGATTCCCAGTCAGGGCATATGCCTGGGTTGCAGGCCAGGTTCCCAGTGGGGGATGCGTGGGAGGTAACCATACATTCATGTTTCTCTTCCTCTTTCTCCCTCCCTTCCCTTCTCTCTTAAAAAAAACAAAACAAAACAAAACAAAAACTTAAAAAAGTAAAAAAATAAAAAGCTTGAAAACGAAGTTCCCTTATGGTCGACCTTCATGTGCACATCTGATGTAGTTGTTGTCATTTGCAATGCTCTATGGGCTTCAAACTGCACTGCAAAGATCAGTACATCCTTTTAATGTCATCATCATCAGCTGATGGACTCTTGGAATCTCCGTTTAAAGTTCCCCAGTGTTCTTAGCTGTTCAATCAGCCAATGCTGCACTCTAATGTTCACGTGTTTCTGTGTATATGTAGGGTAATTAGATCAGCTTTCTGGGGTTACTTTCAGTTTTTTTCAAAGGAGTTGAGAATACAATACAGTTGTTCCATGCTGTTATCTATGGGGGGAAATTACTTGTATTTGATAATAGTTTATTCTCATGATATTTGGAGAAAATTGGCAAAGTTTTGACTTTTTAAAAATCAATGGGCTTCTGTTTCTGGCACTTCACTTTTGAAAAGTACCATGCCTGCTGCTATACATAATAAATGCATCTCACTATGATCCAGTGCCAAGTTAACTTGAGAAAAAATAGTCTCAGCTCTGTGTCTGGGCCATGCATTCTGGAAATGATGGACTTTTGAATCTTAGTCCTGAAGTCTCATTACAGGAATGGTGAGAACCATATGGCCCAAAGAGCCTAAGGAAAATGGATAGAGAAGTACAGCTGGCCATTTTGGCATCTACCACCACATTCTGGTTCGAGTCACTGGAAACGTGGGTAGATTCTCTTGAGGGAGGGAGTGATTTGGTGTTCCAGGCTTGGCTAATAGGCTGTCATAATTTTGGGTGATCATTGCTGTAAGGAAGTAGAATTGTTTCTGTTTAGCTCCACATCAAACAGTGGGTACCTATTAGGTCTCAGGAATTGTATGTAGGTGCTTTGGAATGCAATTCCTTGGCTTGTAGCAGTTTTTAATGTAGTGGCTAAAACATTTATATAAATGAATAAGTGTGGTAACATGTGGTAAGTGCTGATATGATGGAGACAGAGAGTGTTAACTGGAATAAGTGTGTGTTTGAAAGTCAAAGTAGCATCTAGGTTGGACTCTGCTATGATGGGAATGAAGCCTGGGAGTTTGTACTGCTACCTGGAAGGAGCACTGGCTCCTCTGTGGGCTTGCAGTGCCTCTGAAATAAATCATGGGCATCCAGAGTCTTTCACTAGGAAATGTTTATCAGAGGATGTAGTAGTACCTACTCTAGAAATTGTTCTACCTGTTCCCCCACTCACCCAAAATAAAACATGCCTTCTTAAAGAAGTTATGGTTGTGTGTCAAGTATATATTTAATTTTGCCTTGGCATCCTAGTGGTTAGAAAATCAATCTTAAAGATGAATCACTAAGATTAAGGTACAGAAAATTTTGTGTAATATGATAGACACATTATGTATTATGTTAACATTTTGCATGTGCTATGTAATTTGTCTGTCAAATTCTCAAACTTCAAATGATACCTGATCAGGTGTCAGTTTTTCTTGAAGCTTTTCATGCTCTTCCTTTAAATAATAGGTGATCATATCCAATCTATTGCCACTATCTTGACATATATCGTATTATGTTTAGGGTTTATAACTTATTAGTTATGCGGTTACAGACAAGTAATTTAACTTGAATGGAAATTATGACCCCTAACTTGTAATTCAGCTCTGAGGGTTAAGGAAACTTTGCGTGTAAAGTGTCTGGCATGGTATCTGCCACACGTGATTTACGACTGTTGTATTGGCTTTTACATGAGACATTGCACTTGTTGATGTCAGGGGTGGCTCCTTGCAAATGGTGGTACCACCATAAAACCTGGCTTAACTCAACTATGTCTCAGACCTCCTAGATCTCATATCTTTTCAGTAAAATTTGTGGTAAAATGTTTTATTGCTTAAAGTAACATGTCAAAGGAAGTCCATCTCTTTTTAATTCACATAAATTTTTAACTTAGACTGTCCATAAAGAATGATACTAAAGTAGGAGGTGAGGCATTATGATCCTATTTCAAGGCAATGGATGCCTTAAGAGCCCACATCATATCCTCAGCTACACATTCACTTATAACTCTAAAGCCAGAGGAATTATCAAATGGATAGAAAGCGTTTTGTAATGCCCTTCTCGGAGAGAATACCCAAAAGTAATGTTTCACAAATTATGTAACCTATACAAGGATAGAATGATAGCACAGAAAACAATATGCATTATAGGCTGCATCAATGAGGAGAAGTTCAACTTTGAATGAAGACTCAGTTTGAACCCCATCTCCACTACTTAGCTGACCAGGCAAGACATTTACTTTAAGGTTCAAGCTTATGACCTGTTAAATAAGGTTAATGTTTTCTACTCTAGCAATTAGCATGCAAATTAAACATATTATGTATAAAAGTACATTCTACAGTGCTTTCTTCAAATTGGAGATTTTGATGTCTAATAGGAAATTTTCTGGAAGGCAGTGGTGTTCAAACTTGGCTGTACATAAGAATCTCCTACGGGGATTAAAAAACCCAGTGGCCTCCTGCAGCTTTCACTGGTGTTTGGTGTTTAGGTCTTTCTAAAATTGGTTGTAATTCATTTACACAGTGTGTACACTATCTGCCATGACCCTTTGCCTCTGCCTCTGGTCACCCTTCTGAGAACTCCCCAACTGGTTATTCTGTAAATGCATACGCCTAACTTTGGGAGTCTGCATGAAAGTCTGTGCTCTGCTCAGTTCACACAGGAACCAGAACAGAGGCCAGGCTCCTGGGCTGCCTGTGATGCAGTGCTCTGTTTGCTTAGACACACCTGCTCCCAGGCTTGGGTAGAAGCACTGTTTTCTGAGAGCTCCCAGTGAGAAACCCAGCTAAAGTCTGCCCTCAGCATTTGCCCCTGGAACCTCTCACACACATAGATTAGGACAAAGACCGGACCATCTGCTCCCTTTTCTCTGTATTTTTTATCTAGCTGTAACCTTTCAGCTCCATTTGGATGATGAATCACCTTTTGGTAAAATTCTGTTATCAGTTGGGAGTGCACCTTGACTTCTAAGAGGATGGCAAAGTACTATAGACAGAATATTTATCCCCCTAAAATATATATGTTGAAACTTACTCCCTTAATGTGTTGGTATATGGAAATGGAGCCCTTGGAAGGTGATTAGGTCACGAGGAAGGAACCTTTATGAATGGGATTAGTGCCCTTACAAAAGAGACCCCAGAGAGCTCCCTCGCCTCTTCTACAATGTGAGGATGCAGTGAAAAGTTAGTGGTGTATGAACCAGAAAATAGGCTCTCATCACACACTGACTCTGCTGGCACCTTGATCTTGAACTTTTCAGACTCCAGAACTCTGAAAAATAAATTTCTGTTGTTTGTAAGCCACACAGTCTATGGTGTTTTGCTATGGGAGTCAAACTGGACCAAGACACAAAGTAATTTACTAAAGACTTTCTTTTTAAACAAAGACTGGTTTTCAAACATATTTTTTAATTCTTATTGTGAGAGTCAGATTATAAGCTTCAATACTCTTCTCTCTCTCTCCCTCTTCCCCTTACATTTCTACTTTGGCAGCCAGCATTGTTTCATTTGTTTTCAAACACTCCTGCTGGGCTGGGCAATAGAGTTCCCCTTCCCATTTCTGCATGGGTACTTCCACATTCTGGGTAACAAGAGACACCCTGATCTCAGCTTTCTTTTTCTTTTTTCTTTTTTTTGCCACAGTGTTTTGGAAAAACAACATTCAAAAACTTATAGCAGAGAAATGTCCACTTATCTTAGCCCCAGTTAAAAATACCCCTTTCTATCATCATTGCTTTCTTTTTATCTTTATTTTATTACTTTGTTTCAAGCCACATATTATCAAAATAATGTATTAAACATCCATTCTAGAAGTTTTATTCCTAGTCCTTTATTGATAGGGTAGTGCCTGAATATTACACGAGCAATGGTATTACGAGTATGATACTTGAGTCTATTCCCTGTAGAAGCCTTTGATAGTGCTAGAGCCGAAGAATAAAAACATCCAAGCTCTGTCTTTCTTTGTAATGAGAGAAATCACTGTATATCAGAAGGTAGTTTGTGGCCCATGGTTAATCATAACTGTGTCTCTGAAGGAATTCTCCATAAAAATGTCTTATTATTACAATTCTATATTACTTGTAAATGCCCTCTTTTTAATTATTTTTTGCAACTTTAAATTAAGGTTGCATCGGCTTATGACATTATATAAGTTTCAGACATGCAACATTATAATTCAACATCTGTAAAGCACTACAGCGTGCTCACCATGATAGTCTAATCTCCGTCTGTTACCATACCCTGACCCACGTTACCCTTTTCACACTCCCCCACACCCTTCCCCTCTGGTAACCACTAGCTGCCATCCACATCTATGAGTTTGTGTTTATTTCGTTTTATTTTTCCTTTTTTTTTTACATAGGAGTAAAATCATACAGCATTGATCTTCTTCACCTGATTTATTTTACTTTGCATAATACTCTCAAGGTCCACCCACGCTGTTGCAAATGGCAAGTTTCCATCCTTTTTATGGCTGAGTAGTACTCCATTATATATCAACCACATTGTTAAAAAAATCCAGTCATCTGTCAATGGACAGCTTCTTTCCACATCTTGGCTATTGTAAATGATGTTGTTATGAACATAGAGGCGGTAATCTTTTCAAATTAGTGGTTTTGTATTCTCTGAATAAATACCCAGAAGGAGACTCGCTGGATCATATGGTAGTTCTAGTCTTAATTGTTTGAGGGGCCGCCATACTGTTTTTCATACTGGTTGCAGAAATTTACAATCCCACCAGCAGTGCCCGGGGGTTCCCTTTTCCCCATATCCTCTAAACACTTGTTATTTCTTGCCTTTTTGATAATAGCCATTCTAACCTGTGTGAGTTAGTGTCTCATTGTGGTTTTTATTTGCATTTCCCTAATTAGTTAGTTGAGTGTCATTTTGTGTTAATTTGCCCTCTTAATCCCAAACATTAAAAAACCCTTGATGGTAAAAGGAGTAGAGATCATCATACATTTGAGATACTTTCTAATTCCCATCCCAGTCTTTACACAGAAGGACCTACTAGAAATCTGGGAAGAGAAAATTCTGGCTTTCAGGACAGCCTTGCTATCAGAACCTCTGGGTCATACTCTCTTTGCATATATGGTGGAGCTTCTCAGGGCTCACTGAGAGTTGTGTTCTCTTCTTCCTGGACTCAAAACTGAACTATATTCCCTGCCTCCTCGTGCCACGTGTGGCCATAAAACTGAGGCTTGTCCAGTCAAAATGTGAGCCATTTCTAGACATGGCTTACAGTGCATGCATTTTATTCTTGCTCTGCACTAATGGAATGGAAAGAACTCTGAACACCTGAAGGGAGCAAACCACAAAGTGGAAGAAGCCTTTAGGGGAAATATTCATTTGTTTTAAAGTTCCTAGCCGAAGGAGTTGGGTTTGGGAGAACAAATGAATTGTGAAAATATTCTTTCTGGATATGGGCAACTTACAAATTTTCAGCATATGGACTCCACTATTACATGACCCTATGAAGGGAAATAGATATTGCATATTTTTTTATCCATGTTCCTCTGAAAATTTCTCAGATACAGCATCTCTAAATACTGATTATGTTTCTTCATTTTGTTTTTTTTTTAATTAATGGCATAAAAGAGAATGTTGTTTGGGTAAAGGTCCTAAGACTTTCCATACCATATATCACTTAGCCAGTTTTAAAATTCTCATTTTTTAAAAGATTTTATTTATTTTTAAAGAGAAGGGAAGGGAGGAGAAAGAGAGGGAGAGAAACATCAATGTGTGGTTGCCTCTCACATGGCCCTCACTGGGGACATGGCCCGCAACCCAGGCATGTGCCCTGACTGAGAATCGAATCGGTGACCCTTTGGTTCCCAGCCTGCGCTCAATCCACTGAGCTATACCAGCCAGGGCAAAAATTCTCCTTTTAAAGTTCTTAGAAATGTTCATATTTGCTGTTGTCTCTGCCCTTATCACATGTTCCCAATTGCATTCTCTGTTCTCCCTTCTGTGTGTAAAACATATTTTTCTTTTATTTGATAATTTAAGTTCACATAAAGATCATATATAAAATATCCCAAGTATATTGTAAAGGTATATTTAAATACTATATAGTATATTAATTATTAAAAGTATATGATAGTATACAATTTAAAAGTATATTAAAAACGTGAAACTCTATCCAACCTCTCTCCATTTTTTTATTGTTCTTCTTCCAAGGTGGCTACCGTTAATAGATGGGCATGTATTCCTCCAACTGTTTTCTATCCACTTACACATAAGTGCTAAATTTAAAAAAAAAGAGGTTTAAATTTCTAATACCAAAAATTCAATTTAAAACATCTACATAATGATATTAGTCAAATGTTATATTAAATATGTCCTCATTTTTCTTGATAAGTCTTGAAATTAAAATAGCAATGTTACATTTGCAAAAGAAATGTTACTTTTTGAGTAGAGATTATAAGAAGTTTACATGCCTCTATGTGTAATTTCTGATAGCTGAAGGCGACTCAGAGGAACCAGTGGAAACTGGATCACATTTGTCGTTTCAGCCTTGTCGTGGTAATGGGTAAGAAAACGATGCCTACCTGTGCGGTTCAATGGACGCTATTTCAGTTATAAGGCACTTTTGTACCGTTAGTATTGTATTCTCAGCTTTTCTCATCTGCTCAATTATTAAACCAATGGTCCTTTTCAAAATTCTTAGCTTCAGAAAATTGAGGAATTATGTGTATATAAAATTTTGTTATTTTTAATTGAATTCCATTATTGCAGAATAGGTTCTATTCCGTATATTATCAATTTTTGTGGCTTCCTTTTTAAAACTCAAATCATTGACATTTTTTTATGGAGGACATATCTTTCTTAACTGAGTTTTAATTGACAGACATTTATATATTTTTTTAATTTTCCTCCCTCCCTCCCCTTCTCCCTCCCTTCCTTCTTTTCTTCCTTCCTTCTCTCCTTCCTTCCTTCTTTCCTTCCTTCCTTCCTTCCTTCCCTCCTTCCTTCCTTCCTTCCTTTTTCTTTCTTCTTGTTCCTATTAATACTGCTAATATTGATGGGGATATTTTTTCTTTTTTTCAACCCCTTGCCTTCCCTTCCTTCTTTTGTTTTTTTCTTTCTTCCTTCTTTTCTTTTCCTTTCCTGTTCATTTCCCCCCTATTACTAACAATGATTCTGGGAATAATGTTTCTGGGAATGGAACGTGTATGTACATTTGCTGGATACATTTTAAAGGTAAGAATATTAGATAAAATTGGCCTCTGAAACTACTGCGTAATCTTATACTCCACTGCCTTGTGTGATGCCCGTAAACTATTTATTTCAGGGGCTGTTCATTAGGCTCTATTTTGAAGGCAGATACAGGAGTTATCAAAACTGAAATGTTGGGACTTACACTCATCTATCAGCCAAATGTGTGTGCCCCTCCTCCCGAATTCATAGTTTGAATTCCTAACTCCAAGTGTGAAGGTATTTGGCAATGGGGCCTTTGGGAGAAAATTAGGTTAGGTGAGATCAAGCAGGTGGAGCCCCCATTAGGTATTGTGATCAGAAGAAGAGGAAGGGACCCGCGACTTCTCTCTCTCTGTCTCCACCATGTGAGGGTAGAGCAAACAGGCAGCCCTCTGCAAACAGCAAAGAGGGCTTTCATCAAACATCAAACACTTTGACCCCTTGATTTTATACTTTCCAACCTTCAAAACTCTGAGAAGTAAATGTTTGTTGTTCAAGCCATCTATCTATGGCATTTTGTTGCAGCAGCTTGATCTGACTATTACCACTGTCCTTTAGTTATATTTTTTCCATTGATCCAACTACATCCTATTCCTTTTTTCAGTTCCATTTGCCTGTAATCTGGGGTCAGTTTAGCATCTTCTTAGGGAAACTCAATTTTGGGTGTGATGTCTTTCACCTATGTTATGTCAAGGGTTCCTTATATTTGTTGGAATTTCTCACTATTTCATGTTTAATAAACCATTCCAAACTGAGGGCCTGCAGTTAAGCATTTATTTATTTCAAGACTAGAGTCAGCAGGGTCCAGTTTTCATGACCTGCGGCGGACTTGTCTGGGATTACTCACGTGTCTGGTTCATCGCTGGGGGCTGGCTGCTCTGAGCATCTCAGTAGAGACTGTGTGTCTGCCCAGGTCATCTCTATCAGCAGGCCAGTCCAAAAGGCAGGGTCCCAAGAGTAAAAGCATTAATGCATAAAACCTGCTGAGTCCAGACTTTACACAACATTGTTTCTACTACATTTTCTCAGCCAGAGCAAGTTGTATGGCTGACCCAAAATCAAGGGACTAAATGTGTGATGACAGAAAAGATTTTACTTTGGGTGGTGGGCACGCAATGCAATATACAGATGCTGTATCATAGAATTATAAACTCAAAACCTATATAATCTTATTAATCAATGTTACCCCATTAAATTTAATTAATAAATAAAACAAATCAAGGAGTGCAGAAATGGATGCCAACTCTGGAAGGCAATTTGCAGTCTCCTTTAGAACACATCTCTGTTATAACTTCCAAAGACATCTTGGCGATAGGGTTGCTTTCCAGTTATCTTCTGATGTGACGGATGTGTGTATGTGAGAAACCCAAATTTATTGGAGATTTGGAGTGGAGGAGATAAAAATGTAAGTTCTCATTCCCAGAATGTTCTAATTGGCTATTTTTAAATTAATTTTTATTTTATAGATATTAAATGCAGATAATTTAAGTATAAATTAATTTTAAAAAATCTAGTGGCTCTTTAAAAAGCTTAAAACAAAACTAAATCACAAACCTCTTTCTTCTACCCCTCAACCCTATCTCTCCTCATTCTTTCCACATTATCCTAGCACATTCATGTTTCCATTTGTGTTAAATGCACAGTGTTTTCATTATGTGAATGGACGTGTCACCTACGACTGAGTCAAGGTCCACGGACTGCTCATATTTTATTTTAGCATAACATTTTATTTTCTAAGGTTTAATTTTTTAAATTTGCATAGTTGTTTTAATCCTCACCTGAGGATATGTTTATTGATTTTTAGATACAGAGAAATGGAGGGAGGTAGTGGGGGGAGAGAGAGAGAGAGATCAATGAGTAACAACCTAGGTATGTGCCCTGACCAAGAATCGAACCCTCAGCTCTTTGGTTTTCAGGACAACACTCCAAAAACTTCAATCCAACTAAGACACCTGGCCAGGGCAAATTTTTGCTTAGTTTTCTTAGAACATCTGATCAACAATTCCCATACTCATTTAGAGTTTTATAAATCACCAAATATATGATGTATGATATATATGACACTTTATATATAATGTTATCTCATATATACTATATATAATGTTATTATTGCTTCATAGTAAAGCACTCTAATCTTTGTGCCATAAAACTTCATTTTATTATACTCATTGGGTATATTATATAATAAAATATACCCAACATTTTATTATATTGGGTAGGTTATCAAAGAGGAAAAGACAAATATGCCTTGGTTCTAAAGATTCAGTTTTTCTGGAGAAAAAGACCTTCTGATATACCATAGCTGGCTGCTGGCAGTTACAAGAGTCCACTGTATCCACCTGGAGATTACCAACCTGGTCGACAGCATTTCAGAGATGGTAGGAAAGGGGACAGATGCTGCAGAGGCCGGAGCACGGAGGCCCCGGTCTGATGTCTCTGGTGTGCGTTAGAGTCAGTGCCTTGATTTCTAGAGGTTAGGGTGGAGACCAAGGGGTTTAATTTTCCTTTAAAAAGTCCAAATTATTCTCCTGTTATTAATCCTCATTGTATCCCTCTTTTTGAGGTACTGTTTCTTCCAATTCCCAAAAACCTATCATGGTTTTGAGAAGCCTGCAGCCAACCCAGCTTTGCACTCCAGCTGCACAACAAGCCCAGCTATACAGAGGCTTGGCTCTCCTTTGCTAACTATTATAGTCTTCTCTTTTCAAACTTTACATATGATTTTCCATCTGTGTAAGTGCCTCTTCATTTTATTAAAGTATAGGTTTTGCTTCTGTTTGTCCTTCCTTTAGGTGGAGAAAGAGAAGAGAATCATCTTTACTCCATTATCTTGAGATTGTAACTGGGCAGCAAGTTCGGAATATTACTGGAAATGTAAGTTCATACTCCATTTTGTTTTCAAAATTGTTTGAGGTTAGATCAGGCTTTTCTTTTAGTTATTTTTGTGTTGCATCTCTATGTTTTTTATTATTGAAGTAAAAATCACAGAACATAAAATAAAGCACTAACCTCTTTTTATAAAGTATTTTATTGTTATTCTATTGCAGTTGTCCCAATT
>PVJI01000586.1:0-245160 GCA_004026765.1 Micronycteris hirsuta
AGCAGGCTGGGGAAGTGCTGCATTTTAAAGGCTCTCTCGCCTGCCAAGTTGTGCTCCCAAGTCCTCTCAGCTCCACATGCAGCCAGAATAACTTTAGGATGAAGCTCATTAATAATGTGCATGCTAAATCACAGCCTCTGTAGGAGGCCTGGGGAGGGGGGCTCCGCTCCTGTCATCGAGCTTTCAGAAATGGCAGCTCACAAATAGAACACCCCGTCCCCACAGCCTGAAAGGCTGAAGCTGTCCCCACAGGAGCTCCGCGGGAAGTTTCTTTGGTGAAATTTCTCCATCCATGTAGGGGCCTCAAGGGCAGGAGCTTGGTCTCCTTAAACAGAGTTGCTTGCTTGCCAGCATCTTCGTTGTATCTTCATGGATCGTCTCTGGTGGGGGAAGGGAATTCCAGTGGCATGCCACTTAGCATGAGTATGCCCATTAGTTATAATTAAACAGGCTGCTGCAATGAGTACAAATAAATTTAGCACCAAAAGGTTGTGCAGATGGGCAGCGCCATGTTAGTGGTCTTCAGGTGACAAATGAACCAGACTTTCCAGGAGGCTCTGAAGGGGCTCAGGGGAGAGGTTGCGTCCCTGGGCGGATGACCACGCAGTGTCAAACGGCGATGCTTCTGGGAGCAGAGCCTCTTCCAAGAAGCATCCTCCAGTCCTGGGATGCTGGGAGCATCTTCTTACTTATGCTCACATTTTTGAACCATTGGTTCCCCTGCTTCATTCTGAATGTGCTTGTATCTTCCACCCCTGGCTCCTTCTAGGAGGCGAAGGTGCCTGTTCACCACAGGCTTCCCCTGTGACCAGCCACCATCAGCACCTGGGCTCCTGCAGGATCTGGAGGAAGCCTGGGGCCCAGGTCAGCACCTCAGCCCGTCAGCCAGAAGCCCTTTGGTGGTGCCCCGAGACAGTGTCATCGGGTGAAGCCGTTCCCAACCTGTGCCTGTGATTAATCTGCCATGGCTGCCAGCCTCGCTACTTTCTGTGTTTCTAAAGGCTGTGCTATTGTGTCTTGGTGTCCCTTCGACCCTACGTAAGCAGTGTCTTACCAGATTTCTTGACACAGGGACATGGTTTCTCGGGGGAAAGAAGGAGTATCCAAACCAGTACACCAACGAAATTGGGAGAGGGATGAGGAAGGACAGGCAGCTTTCCTGAGCGGAGCACAGGGGTCAAGAGGGAAGGCTCTGACTTATCGAAGGGTCGACACAGAGGTGCCCATTATTGTGGGTTCTTTGCGTGAGGTCAGCGTGGGGTGATGGCCAAGAGCGTGACCTCAGTGCTGGGTTGCCTGGCTTTGAATCTTCGCTTTGCTCTTTACTAGCTAGGTGACCCTCGGCAAGCAGCTGAACTTCTCTGTGCCTGAGATGCCACATTTGTACCTACCTCTGGGGACTGTTGAGACAACTGAGATCATTTATGTGAAGTATGTGGAACAGGCTTATGTCTTGTGAAGGTTGGTTCTATGATCTCAGTATTTTCTCATCTTTAGTCATTGCTATTTTCACAATTTTGTGATAATCACACGCCCATGTATTTATTTAACATATAAAGACTTTGTAAAACTTCTTCAAAATTATGGCTGTAACATACTGAATGGTGCACAAAGCATGAAAGTATGAATTAGTGCATTATCATGAAATGTCAAGAAACGGAGCAGGGCCAGGCCCTCACCCCGGAAGCCTTTGTCTGGGCCCCTCCCTGCTCGCCCTGTTCCGATCCTCACGTGCTCTCGTCTGGTTGGCGTGCGCTCGCTCGGGGTGCTTGTGGGCTCCCACAGTGTGTGTTTTTGTGTGTCTCTGACTTCCATAACGCATGCTATGTTTGAGAGAACCCCTCTGTCGTTACCTGGCACTGGGATCGTTCGTTTTCATGGCTGTGTGGTATTCCATTGCACGAATACAGCAATGTTACTTATTTATTTTGCTGTATATGGACATTTGTGTTGTTTCCAGTTTTTTGGTCTTACTGATAAAGTAGGATGAGCATTTTTGTACCTATTTATTGCAGCATGCTTATGCTGATTATGTATTTTGGAGTGTAACTGCTGGGTTGTGAGATGTGGGTATGGTCAACTTCAGTAGGTCCTGGCCCTGTAATGATTGTACCAATTACAGTCCCAACTCCAAACGTTCCCTTCCACTCCCTCCCGTCCTTACCCCTCGGAGTGTCATTACCGCTCTCAGTGAGCCGTCCTGGGGGTTATGCAGTGACACCTCATTGTGGCCTTAATTTGCATTTCCGTGATTACTAATGACATTATATATATTTTTTTCATGTCATTCTATTTAAGTATTTCTTTTGGTGAATGCCTTCTCAAGTTTTTTAAAATCTATTTTTTAATCTTTTTATTAATTTGTAGAAATTCTTTTTCTTTCTCAGAGATTCTATTTATTTATTATTAGAGAGAGGGGAAGGGAGGAGAAAGAGAGAGGCAGAAATGTCGATGTGAGAGAGCAGGTTGCCTCTCACACATGCCCCAACCAGGGACCAGGCTCACAACCAAGGCGTGAGCCCGGAATGGGAATCGAACCGGCAACATTCTGCTTTGTGGGACGATGCCCAATCAACTGAGCTACACAGGTCAGGGCTATAGAAATTCTTATATATTTTGGATATAAGCCCTTTGTTGATAGCGTGTGCTATAAATACCTTTCTCACTCTGTGTAAACTTAGTTTAAACTTTAGATTTATCTTAAGTAGTAATGTTTGTTAAGTTAAATTTGGTGTTAAGTTATTGTGTTCTAAAATATATATATGAAAGTTTTTCCCTTGTTCTGACTAAAATTATTTCTCATACTACTGATGCTACGGCTTATCATCCTTTAGAAAATACTTCATTATCTAATTAATTCCTTCCAAAGAACCGATTTTGTAGGTACCATTGTTACCCCTGATTTCTGGGTTTGACATTGGAGGCACCGATGAATTTCATACCTTCCCCAAAGACACGCAGCTGAGATGAAGCCCAGAGCTCAGAGCTCAGACTGTATCTGTCCCGTCACTGGTCAGAAGGCTGTCTGATCATCAGCTGTCCACTCTAAATCCTTGAGAGAACATCCGTATCCCCACATGGCCATGGATGTGGTGAATGAAGCCCACAGTGACCGTTGGGGGTGGAGGGATGGATGTCATGAAGGGCTAGTGTCACATGTGTTTAACAAAGGCCCTCTGCCCAGGGAGGAGCCCATTCACAGGCCAGGCCCTGCATGTCCGAAGCCTTGACCATGACCCCACCACAGCTCTGCTGTGGCCTTTCTCTCCTTAGTGGCCTTAGGGCAGAATGGGTAAGGAAATGGCAGTCGTAGCCTTGACTTTGTTGGGAGAGGTGTGATCGGTCCGTTAGTGCAGTGGTTGTTTTAGAAGGGACCCTTGCTGGCAGAGGGAGTGAAGGTCGGAGGTCTGCCTGCTGGGAGGAACTGTTGAAGCAGCTCTGTCTCAGTATAGGGACCAGGGCAGGGATGTGGACTCGCCTTTGGGATGGCTTTCACACCCCGAATGGGAGGCCATTCCCTGCTCCTTCTCTGGGCAGAGAATGGGCAGATTCAAGGATTAACTCCTACGTTTGTGAGACTCACTATGTTTTTTTTTAATTGGAATTATTGGGACGACATTGGTTAATAGAACCATACAGGTCTCAAGTGTACAGCTATATAACACGTCATCTGCACCCTGCGTCATGCACTTAGCACCCAATGTCAAGTCTTGTTCCATCGATATTGATCTCCCTTTTGCCCTTTCCCACCCCCACCCCCTTTCCCTCAGGCAATCACCGTACTGTTGCCTCTGTCTTTTTTTTTTTTTCACCTAGTCCCCCAACCCTCCTCCCCTCTGGCAGCTGCCAGTCTGTCCTCTGTATCTATGAGTCTGTTTCTCTTTTGTTTTAAATTGGATTCTGTCTTCAGAGCGCTGATGAGGACCCCACAAGGAGAGCTCTGCCAGGGACTGGGATGGGGCCCTTTGAGATGTCGCTTCTCCCGCGGGAACTCCCTCTGGGGGTATTTGCTGAAACTTTGTTCATAACCAGTAGCCACCTTTCTCCATTCTGAGTGCTGGTGATATGCTGTTCTGGCCTCTTTGTGAGCACTTGCCTGGGAAAGTGCTTGCTGTATTTAATAAATTGCATTGATTTATTGCCTGTATTGATCAGCTGAAGCACTCTGTATTATCAGAGGTGATAGCCTTCTTAGGAAAACACGGAAGGTCTCTTCATTAGCATCCATTTTTCTATGAGGCTTTGGAGGGTGAAATACCAAGATGCACAGTGTTCATTCTGGTGATATATTGAACACCATCAGGGTGAACAATGGCTTCGGTATAAATCAGGTGGAAGGAAGGAATTGAGACCATTTGCCATAGGCTTGCGGAGTTTTTGTGATGAAATGAGCGGGCTACTTTTCTTTCTTCCGCTGATGACAAGCTCCTCTCTTAATTTTCCACGCGGGAGTCGCGGCCGACTGAAGTGGCTCTTTCGGGAGAGGCATGCCTCCACAGCCTGATCTGTCTCCGAAGTTTCGGCACATCCCCCTGAGGGCCTGTGAAGCGACAGCAGGTAGATCACTCGCCACTCTGGGCCTGTGCTGCTCGTCTGAGTCAGTGTGTGCCCTGACCCGCACTGACGTGCTTTCTTCCACTTCCCTGCTTCCTGTCCCGGTCCAGCGGGGTCTGAGACAGGCTCTGGGGCTCCCTGCATGGGTCGCATGCCCTGCATTTCAGGGAGAAGCCCATATGTACCGGAAAGAGACCAAGAACTGAAGGGGCATCAGTTGTTGACACTTCCACCTGCTTCCCCTGAATTTGGCCAACCTCCTTCTCAGGTCCAGCCCTAGGCGCTTCCCTTTCTCCTGGAGAAGCCTCACAGGGTCTGGTACCTGCCTTCGCCTCCTCATGGGGATCTGGTGGACTTAGGAGCTCTATCCTGGGAGCTTCAGCTCCCAACAACTCGAAATCCTCCTGCGTTCCTCCTGTGTGTGTCTGCTGAGCGCTCTGAGCTCCTCGCCCTTTTTCATACTGGGCCAGGAGCAGTCCCCTCTCCTTGCACATGTACAGAGGACATGCTTTCACTCCAGGGGACCTCAGGCAGCATCTGTGAGGACCAGGGACAGTTCCGATATTGAATTTAGTCCCAAGCTGTGTGACCTTCGGCAGATGACTTAGTTCCTCTGAGCTTCAGGTTCCTGATTTTCATGATGAGGATAATAATGCCAAACTCAAAAGATTATTGCAAGGAACAAATGAGTCCATGTTCGCCAAGTGCTTAGCGGCATCTGACACATAATGCTTGTTCAAACAATGCTGCTATCATTCTTAGCGGAGTTTCTCTAAAGCACATTAAGCGGGCAGCACTCAACGCTGTGGCCAACTATGTGCCCTGCTGTCTGTAGACCTTGCAGGCAAAACTGTGAGTGGGACTGACGTACCCCTGCCTGCAAGCAGCTTAGTGCTCAGTCAGTGAGACTGGCAACTAACCAGACCATTAAAATACAGCATGAGGAGTTCCGTTGGGGGGCGACACCGCTGTTCACAGTAGAAGCATTTACGAGGGACCTCTAATCCCAGCTGAGATCTGCTGCCAGCCTTCCCGGGCCCACAGAGTCTCTAGGAGGTGACTCAGACAGGGACCCTTCAGGAGCCAAGGTCGTGTTGGGAGCCTTTGGTTTATAGATGAGCAGTCTTTCATGAAATCCACCGCCAACACTGACCCCGCCAACTCTAGCAAGCCAACATAACTCCCATGATGTTACTTTGTCCTCTAAACACTGCGTGTGGTCAACCTGATTTTTCTTGGTGATTATTCGTAATACTTGTCCAATGTCGTTCTTCCCTGCTGGAACGTGCTCCCCCCTAAAGGTGGTGCTCAGGGCTGTCTGTTACATCCGTAGCCGTTGGCACCACAGCATCAATAAATTCATTGAGATGGGGCGGACATTGAGATTTTCCACCCTCTGTCCTTCAGTAACGCCTGAGGTCTTTGTGTAGCTCCCTCTTCTCCCCTCCTTCCCACGAGGTGGGGACTGGCTCACAGTGGGGAGGTCCTGAGCGCTCTGGACTGGCAGGAGTTGAGCTTGAGCTGGTAGTTGTATTCATTCCTGCAAAGCATCAGCCAGCTCCCCACCCCCTCCACCAAGCTGGTTTTGTGCTCCCACCCCACCTCCCTACGCTCTGGCAGGGGGCTCCCTGTTCCTCAAGGCCGCCTGCACTTCTTATCTGGGAATCAATGCTGCCCTTATCTTTGGAGGAAATGCTGCCTAGTGATATCACACACTGAATCGATTAAAAGCAGAACTTTGAACTCATCTGTTCGGAGAGGTCTCCCTAGAGTGAATCACGCAGTCCTCCCTTGATGTGCTCCCAGCTCCTGCTGGAAGCCCGTCTGCAGCTCAGAAGCAGCTCCCGCTGCAGGGCCGCAACGTCGTGCGTGTTCACAGATTAGCTTGCACACGAGCTGTTGTGTGTTTGTCCACCATGAGATCACCTTTGTCAACCTGCCCCCTTCTGCCTTTGTTTTCAGCTCAGTTCAAACAGAAAGACCTTCAGATTTTCTCTGCTTTCCCTGTTTTCATTGTGGCTTTGTTATTTCTTCCAGCGCTTACCATCATTGTATTTTCTTTGCAGAGAAAATCCCCGCCAGATGGGTGTGTGCAATCCACTTCGATCTTCCAGTCTCATCTCAGGTAGGAGGTGGAGGTCCATGAGCTGGTCTCCCAAATCAGAAATGAGGCTAGGGAAGGGAGGCTTTCAAGTATGTGATCAAAAGCTGCATCTCTGCGATGGGCAGCTGGGGCTTCCGGGGTCCCGAGGGAGACACGCGTGGCCCAGAAAAGCCAGGGGAGGCTCCATCAAGGAAGTGGGTCCGGAGTTGGGTCTTGGAGGGAAAGGAAGACTTTGAAGAGGCACGGGATGGGATGGGATGCTTTTCAGTGGGAAGTGGGGCAGTGGGATAAAGCACAGAGCTGACACCAAGCATGTGTGCCCAAGGAGAAGGAAGCAGACCGTGTTAGAAGTGTAGGTGGGCAGACTGGCTAAGTGGGACGGCCAGAGAGCAGACAGAATATGCCAAGTGTGATGGCTAATTTCTGTGTCATCCTGGCTAGGCTATGGTGCTCAACTGTTTGGTCAAACACTGGTTCAGATGTTGCTGTAAAGGTGTTTTTTAGATGTGATCAATACTGAAATCAGTAGAATTTGAACAGAGCAGATTATCTTCTGTGGTGCAGGTGGGCCTCACCCAATCAGTTGAAAGGTCTTAAGAGCAAAGATTGAAGTTTCTGAACAAGGGATTCTCCTTACGACTGAAACACGGTCAGCCTGCCTCTGTTTTCAACCTGCTACCCTGCAGAATTCAGGCTCAAGACTGCCAACATCAGCTGTCAGTTATCAACATACTGGCCTGGGTTACAGATTTCAGATGTGCCAGTGGCCCACAATCTCATGAGCCAATTTTTAAAAATAAATGTCTTTTTCTTTCTCTCTCTATATATATACTTAATCTTATCGATTCTGTTTCTCTGAAGAACTCCAGCTCTGATCCTGAGTGAAAGGGGGCTTCGCTGAATGATAGTAGTTTGAGGGCAGCTTCTAAGGGCTAGATTCCCTGTGCAGGGCATTTAGAAACCAGATATCGAATCTATTTCTGCGGCCAAGTTCAGTGCCTACCAGACTCTTCCCAAGGAGAGCCCATATGAAGGCAGTGCCGGGGACTCTTTTTTAATTTCACTTATTGAGGTGACATTCATTGGATAAGAAAATTATATAGGTTCCAGGTGTACAGTTCTATAATACATCATTTGTATATTATATTGTGTGTTCACCACCCAAAGTCAAGTCTTCTTCCGTCACCATTTGTCTCCTATTTACCCTCCTCTACTGCCCCTCACTCCCCTTTCCCCTGGTAATGACCGTGCTGTTTTCTGTCTATGAGTTCTCTTTCTTTCTTCTTCTTTTTTTTTTCTCTAAATCCCATCTCCTTTTTCACCCAGCCCCACAAGCCCCCTCCCCTCTGCCGACACCTATCAGTCTGTTGTTCTGTATCTATGGGTCTTTTCTATTTTGTTTGTTAGTTTATTTTCTTCAGTTAGATTCCATGTATGAGTGAAATCATTTGGTACTTGTCTTTCTGTGACTAGCTTATTTCACTTAGCGTAATGTTCTTGAGGTCCCTCCATGTTGTCACAATGGGTAAAATTTCCTTATTTTTTATGACCAAGTAGTATTCCATTGTGTAAATGTACCACAGTTTTTTTATCCACTCATCTACTGATGGGCACTTGGGATGCTTCCAAATCTTGGCTATTGTACATAACGCTGCAGTGAACATAGGGTGCATGTATTCTTTTGAATTACTGTTCCTTGTCTCTTTGGATATATTGCCAGCAGTGGAATTGCTGGGTCAAAAGGCAGTTCCATTGTGAATTTTTTTGAGGAACTCCATACTGCTTTCCACAGTGGCTGCAGCAGTGTGCATTCGGGGACTCTCGAAATGACCTCCCACGCACATAAGTGACAGGTGTGTTGGGTGGAACCTGGCTCACTCCTAGTTTTTTCACTCCTTGGGTGGAGTTGGTTTTAATTGACAAGGAGTCCCTCTCCCAGTGGACATTTACTTGTTAAAACCAATGCTTTTGTATTCTGTTGTGCAGTAGAAAGACTGTTTTTTTGGTAAGCAGGCCTCGGATTTTTCTGAGTCAGTCGTGTGAGAAACATCTCTCCTGAAGGCCGCTGTGCAAATGAGTCCCTGCAGATCCATGCCCAGGCTGTCAGGTGCGGGGAGAAATATCTTTAGTAAGAGCAGGTCATGGGATGAGACTTCGCCACTGCAGCACGGGTGGCAGAGGGGCTTTCCACAAGGACAGTTCTTAAGAATCTCTGTAAAAATGCATGACTCCATCTGTCTCGTCTCTCTTCCTTGGCTTCAGATGAGCTGAGCCATTTAAAAATTCCCCAACAAGGGACCCGAGGCACCAGAAGAAGTGATGAACAGATTTTCAATTTGGCTTCGATTTGCATGAGAATTTTTTGTTTTTGGCAGTTGAAACGATTGTCTGAACTAGAGGCTGGAGATGGGGTAGCGGGGCTCCCCATTAGAGGCAGACTCCTGATTGGTCTGGACAGATACTGGTGCTCCTGGGTCCAGGGCTTTAACCTCAGCTTCCGGAGGCAAGGAAGAGATGGCAAAGGGGGGAAATGGACAATACTAACCCTGGAGTGGCACCCAGGGGTCCAGGGAAGGACTTTTCATTCCCACCGGGCCCCTTCCAGAACTGCTGCCTGGTGACTTTTCAACGGTGTCCTCCAGGGGGCATCTCTTTGGCGGTGAAGCTGCCTGATCTCCCGATGAGGGGCTGGCTGCCTTGTAATTTCTCACAGGCAGGACAGTGGTGACCCCAGAGAGAGCCTGAATCTCTGTTGTCCTGGACACTGGAACTGGGCCTTTCAGAGGGAGCTGCAGAATTTTTACAGCAGAGGGGCTCCCGGGAGACATTCTGCCGGAAGAAGCAGCCATGGGATGAGTGCGGAAGCACCACAGGTTCAGGCTTCAGGATGTCTTTGGTGGCGGTGATGGGGCAATAGTGCTCGGGAGGAATATATAATAACAATAACCAACACTTATTGGTCACTTATTTTTGTCCAGGCTCTGGCCTAAGCCTGTCCCTCGTACTTAGTCATTTAATTGCCATGGCAAGTCTGCAAGGCGCTCTTGCTGTTCTCACATGCAGATGGGGAGCAACATTAGGGAACTTGCAGAGCTGCCTAGCCGGCAGGGGGAGGGGCGGGGCAGCCAGGTGGGGACCCAGGCGGTCTGGTTTGGAGCCCGAGTTCCTAACTGCTGCTCATGCAGGGACACTCTTCCTAAGCTGCTTCTTGGTCCCGACACACATCCTCCTCTCCAGCCTCAAGTGTCGGCCAGGCCCCTTTAAATGCCAGTGTGGACCTTCCTGGAGGTGGCTGGAACCGGTGTCAAGGGTCTCCTATCTTAGAAAGGAGTTTTCCTGGAGTCTCAATTAAACCTTTCATCCTGCTGAGTGCCCCGGCCTCCCTCCTCTCGCTGAGCCAGACTCCTAGGGCCCTGGGAGGCCTCGGCTCCGGCCCCATCCCCGGGGACAGACCTCACAGAGAGGCCGCCTCCCAAGGCTGTGCTCGCTGGGGAAATGTTTCCGTTTGATCTGGCAAGTACACTGGATTCCCACAGTAGAAATAGCAATATAATCCTCAAGTCCATATTAAAAAAAAATCCAATCCCATAGGCAGCGGTCTGGGTCCCTGGGGCTCCAGGGGCTTGGGCGAGGGCTTGTGGGCAGTTTATGGGAACGGTCAGGAGCATCAGCATGGGCGCAGCAGGCGGCCAGCTGACACGAGGGGCAGCACCCCCGGCCCCCTAATTTTACAAGTGGGGAAATTGAGGCTGTAGACAGGAAAAGTTGCTCACTCACTCACTCATTTGTTCACTAATAATTAGAGAATGCCGGCCACCAGCCAGGGACTGTTCTGGACAAAGGATACAGCTGCGAAGAAAGCAGGAAAACAACCCGCCCTTCATGTACCTATTGTTTTTTCTGGAGGGGAGACATAAACACACATTAAATAAATAAAGTTCGTGTCAAAGGTGGCGAAGGCAGTGGAGAAAATGCAGACAGGAGGGTGCAGGCCCCATGTGGCCCGTCTCTGCTCAGAGAGCAGCAGGGCTCCTTGAGCAATGGAAGGGTGGTGGTGAGATCCCCTCTCGGCCAGAGCCCTCTCGGCAGCCTCCCGCCTCCTGAAGGGGCAGAGGGTAGAGGGGGAGGAGGCCGGAACCGGGACCACAGTTCACAAGACCATTGAGAGGTGGTCAGGAGGCAGCCCGGGGCAGGGAGAGTCCTGGGTGGTGGAGTGAGATGGAAGGGCAGGGTAGCCCCTGGTAGCCGCAAGGCCAGGCTGGGCGTTGAGGACGTGCCCCGGGCAGAAATTGAGGAAGGGCAGAAGAGGGCACAAGTAGAATTTCCCGTGTGGCTGGGGGCAGCCTGTGGGAGGAGAAGAAGTAAGGGTGAGACGGGAGGTGTAGTTCAGGAGCAGTCTGAGGAGGCCATGGAGAGCAGGCTAAGTAGGTTTTATTTCCCAGGTCGGGGGAGATCTTTGTGTTTTATAGCCAGCGGATGACATTGGGAAGAGGCCACTTTATAGGTCCCTCTGGCAGGTGCGGAGAGACTGTGCTGGACCATGAAGGTGTCAGCATTTAGGTCAGTGATTGTGGGGTGGAGAGAAGGGATGGGTGGAACAGAGGGAGGAAGAACCACAGGCCTTGACCCCTGAGCTCCATAGGCCTCCATCTGAGGCTGTTTTTCTAGGTTTTGGTGGGACTAGAAGCCTCCTATTCCACTGCTCTGTATATGTGGTGACTTGTCAGGATGGGGAGGGGAGACCTGGGTGCCTGGGGACTTTCTCCAGATGCTGCATCTTCTGCTGCTATTGCTGATCACCTCCCAGTCTCTTCTCCCATAAACTGCCTTTCGAGTCTGGCTTGGACTTGGCCAGCCCAAATCAGACAGACCCCGGGGGGCGATCGGCAGGAGAAGCTGGGGTCAGCCCAGGGCTAGAGGAGATGCATGCAATATATTCCTGGAAGAGCAGCTGGAAAGGGGTTGGGAGCCTTTAGTGTGCTGAGTCGGGTTACTGTGCAGGAAAGGAGCCCCCGGGCAGATGTGCATCCCTGCAAATCAATAGCTACCATCGCCTGGGAAAGTTGGGGTGCCAGGGTCCACTCTGAGCATCTGACCGGTTTCGGTCCCTCAGGTTGTTTGCAGCCTGAAAGGAACCCTTAGCATTTGGGGGTGGACAAGGCCTGACCCAGTGCTCAAGGTCCCTGTCACAAGATTCATCACCTCCAGCCTGTGCTGAGCACTGAGTCTGGGGGGAGAGTCCTGCTGTGATTCCAAGCTCACTGAATATCCTGGTGGGATCCAGACACATATTACCGAAGCAACCTCTCGCAGACCTGGACTGGCTACGATGGGGGCTCTGGGGACTCCTGGCATCCTAAGGGTCCCCTCCCTGCAAGAGCCGTGGCTGCAATTTGAGGGTTAGCTGCTGAGGCCTCTGCACTGGCACCAAGGGGAGACCCAGGCTTTACACGCCATGGAGAGTAGCCAGGTGGGGACGCTAGGCAAAAACACGGAGATTCAGAGATGGGAGGCAAGTACCCTGCCACCACTCCTCCTACGTCACTTCTTCCTCCTAGACTCCCTGGGGTCGCAGGTGGAGCTTAGCCGCAGCTCTCTGCGGCCCACAGGACAGGCAAGCTGAGCAGCCAGTTGGAGGCTGGGACTCCTCACTGGCTCAGCCAGGCAGTGTTGCTGGGCCGTCGTTGGCTTCCCCTGCCTCTCTGTGCAGACTGCAGTGGGTGTGTACTTTGTGATTAATTATAGTGCTCATAACAAGAGAGCAGCTGCTTGGAAGCACATGTCATCTTGTTTGGGGGTAATAGACACGAAGGCTGGAAAATATCTATTAGATCATCCCGTCCTGGTATGATTGGTGTCAGATCCCTCTTGTTTTCCTCAGCCTGGGACTCAAGCAGGGGGGTGTGCTAGGCCTCCTGGGAAATGACAGCCCTGTGTGTTTTTCCTGAGCTCTGCTCCCATGTTCCCTGTCTGTGGACTCACTTTTCATCCGGGGATCTGGTTCTGCCAGTCTTGCTCTGCCCCGTCGTCCCAGGCAGCATCAACTCCCCCAGCTCCCGTCTGTGCAGCCCCCGCTCTGTGGCCACCCTGCGTGCTCAGTCCCGGGGGTCCGGACCAGTGCAGTGAGACGGGCCCATGAATCATTGCAGTTCATGGCCAAATGCAAGAAGTTCCGACGTGGGTTAGGGAAAGGAGAGGTCACTTTGGGCTCCACTGGTTGGGACAGCTGCATGTAAGACATGGCATTTGAGCTGGGTGAGAGTTCACTGGGGAAAGGGGTCAAGCACCGCATGGAACTTACAGCCTCTTCCTCTTGCAGCTCGATTGGTCCGCTCGTCATCCTGTCTCCACTGCATCTTTGTGGCTGTGGATGGGTTTCCTCTGCAGCTGACCTTTGCCATCTCATCCCTTTTCTCCTCTCACCTCTGGCCTATCCTAGATGCAATAGGCAGGCAGGCCAGGTCAAGGCCAGGTCAAGGCCAGGTCAAGGCCAGGGCAGTGGCAGAGTCAGATGACCACTGAGCCATAGCCATAGTTTCCACCAATCTTAAGCTTTCTCTTCTGCAAAATGAGGGGTGAGGGTAAACTCTATGATCCCTTCAAGTCTGACACTCTAGAAATTTCTAAAGCAGTGAACCATCTGGCTGATCCAGAGTCCAGAAACAGTGGCTTCATGACTGTTTCTTCCTCGTCATGGATTCAACCATCACCACTAGCCTGGCAGCATCCAGATCTGTGTCTCCAGCCCAGTTTTCCCCCCTGAGCTACCGAAACACTTATCCCATTGTTCCTTGCTGATCTCTGGAGAGGACTTAAAATCAGCATGTCCAAGGGGAAACTGTTATATGTCACAGCCTCCAATTCATCTGCCACCGGATGCTTGTTCATAAGACAGTCACTTCTGCTCATGTGAGTCTCGTGCTTAAAACCACTCCATCAGGGCAAAACCCCCAGAAAACCCAGCTCGGTGGGACACAGGTCTTATGATGTTGCCTAGGATCATCTATCGTGACTGCCCCCCTCCCCAGACATCACACTCACAACAGCCATGATGCTGAACACACCTTGATATTTCACCTCTTTGTTGGTGTGTTGGCGCTTTCCCCAGTGTAGAAGATCACTCTCATCAATGAACTAGTTTTTCATCAAAGTCTGGCTCACTCATCACCTCCATGATGAAGCCTTCCCAGACACTCTTTGTGCCAGTTCACTGATCATTCCCATTCCAGGTCACCATCCTTGACCCTGTGAATACAGCTTTTTGTAGCACTTGTTCATTGATTACTACCAGTTTGTAGGTCTGTGGGCACCCTACTCTCACCCACCGGTTGGCCCCAGATTTCTCTAGCACAATATCTAGCACTTATTAGCTACAGTTTTTGATTTTGAAATGGAACTGAACTGAGTCCTGATTACTGACCTGTGGGTCTCAGAGCCTGTTGACATCTTGGTCCTGTCCCAGGTCAGCAGGACACTTCCAGAGGGCTCTGCCATGGGGCACAGCTGCGGGAGTCTGTATTTTCAGCTCGATGCCTGGCCTGAGTTAGGTAGGTGTCAGGCGCTTTCTCTTTCACAGGGTAGAGTGAGCCCTTGAGCTGACCCAGAAGTTCCGAGCATTCGTCAGTCGTATCGATGACTATGCATTCCGCCTCCCCTCTTTATGCCTAGAGATGAAGGAAGAAATACAAGCTCATGTGACAAGGAGTGTTTACCAGCTCTCCCCCTCTCTGCTTGACCTCAGAGTGATTTCTTAGTTCTCAGCTTTTATTTCTCTGATCAAAGTGCCCAAGGCAGGGAGCACCGGAGAGGCGCCAGCATTTCTGCCTGAATCTCATGCGCCCCTCTTCTGGGCTCTTTTAAGAACCTGTAGCCTAGAGATCTCCAGTCAGGTGCACATAGCCTGGTTGGGCAAGGGTCTCCAAGGGCTCATGGGACTTGGCTGCCCTGGGATATTGGGGGGCAGCTGCCTTGCCTGCACCTGGAAGAGATCAAAGCCCCTCTGCCTGTCCTCACCCCGCCCCCCTTTCCCATTCTGTTCACTCAGTCTAACTTTTCTCTCCAATGAATTAAAAGCAGAAAATCCATGCGTGGATTTCTGCCTTCAAAGGATCAAATAAACTTTCTTCCCCCCTTTTATTCTTTTTTTCCCCAAACTGCAAAAGGAAAACATGCAAACAGACTCAGAGTTAAAGGTGAGAAGAAAAAAGAAAAGTTTCAGCAAAGTAATTTCAACCTGAGAAGTAGAGCAGTTGAAACCTGGAAAAAATGTATGCTCAGCAATATGGCCCTCTCCTATAAATTAATTAACCCAAAGTGCTTGTTTAATTAGCATGAGGGGTAAGGAACTGAGTAGCTAACAATATCTCTCACCAGTTTGGAAATATGTTCACAAAAGAACTTCCTCCTCCTTTTCTGAGGGGGTTGAGAGAGTCACCCCATCAGTCTGGAATCAGCAGGTGCCTGTTGGTTGGAGACGTGTTTGGGGACGGTCTTTGGTTGCATCCCCTGGCCCCTGCCTCTGGGCACAGCTCCTAGGAACTGGACTCCGAGGGCCTCCAGAGACCATGTCTCCTGGCCTCTCAGTCCTTACTGCTCCTCCCTGCGCCCCACCCCTGTGCTGCACATACACTACTTGAGTTTCTGTCTTTTGACATGAATGTGGATATTTATCACCTCCTGAGACACTAGGAGAACTCAAGTCTGTAAAGTTCTTGGAGAGCTATAGTTTAAGACACCATGGCTAATGTTATCATAGGAATCTTCATTGGGTGGCATGCTTCATAGGGGTGACGGAAGGGTGTTTTAACTATCTTTCCCCTTTTTTCCATAGACTCCTTTGATATCTAGTGAGGCCATGGACTTGCTATGGACTACATATACCTGTCCCCCAAATATATGTGTTGAAACCCTAATCCCCAAAGTAATGGCATTTGCAGGGGGGCATTGGGAGGTAATTAGGTCATAAGGGCGGAGCCCTAGTGACTGGGATTAGTGCCCTAATAAGAAGAGGTATGAGACAGATGATCTCTCTCTGCCATGTTAGGACAGCTGTCTGCATGAGTTCCCTGAAATGGCTAGAACATGATCTTGGACTTCCCAGCCTCCAAAACTGTGGGAAAGAAATGTTTGTTGTTTAGGCCACCCAGTCTAAGGTACCTTGTTATAGCAGCCTGAGCTGACTAAGACAGGACTCATTCTCATAATACTGTCTTTAAATGCACAAAGTAAAACACAGAGCATTAAAAGGGACACAAATACATTGATATAGTTATCAACATATAAATGAAACATATATGGCACAGTCATATACTTACTTCTTCCTTAACTCACTAAAAAGCAATTGTTATTGTTCTAATAACTGTATATGTCTGAAATAAATAACATTTGGAGAAATCTGTAGCAATTCTAATATATTGAAGTATTTGGTTTCTACTATTGACAAATCGTAGGCATTGCTAAAACTAGTGTGGTTTACTGCCCCCAGTAATGATTGAAGGGAATTCTATAGTTCAAGTAGAGGTTAGTGAGACTAAAGATAGACAATTTCCTGTCTAAGTTCATTGAGCCTCTGAGTTCTATCCATGAACCTTTGGGTGCATCTCTGCTGATGAATAAATGGATTTCTTATTTACATAAATGAACCACTCGTGGCCTCTAGTAAATCCTTGTAAGATCCTCTACTTTTGAAGGGTCTTTGCCCCTCTCTAGGGATTGGAAGGATTGAATTTTGGGGTCATTGAGGTTTGTGTTATAAACTAATTGGAAGACAGAGAGGACAGACATGATGAGAGAAATGCCAGTGTAATATATGCAAGATGAGAAACTCCGGGTTGTTGGTTTGAGCTACGAGGGGAGAGGGGTGAGGACGAGTTCATGGCTGAGGAAGGATGCACAGGCATGTGCTTAATGCGTAAGGGATAAGTTGGCCAAGTCCTGTGGCAGAAGAGAGGTGATGTGTGGGGCCAGGCAGGGCGTGGGGAGTGGGAGCTGGGGCATCTTGGTAATTCAAAGGGGGTACCTGAGCATGCCTACCTTTGGGCCTCAGGGAAGAGTGGGGCTCTCCCTGGCTCATTAGGATCAAGACCATATATTGATGGATTGAGCATATCGATTCTCAGGTACACCTGTTCAAGTGGTTGAGTTCTTTCTCTTCGATATGTTCCTGTGAGCTGGGTTTCAGCATAGCCATGTTCCCATGTTCACCCACTGGTCACTCCCTTCCCAGAAACCCCTCCCAGATTCTCTTAAACAATGGATTCAGGCTTCCTGAGGGAATGTCTGTAGGTCAGTTGCTCGTATGCCATCTATTTAGTGTCCATAATAACTGAAATAATCTCTGAACAGAAAAAAATTTTAATCTTTCTTAGTTGCTATTCAGAGGGCTGGGGTGGACAATTAACTTCTCTGCTTGAGAAAGATAAGGGGCTCCAGGTAAGATTTAATTTTACTGAAGAAAAATCCCAAAATGACTTTTCCCCCTAAGTTAATATATTTTTTTTGTCCTTGAAAATAAAGCTCACACAATGCAGGTGAATGACACCTTGAAGCCGTCGTTCTCCGGGCTGAGTCTCAGAGACGAGTGCATCAGGCAGGGGAGTAAGACCATAGACAGAAGCAGAGAGGGCTCAGTTTCTCCCTTTGAACACGAATCCCAGGCTCTTCCCGAGCACCGGGCCAAACCCTAATCACCAAGGACCCATTTGGGGACTCCGCGGTGAGAGATTAGCTGACAATCCCTGTTCAATATTAAAGATTATTGTGTGATATTTTACATATTTTTTTCATACTGTCTTCAAAATCCAGTGTGTGTTTTACATTTAGGGCACATCTCAGTCCCGACTCACCTCCCTGCCAGTGTTTCGTGGCCACATGTGGCAAGTGGCTATTACGTTGGGTAGCGCTTCCCTACGTCTTGCTCTTCACCCAGCACTGTGCTGCTCCTTGGCTGATCTGCCCAAGGGACTCAGAAGAGCCTTGGAGGTGGGTCTGGTTACAGAGGCACACTGCACTTCGAGGACACAGGGAGGAGCACAGTGGGAAATGTTCCGTGGTCACTAGGACATCTTTACAAAAAAAGAGCAACCCGAAGACTCTCATCCTCTTGAGTCCCTGGAGAAGGCTCCTTCCGGAGTTTAGGGGAAGGCAGCTTCCACCACCCTGAGTGGGCAGCAGGCACCCAGTGCACAGGGAAGAGATTTGCTCTTTAAGAGACACTGTGGGTGAAACAGTCACAACTGTGAGGCCAAGACCATGGCAAAAAGAGAAGGACGAAAGGAAGTGCCTCCAGCTTTCTCTAGTAGCTCCTGCATCATTGCCACTCTTGTATTTTTGTTGATAATTCTGTGATTTATTTCTTTGCTTGTATTCCATAAATGAACTAGGCACAGTTTATAAAGATAGGTGGATTATAGCAAGATGGAAAAAGAATTCCCCCCAAATAAAAACAAAGCAGAGAAGCAAGAATAGGAATTATGGATGGAACCAGGTGTGAGTTTGGTTCAAAATATACCCCTTCATATCTCACATGTTTTCTAGACATGGTATTGATCTCAGTCTTAAGTTCCCAACAGCCAAGGCCAAGATGGAAACACAGTAAGTGACATGAGTCACAGCGCACCAGATAAAATCAGGTGCTATGTTGGCACAAAGTCATTCGGTGATGCAAGGGCAGAAGAAGCAGCACAGGAGATGTACCAATGACAACAAAATCGTGTCACATCCTTAGAGTGATGTTCCTCCTGATACCTCGAAAAGAAACACCATCAGGTCCCGGATGCCATCCTCAGAAGCACCTTGCAGCACCATCAGTATGAAATCCTGCCCCCAACACACATACCCTGTCTCTCTTGGGACCTGGGGCTCACCTCCTTGCTGTTCTATAGAAGCTATTCTGTGGGAGCCCACCTGATGCTCTCCAGAGACTACTCTTCCATGATCTGGTTTGGTTTGGGTCGGTTTAAGGGATTTTGAGCAAGGCAGTTCCATGGCAGGGACTACAGTAAGTTCACCAAAGTCAGTTTCCTACATTTCTGGGAACATGAGTAGTGTTCCCAGACTCCTTTGCAGCCAGATGTGGCCTTGACACTAAATGAGCAGAAGTGACGCTTGCCACTTCTGAGCTGAAGTGGTTAGGAAGAGAATGCATTCTCCCCAAGGTCCCTGTTCTCACCTGCTAGCTAAAAGGAGAAGGCTGTAAGGACCTAGAGAAGGATGGAGCCACAGGAAGAAGCCTGGGCTTCTCAAGGCCTGGTGGAAAGATACCCAGCAAGAAAGCCTTTATTGGACCGTGATATGCATGAGGAACTGACTTCTATTGTGGCAAGCCCCTGAGAATTCAGGATTTGTTTGCTAGAGCAGCTAGCATTATTTTAACTAATGCAAGTGCCCCTTGGGAAATACTCTCTAAAAACAATTCCTCTTAACCAAGAGGAATTGAAAGGTTTGAGTGACACCAAGTTCAAGGTTACATTCCCCGACAACTATTAGGAGTGCAAATATTCTCTGTTGTAGGGAAGTGGGTAGGTGTAGAGCCTCATGTTTAACAGTCACCAAAGGTGGGAGGAAGATTAACACACTCTTGTCAAAATTGTGTCACCTTACAAGAACTCCTGCCTGAATAGAAAGCTCTCGTATCTTCTTCTGGAGATGAGCCAGGATGTAACTGTGGGTAAGGCCAAGATTCCCCTCAGAAAGTCATATTGAGTCTGCCTTAATACACAGAAAAAATGGTGATACTCAAGGCCACGTAGATTTACACAATGTAATCTGCTTGAGTAATTTTAACCTGAAAAATGTTTTAAAACAGCTGTTACTCTGTGACTGCTGCTGCCCTTAAAAACCAAACAAAACTTGGGCAGTGAAGTTGGCCAAGTTCCCTTCTCATCCTGGACTTAGTTTCCAGGCATAATAAATGATAAATGCCTGCAATGGCCCAATCTGTGTGCAATGATACTGAGCAAAACGTCTGTAAAGTGCTCATCTGTAGCATGTCTATAGTAAGGGTAATTCCATTGCTATTGTTCTTAAAAGGTGTAAGCAGTGAGCACCAGCTAAGGTAGCAGAGCAGACGTTTCCAGGCACCACACCCACTATTCAAAGTGAGACACTGAGGCTATTTATGGCCCCGGTCCTGGGGGCCCAGACCAGAGGGCAGGTGCTGTCTGCTTCTCCCGGGGAAGAGCCGTGGCATGCAGGTGTCCTTAGTGGTCACCAGAGGCTGGTGATTTCATTGACATTAGATGTTAAGGAGGCTTCAGGTTTGTGAGCCTTGCTGGTGTGCAGGGCTACTTGGCCTCTTGATAGGAGTTTGACACTAAGTCATCTGCAGAGCTTGGTGACATGCCCAGGAATGAGCCCATCAGTTCTGCAGGCTCAGTGAACAGACAAGAGCAACGGTGTTGAAGGAACCCAGGGGTGGGACAGAGCTGGGCTCCATGCCGGGCAGTGCTCATGCAGTGTGGCCTGTGCAGCCCACATCCACCCACGGGACACAACTACCTTTCATTTCAGACTTTATACAGACTGCACAAGACCCGAGTCCTTGTCCTAGGATAGGTAAAGCCAACTCTGGCTGAGGGGTGAGAAATTCGTAACGAAGAACCCTGGATCTGATTGTTTTACTCTCATCTGAGGTCTTGTTTCATCTCGGATTTGAGCTCAGTGGTTTTCCCTCTTCCAGGAAGATTACAGGGTGGGATGAGAGTGGGAACAGATGCCTCCTCACTGTGGAAGTTGGGTGGCTAGGAGAGCCAGAACCCTGGGGCATCGGATCTAATGTCCAAACTGCTTTTCACCCAAACCCAGGGCACATGGGGTGCCGTGTGATAACGGAGCTTTATCACTCTATGCTTCACTGACTGTTCATTCTCTGCATCTGGCACAGCCTTGAAGGAGACACTCATGTCCCCTTATGAGGATGTTCTAGAAAGCCCCTCTCAAACCTTCAATGTGCTTATGAGGCACCTAGGCATCTTGTACACAGCAGATTCTGAGTCGGCAGCTCCAGGGTGGCGGGCGGGGGTTCTGTACCTCGAAGCTGCTCCTGGGTGCTGCTGCTCTGAGGACCGCGCTCTGAGTAGGAGGGTCCAGGGGATTGTGCTGTGTGATGTCTGGACCAGCAGTGCTTCCGCTCGCCACGGCCTGCCCAGCGGAGGGAGGGCTCCATGATGAGAAGAGTGGTGTCAGGCTCCGTGAGCAGACAGCATCCACAGGGATGGCTCACCCAGGCTTCCTGCCACTTATGTTGTGCTTTGTGTCTTTGCTTCTGCTGACCTGGAGGGGCCTCCTTGTACCTTGGGTCCGAGCTAGGCATTTTGAGAATATAATCTGAGACTATCAGCAAGTTGGCAAAAGGCACCTGATTAGAAGCCCTGGCTGGGGACAGCAGGGCTGGTGCACAGTCTCCGCTCTTCGCTCCCTACTGGCCATCTCAGGGCAAAGCCCAGCCCTGCCTCGCTCTTCCGTCCACCCTCCAGGGATGCTGAGGAGCCGGACACCTCCACTCGGAGAGGCTCAGCTCCTTCCAACCTGACACATGCGTGTTTTCTGTTTTATAGGAAGCAGTGTGTCTTGGCTGTAGCCCCACGTTTCATTCCAGCACCTTTTTTTTTTCTTTTAACCAGAAGAGCCATCCCAGGAACTGCCAACAGTGTTTACAAGAAAGCCACCCAACGAGCCTTTGGATCTGGGAGCGTGGCCTGACCGCAGACCTAGCCTTCCTGACACCGTGAGCCATCCGTCTGAAAGCCTGGCACATGGTGTTGGCGTCTTTATTTTACCCCAACATGGAAAAAAAATGTAAAGCTGGTTTCTTTCTTTCCTTTTTTTTTTTTCCAGCTGGGAAAACTCCTGTCAGTGGATGCAGTGTCCTTTCCAGATTCAATATTATGCAAACTGCATCTCGGCAAACGGAGTAAACAAATATGTCCATGAAGCTGCCTGACGCTCAGAGAGGGAGCTGTCCCAGTGCATAGGCGCAGACCTGCCAATGTTCGGGGAGCTGCTGAACCTGTCACTCAAGCCAGCTCACTGCCATTTGCCACTTCCTTCCTTTAGAACATGTGTCCAGAGTCAGAGAGCCTGAAAGGATGGGCCACTGTGATGCCCAGGGGCAGGGGACAGCTGGTGGCTGTGGGTCGGATTGGGACCTGCATTGGCTGGGGTTGGGGTCAGAGTTAAAGCCCAGAGTTAAAGGCACACCTGTGCCTGCTCTCAGCCACCACCCTTCCCAGTCTCGCCCACAACAGTGAGGCTTTCAGCCCCAGGCAAGGCTGAGAACCTGTGCTTTTCAACTCTGCCTCCCCTGCCTGGTAAGCATGGGCAGGGGGCAGGACCCCCAGGGAGTCTTTCTAATGGAGAGAATTTGGCCAAGTCCCTTTTCTCCATGGGCTTCAGCTTGCAGGCCCACCAATGGTTGAAGTGGGTCCGGTGGGCCGGAGGCTGGTGTCAGCTCGGCAGTTCTACGCAGTGTAGGATGCTTTTGTGTGCTGCTGATTCCCGACATGTTCCCATTGCAGTAACCCTGTGAGATTAAGAACCTTTTAAGTGTCTCCTTCTCAGCAAATGAGAAAACAGATTTAAGAGGATTAGAATGCTCTGCTGAAAGGTGGGCAGAGAATAAAGAGAGGAGCCAGCATTTAGACGTGGGGCTGTCTTTTCAAAAATCTCATGCTTCCTTTTCTGCAAAATGGCACCATGCTTCCCAAACACCTCTGCATTCAGAATGCAAACAAACAAACAAACAAAGGCATAAGGAACATATAAAGGGTACATCTTCAAAGCTTGAAATAAAATATTTATCCACCTGTCTTCCAGGCACCACTCTTCCCACCCTGGCTGGCTTGAATGTTTTCTCTTTCAGCTTCTGTCCCCATTATCTGTGACAGGGCAGGACGGGGAGGGGCGGGATGGAGAACCTGCCCATCTGCCCCTTGGGGTGAGTCATATTTCCCTATGTGCTCGTGTATTTGAACAAACAGAAATTGGCACTTCCTCTGCTGGTTGGAGACAAGGCAAGAGTCCCTTCTCACCACGAGCTACATCATGGACTCTGGCTTTGCAGAAGCAGTTGCTCGAGCAGACTGGGTCCTTTTATTGCCAAACGTACTTGAAGTCTCAGAATAACTGAGAACAAATATTTGCAGCTCGGCTAGCTGGGTCCCTGCTATATCGCGCATGCCCATTCTTATCATCTGAGAGGGGAGATGAGTTCTGAGGTGTCAAGAGGAAATGGTCCTGTACCCGGTTTCATGTCTCGAACAGTGTCCCTGGTGCCTGGGATGCCGTATTGCTGAGCAGATGGCCGTGTCATGGGCACACTTCTGGTGGAGAAAAAACTGAGATGAAACTGTGTAACCCCTTCGCGTTGACAGCTTTGGAGAGTCTCCGCCAGCTCTGACAGGGGAGGAACTAGGATGGGAGGTTAGTGAGGCCGCAGGAGGAACGACCAAGGCCAAGGCCGCGTGTGTTTGGTGGATAGACATCGTTCTGCAGAGGCTGTTGATGAGCTGGGTATCTGTGATCCTATTTGTAGAACCGTGCCTACATCTGATATTTTATGTAGGTTTAGTTATTGAATTGTTAAAGTTTTCAAATCGCTCCTCTTTCTAGAGTCTCATTGGCTCCATTCGTCCTGGTGGGAATGTGGGAAAATCAACCAAAATAGTCTTTGACCTCTCTCTGTCAATGTCACCCATTCAGTGTTCGGATCCTTACATCAATCAAATCCCTCGCGAATGTCCCAGGTAGAGCCTGTTGCAGGTGCTCGTCAGGCTAGCTTATTTGCTTGCCCTTCTCACCTTCTAAAATAAATGATGGGGGCACTCGCGATAGAGTCATACCAACACATTCATTGCATAAGAAGCAACACTAATTAGGTGGTTAATACGTGCAGTGGGTAAACTTATTTTCCGCATCGTGCTGCCAAATGTGTGCCCTTCTGCGTCTTTTACCTGGCTTACCACGGCGGCATGCGCGACGATGGATGTTCTTGTGCCTCCCATTGCTCTGTGCTCCTCTTTGGGGATGGCCTGTCAACTACGTTTCCATGGCTCTCCCTTCCGCCCGCACACCACGTGGCAGACAAACTCAGAGGCGGCCCTCCACGGTCCCTGTCTGCTGTTCCTGTCCCGTGTAGTCCCTTCTCCTGCAGTGGGGGAGGGCCCTGACAGGCTTCTACGTGACTGAATATGGCAAAAGGGGTGGTTGCCACTCCTGTGATTACACCGCATTCGATGAGGCTCTGTCTCACTAGCAGATTCACTGAAGCTGCCGATGAGAACATAGCCTGGGTAACACCTCCACCGCAGCCCTATGAGACCCTGAGCAGGGGCTCAACTAAGCTGTGGCCAGACTCTGGACCCACAGAGAAATCAATCAACGTGTATTGTTTAAAGCCACTAAGTTTGTGGTAATCTTGTTATGCGGTAATTGAAAATGGATACATGACAGTCAGGAGTTCCTGGCCACTGGCTTTGTGAGAGGCTCAGCGCTGCAACTCTGAAGCCCTCCTGTCTGTCATCTGAAACACGCCCTTTGCGCACTCTTGAAAGTGGAAAACTAGAGAGAAATGGCAAACACCTCTGGATTTAGGTTTACAGTTGTTAACGTCTGCGTCTGTGGGCCGATGTCTTTCCTGACTTCAAGATCTGAACGCCTGCTAGTATATCTTCTCTTGGCAAATCCACCTCCAAATAAAAATGCCCCAAACTCAGCTCCTCATCTTCCAAACTGGGTATGTTTCCATGGCTTTTTGCATTAAAAAATGGCACGTCTCTCCCGGTAGCCTAGACCCTCGAGTCTTCCCTGCTTCCCACAGCCAGCAGTTCCCCGCACCTCGCACAGAAGCATCTGCTCTTGGCTCAGATGTCTGATTTCACATCTGGAGTGGGGAGACCTAATTCCAGGCCTTTTCTATATGCCCCTAGAGCTTCTGGGTGTGTGGGGGCCACTGTTCTTATCTCCAGGGCCAAAGAGAGTCTTTCATCTGGGAAGTAAAAAAGTCCCAAGCTGCAGACCTGGCTAGTAGACAAGATAAATTGCAAAGGCATAGGGTCCTGGAGGCTGTCAGAGTCTCTCTTTGGTTTTCTCTGAACAGCAGCGAGAGGTGGACTTTGGCAAGGATGCATGACTCCTTGCCTTGCTTTTCCAGGCTATTAATCCTGGGCTATTGAGGATTCAGTGACACCATCTCCTCCTATGTGAAATGGCATGAAAGGTAGCATCCAAATAAAGCTACAAAAGGTTTATGTAGTAAGGAGTGTTCTTTGCGTCCTACCTAAACAGCATAGATGTCTCTGCCCTTGTTGAACCATAGGCTAAAGTGTCCCCCAGTCTCTATGGTCCATCAGGATTAAGAGTGCAAAGAGTTGCATTTGCAGATGCCTGTAACGAAAGGGAGGTGTCTGTTCAGATGAAAAAGCAGAGGCAAAGAAAGAGAAAGCCTGCCTATCTCAGGGGAAGTGACACAAGATGACTAAGAAATGTCATTGAGAGAAGGGAAAGAACTAGCCTGACATAAAAAAAACTAAAGACTTGGAGAAAAGACAAACCATGGAGTCAGTGTGTGATTATAACTGATGTATCAAACTTTGCAATGCAGTGCTTGGGTAATTAAACCAAACCAAACCAACCAACAAACCAACAAAACGTCAGGATAGGACACGTAAGGTGGAGCCAGAAACGTCATTCCTCACCTTGGATGCTCTGAGTGCTACCTGTCGGACAGAAGCGGGTACTGGGTCCTCTACAGCTGCGAAGCCCAGGTGACCCGCAGAGGGCAGTGAGCTGCCCAGTGGCAGGCGGAGTGTGGCTCAGACCAGTGTTCTGCTCAGAGAACATCTTTGGTCCGTCCCTAAACTGTGGGCAAAGGAGAAACTGAAGCTGTTTAAAATGCTTTATTTATACAGATGTCTTCCATTTTATGTATAGTTTATTCCTGAGTATAATATATATTTTGTGGACATTTGGGATTTATTTTTTCCATTCTGTAACTGGCTGATGCTGGCATAGAAAATAGTCATTCATTTCTAAGTAATTATTTTTTAAGTGTCCAATAAGTTCTCATCAAAACAGTCATCCCACCCTCAAATGGTAATAACTATACATTCTTATGTGAAAGATCTTTTTTTTTTTTACCTTATCACACTGTGTCTAGAAGAGCCCTTTCTGATAGAAATATAAAGCAAGTCACGTGCGCTTTAAAATTTTCTCATAGCTATGGTAAAAGAAAGTAAAAAAAAAGCCCATGAAATTAATTCAGTAATATATTGTTATTTCAGTCAATATAGCCAGATATAAATTCAACTAAGTTAGCATACAACTTATAAATGAGATGTTTTACATTTTTTAAAAATAGTAAGTCTTTAAAATCTTGTGCATGTTTTAAGTTCGGGCCCACCTCAGTCCAGAGCAGCCCCGTTCCAAGTGCTCACTAGCCGCACGTGGCCGGGGGCTGTATTTTTGGGACAGCACAGGTCTAGCATGTCTAGAATACTACCCACAATGGCCATGGCTGCAAGTAGCCTTTAATTTTAACTAGCAATCGGTGACATTTTCCTTGGGACAGGTTTTAATATTTTATCATATCAAGGAGTCCCTCCTAGTTTGATGTTTTCCATTCCTAGTTTATGAAATAGTTTGGTTGTGGTGGTTATTGTTATAAATCAGAAATGCTGTTGAAGTCACCTCCTCATTTTTTTAAGAAGATAATTATTTTTTCTCCTTTGACTTAGTGATACAATGTTTTACCTTTCCCCCTTAATGTTTAACTAACTTTGCATTCCTGGGCTAACCTTTACTTAGTTACGGAACACCGCTCTTTCTACTTTGCATGATTCAGTTTGCTTTTGTTTCATTTTACCAGGTGACATTTCATTTCACAAGGTCAGATTTCCCCCTGAAAATAACATGGCTAATGCTAGGCAAGCAGAGGCAGGCTTTAGGTGGATGGAGAGAGGAACTGGTTTTCATTAGTGTATGGGGCAGGGTGTCGGGTCAGAGTCTGGCTGAGCCTGGAGCCTCTTGCACTCTCCCACCTGGGCAGAGTGCACGTGCCTCAGGGAAAGGGCCAGGTGTTGGGGGGTGTGCTGTGCAGGGAAATGGGGGCACTGGGAGCTCAGGCACTGAGAGATGTGGAGCCACCATGTACAGGTGTGGTACTCGTGTGTGTGCATGCATGCGTGTGTCCAGACTTCCTCTTTTTATTAGGGCGCCAGTCATATTGGCTCGGAGCCCACTCCTGTAAACTCGTTTTAACTTAATCACCTCTTTAAAGACCTTTCTCCAAATACAGTCACATTCCGAGGTCCTGGGCGTTAAGCCTTCAGGCTATGAATTTTGGGGGCACAGGCCAATTTGTAGCAATGACCCTATTTTAATTAATTTATTTTTTTAGAATTCTTTTTAAAAATATATTTTGTGTTGTTCTATTGCAGTTGTCCCAATTTCCCCCATTACTCTCCTTTGCCCTCCCCCACCCCCCCCACCTCCGCCTCCCTCTGTTCCACAGTCACTCCCCACCCGGTTGTTCTTGTCTTCGGGTCACTTATACTTGTTCTTTACCTAGGGCCTTCTCCTTTCCTCCCTAACCCCCCTCCCCCCTGCCCTCTGGTCCCTGTCAGTCTGTTCCTTGTTTCCATGCCTCTCGTTCTATTTCGCTCATTTGTTTGTTTTGCTCATCAAATTCCTGTTATAGGTGAGATCACATGGTATTTGCCTATCTCTGCCTGGCTCATTTCACTTAGCATAATGCCCTCCAGTTCCATCCATGCTGTCACGAAGGGTAGGAGCAACTTTTTTCTCTCTGCTGCATAGTATTCCATTGTGTAAATGTACCACAGTTTCTTGATCCACTCATTTACTGATGGGCACTTTGGCTATTCCCAGCACTTGGCTACTGTAAGTAGCAATGATCTTATTTTTAATACAAGTTGAAAAAATGAAAAACAACAGTTATCCAAATTCTTTTAGTTCTAAATTTAGACTACCATTTTCTTGTCAAGTGAACGCTCTTCTGTTAATTGGAGATGAGGGTAAACTTGCTTCTTAAAGTCAGTGAGGAACTTTTAAACTTCATTCTATGCTAACAGTTTATAGAGGCCGCAAGGCCTGTTGCGAACCCCTTGGGACCAAATGTGTTTCGAATTCAGAACCGTTGGTGTTTGAAAGGTAACGGAGGGCTCTGCTGTGTATCACACACCTCGCCCGGGAAGATCGGGGCAACGGCGCAGACAAAATGCTACTGTTTCACACCACAGCACGGAAAAAATAATTGGAATAATAACCAGAAATGTACCAATTTAGGTCAAATTTTACTGTAAGTAAGCTCCAGTCAGGTGTTGTCTTTAAATGTTTTATAGACAAATTGGTTTTTCAGCATGTTTGGGATTTTAAATTGTAAATAAGGGATTGTGGGTCTTGGTACCACTGAGATTATCTTTGTCCCAAGAACATGATAGCTTGCTTAGTATAGGTACTATATGTAATTTTAAAAATTACATATAACTAAATATAATTACATAGTTAAAATTACAAATAAACTTATGTATATATATGTATATAGTCTGTTGGACTCTTTCATGTTTGTCTATAATTATTGAACTACTTGAGTTCTTTCATTCATAAGTCAATTTTGATGATTTATAGATTTTTCTAGAAACTCTTTTCCTAGTGATTTTCAAATTTATTGGCAGGGTTAAAATAGTACTCAGTCAGTTTTTCAAAAGTAAGCTTCATACTTGTTGTTAAATCTCATTTTATTTCTAACCATTTTTCCTTAATTGCATCAACTCTACAGGGGTCTGGCACAAATAACGCCCCTTTTTTATTACAAAATCTTTTATTACAAAATCATAAGCATGTCCTTCTGTAACATAACAATAACATACTTAAGCACACCATATGACATTTTAGGTGAAATGTTCAAATTAAATCTATAAATTATTATACCCATATTATTACCGTACCAAGCACACTCAAGCAGGCGTTATTCTACTGGACCTATATATTTTTCTATTTCTTTAAAATTTTAACTTTTGTAATTACCGCTTCATTTCTGCTGATTTCTTTCTAAAAAGTATTCATTTGAAATATTATTTTTATTTCTTATAAAATATTTTTTCACATAGTGTTCTTTTTCTAAGTTCTAGAGGTAGATGTTTAGTTGCTCTCTTTCACTACTTTTGAAGCAATGCAGCTGAGTCTCAGAACTTACGTGTGTGCTTCTTTGGCCTTCATTCTGTAAGTTAGTTGCATAGTTCCTGTAAGTGCAGGCTGGTCAGCTCTAAGGCCAGTGGCTCCACCCCTTCTTGACCTGCCTCTCGTCACAACTTCAAAACTGCCACCTTCAGAACTTGCCACTATTGATTTCCTTTTTCTTTCCTATTTGCTCATCTTCTTCATCTGATTGTAACTCTATCCATTAGTTTTTTTTTTTTTTAAATCAAACAAAATCTCATTTTTTTCTATTAAAAACCCAAAGAAGCCAAAGCCTTCTCATGGATCTGCTCTCTCTCCTCTTGCAGCAGAAATGTCAAGAGATGTGACATACAGTGATGAGTTAGTTGCTCTTGGAGGTAGGGCACTTTTTTGGGATGACAAGGTCCAATGAATGACAATAGCCTCGGGTGGCTGGAGTGGAGAGAAATCAATGGACGAACTTGAAGACAGTAGAAATCAATGGACGAAGACCTGGAGATAAAGGAGCAAAGGGACCCAGAGGCCAAGATGTTGGATCAGGGTCCTGGTTTCATCCAGAACAACAGAAGGACGGACGTGGAGCTGGGGAAAAGCCTGTGGGTGTCAGGCACCAGCCCTGACGCAGAGTGGGAGGGAAGGAGAAGGATAGGCGATGCCGCACCATCACAAGTGCACTGTGTGTTTTTGTTTGGTTTGTCTTAGGAAAGCATGCTTTGTCTCAATTCTGCTATCTTATTTTCCCCTTGTTTATGCCTCCTTCTATGTGGTCTGTTTTCTTTTTTCTTTTCTTTTTCTTTTTAACAGGAACCTAGTCAACGAAATGAACAAACAAGCAAAATATGTGGTCTGTTTTCTGACTTCCTTTTTGGTAATTTCTGTGGAACCCTTTCAAATTGCATTAATGATTACATTGAAGGAAAAATATCTTAGCGTATATATCACCTGTTATCAATGCTAAGTATCTGTTAACTCTCTGCTATCTAAGTTGAAGAGATGTATCTGGTTTTACCTCTCCCCTCCCCCACTCTATTCCTACTTCACCTGCCCCCACCCCCACCCCCCCATGTCTCCATCCTGGGCTATGCTCATAAGCTGCTACTTTTTACTGAATTTCTTATTTTTAAATTTTTTTTTTTTACATTATGTGTATTCTACTGGAAGGCTTATCTATGCCATTTGTATTCTGGTTTGTGACCAAATTCATAACAATTTTATAGAATTACTCTTTAGTGCTCCCATTACAGAGGTGGGAAGGCTAGGGCTGGGGAGACAGCATTAGATGCCAATCAGCTGAGAGACCTTGGTTCAGCCTGGGATTTAGCCACTCCTCGTGGGGACTTGGAAAGGAAGTCTCTTCTTTCTGTCATTTCCTCTCCCATTGTTGGCCACCTCGATAACTCTGTCTGCAGTGATAGCGGGTCTCCCTGTAGGACCAGAGGCTAAAAATGACACCAACATCAGCCCTTGTTAGATTTCCGTCATCACACGTCTTACCTGAGAGGCAGAGCCCTGTCTATGGAAGTCCTCTGGCTTCCTTGCCCAGGGTTTTGGGGTTCCCTACTGCCCATTTTTGTTATTGTTCTATAAATCCAGAAGACCAGTTCAAGGTAGTATTGACCTTGGATATTTGGCTCATGAGTATAGTTTGTCAAGAGTCAAACACTCTCCTCGGAGCACTGTGGGTATTCTTCCAGGCTTTGTCATATATGTGTGTTTCTTCCCAGCTTTCTCTGGGTTGATACACATTGGAGAAATTTCCTGGGAACAATCTGAAGGTGTGCTAGGACATTGGCAGTGCTCTGGGTGGGGACTTCAGGGGTGCGGACCTCTGGACACACCACAGAAGTGCTGGTGCGTTCTCCTGTATTGTCACCATCCCAGTGGGACCCTTGCTGGTTACAGTCCTCAGAAGGGACATGGAAAATGTCTGGTACACCAGATGCCAAGGACATTCAGAAGTTTCCCTGGGATGCCATTTGGATCTCCATCTGAGTGTAACTGCGTTAATGAACTCCTCTCCTTTAGGCTTGTAGGCCCCCAGGGTGTATGATGGCGCGCGGTTCTTCTCCAAGGCAAAGACTTGAGTCCTGGGACAGAAACTTAAATTCAGATTTGGCTTGCAACCAAATGCTCATATTGTTTTCAAGAGTTTAAGAAAACCTGTAGACTTCCAATCGTTGGAATCGATGTATTAGTTTGGGGTTCTTCTTTTTAAAAAGTGTGTGTATCTGTGTGTTTCCTGTTCATGGACTCATTCATGCTGTTGAGCTTTGAGTTGGTGGCTGCAATTTACAGTCATGTGATACTATTTAGGTGTGGTCCATAGACCAGCAGCTGTGTCACTTGGAGCATGTCTGACATTCCCAGGCCCAATTCTGCACCCCTGGAGGGAGGGGCCCAGGAATCTGTATTCTAACAAGCCCTCCAGACTTGTGCATTCTGGTGCGCGTTAAAAAAGGAGAACCACTCACTGTCTTGGAGATCGCCCAGTCCACTCTTCTCAAACTGGGTATGAGGTTGGAAGCCTCCTGCTGAGGGAGTGTTTACTCAGGATGACGTGCAGGGTCAGTGTCAGACCAGGGATCAGAACCCAGGTGTTACACACAAAAACAACTGACATCATGTCTAGAATACAGGCGCTATTCAGTAAATTAACTTTCCTTCTTGTTGCTCCTGCCCCTGTTGGCGGGCAGCAAATATATCTTAGGGAAGCATTACTGTCTCTCAATGCTCTTCTACCTTTCTCCCTTTAATTCAAACAAACCCACAGAAAGACCCCGTGCCTGTGCTGTTTACTCACAGTGTATCCAAGAGCTAGCTGCCTTGCTCGTGTCCCCATTGTAATGATGCAGCAATGAAGGCTGGGTTGGCTCTGCTAAGATCCCTCCCCGTTCTGACTTCCTGAGGCTCCGTGGCAGGCTCTGACACACACATTTCTGCGGTCAGCTATCAGCAGCCATCTGGCAATTAGCGGGCTCTCAGGCAGCTAATCCCACTCTGAGCTGGATTAAAGCTGAAGCTTCAAACATGGAGATAGGCAGGTGATTTATGTTTGAATCTTTGGGTCCTGCTGTCCCTGGCAGCCTGGTGATGGAGGACAGAAAAGCTGATTTGCTCCCTTATCTTTCTGGAGAGGCTCAGCGGAGCTGGATCAGCTTTGCAGAGGGACATCCTGGGCTGAGAGATGTGCTGGGCTGCAGGAAGTGCTGGGCAAGCTCCGGGAGCCCAGCCCCAGCTATCTGCGACGGGGCTGGGCTGGCTGGAGGAGATGGAGAGAGCCGATTTCCGGGTCCAGCACTGCATCGCCAGAAGCAGGTGCAATGGGGAACCTGGGGGATAAAGGCAAATCATCTTGTACCATGGCTCCCGGATGCCATCAAGGGCCCTGGGGTGGCCACTGACAAGCCCCCTGGCTCTCCTGGAGTGTCCTCTCATTAGGCAACATGGTCAGAAACCAAACTCTTATGTTTGTTCATAGCCTGAGGAGATAATTAACTTTTCTCCATGGAGGGACTTGATTACATTCCTAGCATGATCGGAATGAGAAGTCTGAACCTGGAGATGGCGGTGGTGGTGGGAGGTATTCGCAATGGTTGGCCGAGGAGCCATTTGTTCTGAAATTGGGCAAATAATCAGACAAATGCCTCTTTCCCTAATTGTTGATAAAAATCAGCCATTATGGCAGAGCCAGAGACAACACATTAGTTAAGGTGAGCATGCATCTGAATATGTTAGGGTGGTCTAAAACATTTCACATCACTTGAATTTAAAAACAAGTTGTGTCTGTTGTGAATTTTGTATAGAGCTGGGTATAGGGGAGCATGATTTTCTGCCTGCATTCCATGGCTGGCTTGTTACTTTGGTCAGGAACCACCTTTTACAGATATTTACTCAGCTTAGATGTTTTAGTGGGCACCTACTGTGTGCAGGTCTGTGCCAGGTGCCGTGGAGCCGAAGCAGACATGTTTTCTATCCCTGACAATTTGACTTCTTATCATAACAGAGAAAGTTGTATAAAATATTCTTGAACCCTGAATCGCGTGGTTTATTCTGTGAGGGCCACAGATGTTCACCTGATGAAGTCAGAGTGAACCAGAAAGTCATAGCTAATGCTTCTTGAGGGCTCACCTGTACCAAGCACAGTTCTAAGCATTAGCTCACTCAATTCTTACACAGCTTTGTGAAGTGGCTGCTGTTATTATTTCTGTTCTATATTTGAGAAAGCTGCGGGGCAGAGAGGTTAAGTACCTCCGCCTCGGCGGTAAGAGGCAGACCCCGGAGGTGCACCCTGATCCGTGGCCCTGCAGAGCCCATGCTGTTCATGCTAAGGCTGCAAAGACGGGTTTCCAAAGGCTGCACCTCCCCGGCCCTCCGCCTCCCCTCTGCCACACCAGCCCTGTGCAAACACCCCGTAGCACACTGGCCTCTTGCACTTACGTGAGCACATCAAGTTGCTTCCTGCCTTTGCTTCAGCGGCTCCTGTCATCCCTGCATAGCCTTCTGTTTCTCGTTACTTGAGTCACATGGAACATCCCTCCTCACAGAGGCCCCCTGTGGCCATTTGACCTAAAATCACCCTCCTCACCTTTATTCTCAAGTCTCTTACTCTATTTTTGTTTTCATAACATTAACCATAGCTTGAAATTAAATTCTTTGTATACTTGTTTACTTGTCTATGATCTATCTGATTATCTTACCAGATGGTAAGACGATGAGGAATCCTCGGATCTTCTTGTTCTTAAAGCACTTACCTATTGGGTTTTCCAGCAGTTCGGTGGGACAGGCAGCTCAGGTGTTCTTACTCCCAATGTTTAACAAGGATGCGCAAGCCCAGAGAGTGGGATTGATGCATTCAAGGTCACACAGTTGGTCGATGGCAGAGGTCATGTTACTTCCAGATGAACCTTCTGGTGCCTCCGTCACTGCTCCTTTATCTGCACCAAGAAGGACCCATTCCATGAGACAGGCAATAACTGGGGGCATTATTTTAGAGTTTTGGAAAGCAGAGTCACTAAACTAACTTCAAGTTTCTCAAGAATTCTTTCACTGGTCCCCTCCTCAAACACGTCATGTCAAATGGAACAAAATAAGAAAGCCCGAACTGATAAGAGATTTGATTAAGGATATTTGAGACAGCAACTGAAGAAACAAAGAAAGCATAGACTTTTTAATTAATTAGTTTGTATGCCTATATTAGTCCACAAAGTTTCTATCTGGCTACAAAAATACCTAATAAAATCAGATGCATTTACAACAAATTAGAGCAAAAGAATAAAGAAAAGCTAGCTGGAAACATGAAATGGTCCAGAAACGAGACCGAACATGGGAACTGGGAGGACCTGTCGCCGTGAACGGAATGCAGTGTAGGTTCCTCGTTTCCTAGCACGTGTCGTCGAAAGGAAAACGTGGTGGTCACACAACCCAGTACGTCTTTACATAAAAACAGAACAGTTACTTAGGAGAAAAACACCCATTCTGTTTTCCAAACGGGAGGTGAATTTCTCTCAGAAGGAAAACATCCAGTATAGTGTTTCTCAACTTTTCTAAGCCCGTGACTTTTTTGACAGCAATAAAAACCCCGCCCTTCCACTGAGAATTATCAATGCGCAGAAAATGGGTTCTGTGTTCTAGTCCCCGCTAGACAATTTTGTTTACTTGCTATAGATTGCAGAAAAATAGGAACTGCTTTATTTCTGGGTCAAAAATTAAACCTTCAGAGCCCCCCAGAGATGCTGATGTACCCCTTCCCTGGACCACGGCTTCCCTTCTCATTTGGCACCTGTTGCAGTAAGAATTGACTTGGGCAGGAGTAGCAGTAGCTGCTGAAATGGTTAGGTAAAAAGTTTGACGAGGAACAGGGTATTTACTTAATCTCAAAGTATCTCCATTCGTTAACTACAAAGGGAAAAGCATTAGTGTTACAATGGACCCACTTTAACGAAGTGACCGAGCCGATCACCACCTATGAGACAGATCAGCACGTGCCTCCGGTCTGATACACTGAGTCAGGCACGCTGCCCTGCGGCCTTCCTGCTGGAAGGGTGCAACCCGGAAACAACCGTGAGGAAATGTCAGACAAAACCAAGTTATTCTGCAAAAGAGCTGGCTCGTACTCTTCGAAAAGTAAAGGTCAAAAAACAAAACAAAACAAAAAAGCCAAAGAAACTGAGATAACTGCTTCAGGGAGTATCAAAGGGACCCAAGAGACATGGTATCTGAACACAGTGGGTAATCCTGGATGGGGTCCTGAACCAGAATTTTCTTTGGATTTTTCTTCCTTTAGAGTTATTTATCTATTTTTTAATATATAAGGGCATTTGGGACAATTGGCAACATTTGAATAAGACCTGCAGATTAGATAATATTAAATATTATTTTTATTATTTTTCTCATTTTGATTGTTACCCAGGCTGCACAAGAGTGTGCCTCAAAATAATACACCCTGACATTTTGAGGTAATAGGTATCATATCTCAGCAACTTACTCTTAAATGATCAAATATACCTGTATATAATTTAAATATATACTTTAAATATTTAATAATTTAAATATATATGAGAGTGAGAATGCGGTGAAATTTTAAATTGTTTTAGAATATGGAAGAAGGATATCTAGAGAACTTTTTATTATTCTTGCAAATTTTATGTACATTTGAAGCCATTTAAAAATAAATACAATCTAGCAAAGATTGACAAGTCTAATTAGCTGGTTTGAAGGAGTCCTTGGTTAACAGGATGCAACACCCCTTGCAGGTGGGCGGAGCATCTGTTTACTCCAGAGCAACCGTCAATCAAATGTCAGGAAGCATTTTCAGAGCCCTTTCTTTTTAAATGACTTATTTTGTAGACTCATTCTATCTCACTTGTAAGGTCCTGTCTCCAAACTTTATTGTGCTAGAATTCCTTGTTAGCATAGAGAAAAGAATGACATCCTAAGAAGGATTTAAGTATTTCTCACCTTAAAAGATCCTAGTTAATTATCAGCCCCTTCCACTGCCTTCATTTGTACTGTTATTTATATCTCACTGGGAGGGTTTCCGCAAGCATCTTCCTGTTGCCTTCCATCACTTCTTTTTGATATATTTTCTTTTCCTCTGCTTTTTCCTTCCAGTTTTTGTACTTTATTTTATGCCGACAGTTTTATAAGGAATGGTTTTAATAGGTACATGTTGTAAAATGAAAATATTTTACTAGGATATTACATAAAATACACAGGAGAAACTAGGGTATAAATTATATTTTTTATCGTAAGATTTTACTGCAAATAAGTTTGCACACACAATCTTTTATTTATGATAAGAGCAAATTCTTTTTACTTATAGCTGCTTTTGAATTTGGTGCTTCAGTAAGGAAGCTTATGGGTAGCTACATAAACGAAGGTTCTATTTTGATGAGAAATGAATCTCTTATTTCAGAAATGTTATTTTTCCTGTTGACTTACAGGGGGAGGGAAAGGAAGAGGCAAGGGTGCTGAGGGCTGGAGAGCAGCATTCATCTCTGCAAGACAAGGCTGTGCTATTCCCTGACCATCGCAAAGGGTGTATGTTGTCAGCCCTCAAATGGGCCTCAATGTCAGGATGGTCCCAAGCTACCCTCAGCCTGCCCTCACCCAACCTGCCTTCCCAAGCTCCAGCCTTTTCCTTCACTGAAGGCAAATCTGCCCCTGGGCTGAGACCCAGAGATACTTCCATGGAACAGTTGTTTCCTGCCTACGGAAGCAAACAGGATTAAGGCATATGAATATCATTGCTAATCAATGATAATGCAGTGATCCACGTGTCCCTCCCCAAAGATGAAGAGAGATGTTTCATGAAGGCCACCTTCTGCCACAAGGAAGATCATGACATGGTTCCGAATTTCCTGCTAAAGTTATTTTTGTTTGGAGATGATGTTTTCTTTCCTGTGTTCATTTAACGTGAATAACTCTGACCCTGGGGGTCCCAAGTAATAATCGGGTGCCCTGAAGCACCCGTCTCTTCTGCCCTCAGGGGAGTAATGCCAAGGGTTGGGCCCTTCATAGAAGAAAGTGCCCTGGTTTTGCCCAGACTGGCTCAGCTCTGTTGCAAGCAAACTCCTTCTCATCTGCACCCAGCATACTTGGACTAGAGAGGCCAGGATGACTTGGGCACTGGAGAAACGCCCTTGTCATAGTCACCCTAGGCAGACGAGAGGAGCTGTGCAGGTGTAGCCTGGCCACTTCAGGGCCCCGTGGTCGCCTGGGAATACAGGGCTAAGGAAACTGTGTAGCCTGTTTCTCTTTCTCGCTGACTTGCAATTTCAATCTTATTGAAATAGAAAATTTACTGAAATGTGGTCTTGCCCCTTGAGAGGAGGTGTTCCTAATTTTGGCAGGCCATGAAAAATGTCCTACTGGGAACTGAAACTCAATAAATAAGGCACTTCCATTTAATGGTCTGTACACAAACATTTTTTGAGTCCTCTTTACAGGCTTATATTCCTTTGCAAAGAATCTCCTCCTCTTGATTTCCCATTTCTGTTAATGGCAGCAGCATTTGTCCGGTTCCTGGGGTGAAATTAAACAAGAGCACATTCTGAATCACAAACTTTCAGGCACAACTCTTCAGAGAACCAAGGGGTGGGTTTATATGGGTTCGAATCTGCCTCTTTTTCTTTCTTTGCTAAATCCCCATTTTTTTCCTTTCTCTCTCCTTTCATTTCCTGTCTTTTTCTCTTACCTTTCTCTCCTACTCTTTCAATACGTTCTTCGTGATGGTGGAGAGGTTACTTAGAGACTCATCTTTGGGATTTACTTCTATGAAGTGGTACTGAGAAATTCTGGTTTTGTTTATTTTTCAGACAGAATTAAGGTCTTGGGCAAGTCCTCTTTATGGACGGCCAGTCAGCACAAAAGGAAACTGGTGTTTCTCCTTTACACTTACCAGTTTCTCCATCCTGCTGATGTGCCCGGTTTCCATCAGGAGCCTTCGGTAGCTAGCCAGTCAGGGCCTCTGCCTTCTGGGTCCCTCTAGGCAGCTGAAACCTAAATGATCTTCGGAGCTGTGATGGTAGAACAGTACTGAGCTAGCCTCTCATGGACAGAAGTCTTGGTAAGTAATTTAAAAATAGTATGCAAAGGGCAAAATTGATGTAAAACTCACCAGAATTCTGTTCTTCAAATACATTAACCTCTGCTGTTGCCGGGTCCCATGCCGTCTGTCAGATATACACACGCAGTTTCAGCTCGGTTGCAATCAATGCATAGATGCTTTTTTACATGCTGCTTCTATTGTGTCTGCTGTAAACACTTCTCCATATTGCCATGTGACTTCATTTTTTTGTGTAACAATTACTGAGTATCTATTATGTGTCAGCCGCTATGTTAGAAAAGAGAGTGAGACAGTATTTTGGGTAGAGAGCTGGAGTCAACTAGATCAGAGTTCGATTCTTGGCAATGCCCTTTACTTACTTTGTGCCTTGGGCAAGTGACTTAACTTTTTGAGCCTCCATTTCCGCATATTTTATATTGAGACTAATCAATGACATACTTTGTTAGAGTTGTAAAATGTTAATGAGATATGGAGATAAAATGCACAATGCATAGCATAGCACTTGGCATATACTGAGCATTAAGTAAATGCTGGTGAACAAGAGGCTGATAATGGTTGGTTACGATGGTGTGCCCATGACCTCAAGGACTTTAACAGAGAAAGACATATAAAAATTCATGCAGTAAGGAATGACAGGAGCTGTGATAAACACCTATCTGGGGTTCATGGGAGGCCCCGAGAAAAGCGTGGTTGATTCTGCCAGGCAACAGAGGTATAGGAAAAATAAAACTTTACAAAGGGGCAGTCAGTAAGCTCAGTCTTGAAGGCAAACTGGCACTTGTTGCACAGAGAAGACCCCACCGATTCTGAAGAGGCCTGAGCAGAGCCCGGCCTCGTCAGCTGGGCTGTGAAGGACGACAAGGGTTCTATCGAGTGGAGCTGAAGCAAAGACATTCCAGAGAGAGGTGGCAGCAGAAGCAGACAGACACTGAGTTATGGATATTTGTTCGGGAAATGAATGTGTTTAGGTTGTGTTTGGTGCAGTAGGAACCGAAGATTCCAGATGGGGCCTGTGCAAGAAATGAGGCTGAAGAGTTGGGTGCAGCAGAGCTCACTGAGGTCCTGAGGGTCCGTCAAAGAACACGAAACTTCCCCAGGCAGGTGATGGGAGCGCTACACTCGTAAAACCCATCTGGTGGCGGGGGGACCTGGATGGGAGAGGACAGAGCTGAAGAACAGGGACAAGTCTACTGCCATGGCCCAGAGCAGAGGGGACAGGGCCTGAGCTAGCTGTGCAGTACCCCCAGGTTAACTGCCCACGTAACGTAAAAACCCTCTGGTCCACGGGCACTTGCATTAATTTTAAACTTTGGCATTCTGAAGATTGCTGTGCTTCGCCTCTTTATATATCTAAAGATAATTTCTTTCTTTCTGACATTTTCCTTAGGTTAAAGGGCATAAACATTTGCATAAATCTTGACGATTGGCTTCAAATAGGTTTTCCAAATTCTACGTTCACCAGGGTCCATTTGTATGTGGGTTTCTTGGCGCCCAATGGTGCTGTGAAACATAGAGCACCGCCATTCTTTCCTTTGTTCTTTTAGAGGGCACACCACTGTTGTTTCAATTTGCCTCTCCTCGATATCCACAGAAATAGAGTGTTTTCCCCATTTGTCTTCTGTGTGTCCTCACTCGTGAATCGCGCGCCCTGCCCTTTGCCCATTTGATCAGCAATTGTGTTGAATCCTTTTTTTGGCTGGCCTCTCTCTGGCAACTCTCCACAGACACAATTGCCACATAGGCTCTCTTTCTAATTTATTTTCTCTTTGATCTATTGAAATCAAATCCCTTTTCTAATTCGATATTACAATAGACACAACAACTCTAATAGCTCTATTGATTCATGGCCACCGCAGCCGTGGGCACACCAGGAAGAACCAGACTTTGCTGTCAGAGACCAGGATGGAGAAGCGCGGCTTCATGCTTCCCGGCTGTGTGCTTTAGTGCGAGCCGCTCAATCTCTCGGAACCCGTTTGCTCATCTGTGAAGTGGGTGCAGTGATATGTGTCAGCATCAATTAAAAACTGTATTTGGCTACTGGTAATAGAGATCCAAGTACAGCAGTTTTAAAAAGTAGTAGTCTTTTCTTACAGGTTAAATAATTTTGAAGGTGAGGAGCCTGGGGCTGGTATGGCAGTTCCGTAGACCTCCCCTTTGCCCATAGTGTGATTATCAAATTGGGGTTGGGTGGTCCTTATTCCTTAAAGACCAGGGAAGCAATTGGATGGTGAAGGATAGGGGCAAAGCTGAACCTATTCACTTACTTATTGAACAAGTGTTTGTTAAATACTTACTGTGTGCCATGCTCCAAGGTTTTCCGTAATGGGAAATATACATGCTAACTCAAATAAGGTCCTGGTTATTACTCCGGTGTCTTAATCATGGAGAATGATTACCTTTTTCTTTAGGAAGAGCCAGGATTGGAACGTCTGGGTTCCAAGGTGTCTCTGTGGCCTTCTACCTACTTGCTCATGAATAATCTCCCCTCACAGAAAAGGCGTCCCTGCAAACTAACCAAACACATGTTCATAAGCAGGCTCTTAGGGTTGTTCAGAAGAAGGGTCCGTATCCTCATCTCTAGAGCAAGTGGTAACAGATGTGTGCCTTCTGGTCTGTTGGTTAAAAGGTCAGCCTCACGATTTTAGAGTCACACTGTTTACACAGATGCTTCTGAGCACCGCAGAATCGCGTCACAGACAGAGGGTCTCACAGATCCCCGCCAGCTTAGAGATCATAGAATCCTCCGCTTCCCTTGATATGGTTTATTATTATTATGACCAGTAGGATCATAATTCTACTGTCCAAATGTGTTCATTACAAATGAAATTTCTGTTCAGATCTCATAGTTCATGCCTGAGAGCAAAGATATTAGAATTAATGAGCGTTTTTGCTGATGAGAAGAAAAAGCACCGAAGGGTGATTGGACTTTAGCCTTTTAATGGGCCTGATATTCTTCTTTCATTAGGGTTGACAAGGGCGCGTCCGGCTTGCTTATGCTGTGTGCCATGGTATAAGAATATACTTAATGTGATGTGACGCCAGCTTTTCTCTCACGATAAAATACCCAGAAGTCACGTGTGCATGTGAGCAGAGCTCCGTTCAATGGCGAGCAGGCAGAGGGAGGGTGACAACCTTACCCCAGTTAGCTTTGATTGGCTTATGAAAATGTCAGTGCAATTGGATTCCAATTTTTCTTTCCTGCAGTTGGCGCGAAGGATGGACAAAGAGCAAGCCCATGCAGGGACCCAGGCTCCACCTCTGAAAGAACTGCAGATGATCTCTGAAGACAGCTGCCATGATGCTGGTGAGCAGGGCCACAGACTGGCACACGTTGCCCCCGGTTCAGAAGGATGTGGGTGTGCGCGGGAACATGCCCTGGCAGAGGAGTCAAGTGCTAAGTCGAGGGGAATGTAATTAGAAAGCTTCAGGGCACTTGGGAAATCTTAGTAATGGGGTTGGGGAGAGCTTTCACACTGAGAAAAGGCATTTACTGTTTTTAGTATCCCAAGACCATGGAATGATAGAAACCAGGGAGAGCAATTGCGATATCAATTCTAACAGACTCTGTTTGTCACCAGTTTGTGGACACGCTATTCAGGTGAACAGAACTTGAGGCTGATGGGGGCATAGGTCCAGGTGTGGTGCCTCTTAGGTTGGCTGGAGCGTTTCTATCAGGTGGCTGCAGACTCCCGTAGGAACCTCGTTAACCTCTGTGAACTGCTTTTACTCACACTCTGACACCAAACGGGTGGGTTTTTCCCCATACCAACCAATTTGCCAGCTCTCCGGACGGCAACTGGGTGTCCTACAATCTGATGTAACCTGACTAACTGCCCAGAGTTAATGCAGAGCCGCAGGTTAAGGACTCAGTCCCGTGAGACTGCGCCCATGCTCGTCCAGGTCTCACATGGCCACTTGTATTTCTGGCCAACTGTCCACAAGTGGGTGGTTCCCACAAGTCCCTCCTCAGGTTTGGTGATTTGCCAGAACAGTGCACACAACTAAACAGGAATACTTTACTTACGTTTACTTGTTTATTAGAAAGGATAGTATGAAGAGTTCAGATGAACAACTAAATAAAGAGGTGCATAGGGTGAGATCCAGAAGGGTTCTTAGTCCTTCTGAGCTTGTCCTGTGGAGTTTGGGTGTGCATGGCACCCTGCACCAACCCAGAAGCTTTCTAACCCCTGTTGTTTGGGAGTTTTTATGGAGATTGCCTTTATATAGACATGATTGTTTAAATCATTGGCCACTGGTAGCTAAACTCAATCTCTACTCCTTCTCCCCTCCCTGGAAGTTGGGGGATGGGACTGAATTTTCCAAGTTTCTAACTAAGGCTTCATCTTTCTGGTGAACAACCGCCATCCTAAAGCTATGCAGAAGCCCCCAGAACCAGACATTTAGTTAGCATGCAAAAGATGCTCACCACTCTGGAGATTCCAAAGGATTTAGGAGCTGTGTGTCCAGAACCCAGGACAAACACCAAATATTTATCTTTTATTTTATCACAGCCTTATCGGCCAAGGGGCCAGGGGAAGTGGGCTACAGTGGGGAGTCACTTGGGGAAGGCACCATCTGGGGCTGAACACAAGGTCACAGGCTAGGCTATGCTGCTGGGATAGAATTGTCACCCTCGTGTCCTTGCCTTCTTTTGCAATCCGTATCTAGCGTCTGCTATGTGCCAAGCATTTTCTTGGGTAATGTGACGGATGCATAGGTCAGCTAAGCATTGTTCACACCAACGAGGGGCTCATGGTATTGGGGGAATTGGTATGTAAGCGACCGTACATAATCCATTGTGAGAAAGCCACCTTCAGAGTCTTGCAGAAACTGTGGGGACACAGGGAAGAGAGCAATTAATTACGCCAGGAGGTTCGGGTAAGTTCTCACAGGGGACGTAACATTTTCGGCTCTGCTGTGAAAGATGAGATGACTATTACCAAGTGGAGATAAAGGAAGTACATTCCCCGTAGAGGATACGGCACAAGCCAAAGACGCTGAGGCGTAGATGTTTATTCGGGAGACTGACCGGCGTGGTGATAGCATAAGGTGTCTAACTAGGAGCCTCGTAGCGGTCCCCCTTGATCAAGCATTTATCACACACTAGGGATATTTTTATACATATGGCTTATTTCATCCTAAAAACAATCCAATGAGGTAGTTACTGATATTATTTCAGTTTTTCAAAGGAAGACGTAGAGGCTTAGAGAAGTTAAGGAAATTTCTTAAGGTTGTAAATCTATGGCCTGGGGCCAGAATTAGAGAACAAACGGGCTGACTCTAATTGACCAGAAAGACAAAGAATATAGGACTTTACATATAACATCACAGGTTTATTCTTAATCTTCGTCCCTCCCAGAATCCTCTGCTGCAGGGCATACAACACGATCCGTTTGGATGCAGGAAAAATATTCTTAATTTTCTATTTGTTTTTGTGTCTGTTCAATGATTACTTTTAGTGTGTTCCATTATGTACCAACTATATTAATGCATTAGAACATGTATATAATTTATAAATAAATAGGCATACGTCTGTCAGGGTTTGTACTGGCGTGTATTCCTGGAAGGATTGCAAATCAAACAGGTTTCAAGACAAATGGTCTAGGCTGGTAATTTTCAAGTGTGGTTTCCTGGCCAACAGCAGCAGCCCCAGGAGACTGGTTAGATGTGTATGTTTCAGGGTCCCCAGCAGACTGACTGGATCAGATGGTCTGGGAGGGAGACCCGCAAACCTGTGTTTTAACCAGTCACCCAGGTGAGATGCCTTGGTCTACACAATGCATCTTCTAAAGTGGAAAGCAAGATGGCTTAATTTGAGTTCTAGAACGATTATTCTAGTCAGATGGAAAAGAAATGAGATACTAGAAAGCAGCAGATTCTTTCAAAGGTCATTATAGTGGTCATGGCAAGAATCGAGCAGGGTCTGAGTCAAGTTCAAAGAACTGGATTTCAGAAGTATTTAAAGAGAGAAATCAAATATTACTGAATCTGGCTGTGAGGGAGAGGGACTTAAACACAGATATGGCACCAACGTTTCCAGTGCACAGTACTGCTGTCCCTGTGGGTGCCCAGGTGTCAGAGCGAGTCAGGGGGTAGGGTGGCAGGACTGATAAGAGTGATCCTGTTTAATTGGAAGTGTGGGATATATATTGAAGACAAGTAGGTCATTTGAAACTTAGACTTTCAAATTCAGAAGGGACATGAGATTTGAAAATATATATTAGAGAGAAAACAGCATGTATGAGGCCTGTCCAGAAAGTATCAATCCACAGTTGATTACAAAAATAGAGATATTTGTTGAAGAAGATACAAGTTACAAGAAACATTGTACACAGGACAATGATGCCTCAGTCCCCTTCAAACTAGGCACCTTGGGACCTCACACAGTTCTCCCAGTCACCATCAGCTGCCCCGAATCTCATTGATGGTCTCAAATCTCTTCCCTTTCAAAGGTGGTTTTAGTTTGGGGAAAAACCAGAAGTCACAGGGCACCAAATCTGGGCTGTAGGGAGGCTGAATCACCTGGGTGATTTGATGTTTTGCTAAATCTATGCACGAGACATGATGCATGAGCAGGCACGTTGTCATGATGAAGCTGCCAGTCAACAGTGGCCCATCGCTGCTGCTGTTTTCATTGTATTGCATCTCTCAACTGACAAAGAACATTGAGGCAGTACTCCTTATTAATTGTTTGGCCTGGAGGATAATACTCATGATGGACAACACCTTACCAATCAAAAAACACAGTTGACATGGTCTTGATCTTGCTGCAACTTTGCTGTACCTTCTTCAGTGTACAGAGCAAGGCGACTTCCATTGGGATGACTGGGCCTTCATTTCCAGATCACAGCCATAAACCCACCATTCATGTCCAGTATGACTTTCTTGAGGAAATCTGGTTCATTGGTAGCAGTTTGAATCAAGTCATTAGCAACTGCAGCACGACGTTCCTTCTGCTCTGGTAGCAGAGGCCGTGGAACGAATTGTGCCATGACACGTTTCATGCCAAGATCTTGCCTCAAAATCCCAGACACAGTAGTTTTTGGAATCCCTGGGTCAGCTTCTAGCTCTTGCACTGTCAGTCACCGATCTTTGTTGATTGCAGCCCCTACGTGATCAACATTCTCAGGTGTTCTGCTCATTGCAGGCCTTCCAGAACGTGGATCACTTTCCACAGATTCTCGACCGTCTTTGAAGTGTTTGTGCCACTTTTATGTGCTCTGCGCTTATTGCATCTTCCCAGACAGCCTTCTGAATCATCTGAATAGTTTCTGTGGAGGAATGTTCAAATTTAATGCAAAATTTGATGTAGATGTGTTGCTCTACTTGCTCATTTTGAATGCAATGGCCACACAGCACATATGCTCACTCAAATAGCGTGTACCGCCCCCACTGACTAGTACAGTGCAGTCATCATTGTTCACGCATGAGCATTCCAGTCCACTCTCCTGGGCTGCCGGGTTACACTGATGTCGTGCAAACAGTTCTTGTTACAGTAACAGTGGCTGGACTTTTTCTGGACAGACCTCAGCATGTAGCTATAGAAACATTGGGCATGGATAAAATGAGGAAGTTCTCTCTTTTCCATAAGGAAGAATGAGGCGGAATCATCTGTGAAGAATGAGGGGGCCAGAGACAGGGGCTGATATTCAGAGCAACTAGGGTGGGAAACAGAAAAAGGAGGCAGAGTGGGAGGGAAACTAATGCTTTGGCATTCCAACCTCTGCGACCACCGCAGGTCCATGGCAAGTGCCCTGCATGGGCTGGCTGGAGAGTCAGCGAGCTAGGAGCTCCAGTGTGGGCTGCAGATCAGGGCTTTGTACAGCCTGTGCAGCCAGCGCCCTCTTTGCCAGTGTAGAAAATCCTATGGACCCTTTCTCAGAATAACGTTTTTAAATGCATAAAACACAGAGCATTGCAAAGGATACCAGTTACAATAAAATATTATCAAAGTACCAAAGGCAAATTTGTGCTATAGTAGGATATGTATTACAATATGTATAGCTTTATTAATGCATTCAATAATGACATTATTCCTAGGACTAGTAACTCCAAGTTCAAAGTTGTGATGAGTATAAATGATAATTTGAGATGCCTATAACAACTGTTATATGATTTGAAAGTATTGATGATTTCTACTAGTGATAAAAACACAGGTACTGCTAATATTTTCTGATTTATTACCTGTATTCATAATTGAAGTTAATGCTCAATTCAGTGAAAGGTGAAGGAAAGAAATAAATTCCCCCCATGAAAGCACATGGACGCCCTCGGAGTTCCATCCACGGACTCCGAGTTGCGAACTCCTGAGCTCGGTGAATTGACAGAGTGTGTGCATTACCCACACATGATCGCCAATGTATTTGCAGATGGGGATTAATTTTCTAGATCAATTTTCATTCATTTGAAACACTGAGACAACATAATGCTTTTTCATTTAATCTTTATTGTATTTTTTTAGTCCCCTGACACCTCCTTCCGGCCAGCGGTCACCACACTGTTGTCCGTGTCCATGAGCCCTTTTCCCTTTTTTGCTAAAAAAAAAACTTAGGTGTTTGAGGCGTAAAGCCCTGTGGGGGCACTTAGCTCCCCGCCGCGGAGAGCTGCTGTGGGGAGGTCATGTGGTCGCTCTACCAAAGCACTGACCCTGCTCACCTCTCTTCCGCCAGGACAGCGGTGGTTGTGTATTGAGGGCGGGTGCCCAGTGCTCTCACTCTGCTTCTGATCTTTCAGTCAGGGGCGACGTCATTGGTAATGCTTTCTATCTAAGGATGATTTTATGAGCAAGAATATGACATTTTAATACGAATAGTTGTGTGTTATTTTACTATTTTTTTTAATTAGAAGAAACTTAGAGGTATGATGCAAATCTCTCATTTTGTTGGTGAGAAACTGAGACCCAGAGAGAGAAAGATACCTTGTTCTGCTTGTCTATTGCTGCGTAATAAAGTTCCCCCAATTTAGCAGCCTAAACAAAAAAATATTTTTTTTCTCACAATTTTGTGGGTAAGAAATTCAGGCAGAGCTTAGCTGGGCAATGCTTTTATTCTACATGGCATTAAACCGGGGGATAGGCTGGCCTGAGGGCCCACGGGAGCTTCGCACTATGTCTGATCCGCGGTGCTGAGAGCTGGGGGGCCGTGCAAAGTCGAAATGCCAACCGAAGAGTCTGAATCTCCAGTGTGGTGACTCAGGGCTCCTAGAAAGTGGGGCAAAAGGCCCAGGTGAAAGCTTCAAGACTCGTGATCTAGTCTCAAAAATCCCAAAATGTCAATTCTGATGCATTCTGTGGGTCAAACAAGTCCATAAGGTCAGCTCACAGTAGAGGGGAGAAATATTATCCCTCACCCTTCAAGCAGAGGAATATCAAAGAGATTGTGACCGTTGCTGGTCTATCAGAGTCCCCTTTGGGGCCAGAAACCATTTCTATTCCCTCCACATGTAAACGCATTTGCCACCTCCTGAGACACTCAGAATTCCCATCCCAGCATCAGGCTTGAGCTGAGATCCAGAGTCTTGTTCTATAACTAAGTCCAGAAGCTAATGGGTCTCCTCAGGGGTGACTCTTGGAGTGGATTCCTCTTGATGTGAAGATATGTTCAATTAAGTGCCAAGGTGTCTGTCCCCTTCACAGCCAACAGAGAATGCTGATACAGGGGTAGGATAAACATAACAGCCATTCTCATCCCAGCAGGTGAAAATAGGGGACACGTAGCAGTCGCTGGTCTAGACCAGCTCAGAAAGCCAGCTGGTGGGAACACAGAGCTGGGCACAGGTGGCCCCTTTGTTGCCTAGGCCTGGTCTTCCTCCCTGGGAGCGACTTTCTGCGGCTCCTCTCTCTGCTCTTTGGGCTCTCCGTTTTACTGAGTCGTCTTTTCTTTCATATAGGAAATAGTCTGTGTGTGCCCTGAGTAGTTTTCTGAGTCTGCTTTTTGGTGGGCACAAATCTCTCTTTCCATTTTGGACTGTTCTATCCAGCAAACTGCTTCTGTAGTATGATTCTCGTCAAAACTTTGTGCTTACACAATTCTTTTTTGGGTTAATTCCATTAGATAAAAGTCACCCTCATAGGGATCTTCCAGACAAGCTCCTCTCTGGCTTGTTGTGACCCAGGGTGCCGTGGGATGAGGCCTTCAAGATTTGGAAAACTTTTCTTTTAGGTGAAAAGATGTTTCCCTTTCAAAGGGTGGGGTGGGGGGGTCCACTGGGCACATATTGTTAAAAGTCTTAGAAGTCCTATGAAGCTCACCCTTAAGTCTTTCTGAATCTCAACAAAGGTCGTATAGCAACACCCTTAGGATCTTTACACTGAGCTCATTTCTTACTTTGAGATGATTTCTCTATCCAGAGAAGCTGGGAATGGGAAATATTTCTGTTTTGGAACAAGCAAATCCTGGCTTATTTATATTCCCTCTAAATTTTCTTGAAAACTGCACATTTTCTTGTTCAATCTCAGTTCTCATTATCACTATTTTGTCACATTGAGTCAAAAGAAACCAGTTGCTACTTTTGATATTCTGTCTGGAAATCTCTCTAGTCGGATCTACCCATTCAAGAGACACTTTGTGGATTTTCTACCTTACTGCAGGCAACAGTTGCACTCAACTTTCTACCTCTGCGTCTTTTCTCCAGCCTCCAAACACGTTCTTCCCATTGCCCTTCCATGTTTCACCAGGGGCTCCTCCAGCCTTTTACCTTTCACCCACTTCTTGGCTCGACAGCCACAGTCGCATGCTTTAGGGTTCTGTTACAATAGCACCCCACTTCTAGACTTGTAGTACAAAATCCCGTTTCAGTTATGTTATTAGGTAGCAAATTAATTGACAATTTAGTAGCTTGAAATGGCAACTATTTTATTATGTCTCATAATGCTGTGCTTCAAAAATCTGAGAGACAAGACGTCAACTGGGGAGCAGGTGGACAGAAGGGCTGGCCCGGAGGGGCTGAGAGAAACTCTCTCAGGCTGGCTCGTGGGCTGGTTGGGATTAGGTACAGACCTACCGCAGAGGTCTTCTCTTCTACCCCAGGTGGTCAGACCTGTCTCTTAATTTCCTGTTGTAGGAAGATTTCTTATGCATTTATTCAAACATATAGCAGGGAGGGAGGGAGGGAGACATTTTCCTTCTTAATCAGGGAATCGTCCTTGGCATCCTTGAATCTACATGTGTAGATTTAGTCCTGGGATGCTCTGGATTGCCAGTCTTCTCTGATGTTCCCTGCGTACCAGTAACACACTTGGATACATAGGATAATAAACATGATGCTTTTTGTCTTATTTTGTTCTCCCTGTCTGGGCCACAAGGCATTCAGTTATAACATCTTTAATTCACTAAGCTCTGCTCTGCCTGACCTTGCCTTTCTGATGACCCAGCAAGGTTCCTGCATCATGTACCCCCAGCTGTTACTGCTGGGGCTGCCCAGGCAGAAAGTATAAACTTTGTCCCTGGAAGTCGGGGTTTCTGGGTATGTCAAAGCTTCAGCGTCAGTGGAACTTGACCCTGTAAGTCCTGTTCTGGCTTAGGACTGAGATGTGTAGAACGCCCAAGCCTGCCCTTCTTCGATGGACCAGTCTATGTCTTGCTCTCAGCATCTACGCTGGGTTTCAGTTTTGGCTCACTTTGCCTCTGCTTATGTTTACGTGACTGGGATCCATCTTGCTCTCATTCCATCAGATAGAATATGGGGATTATTTAAAATTAGTGATAAAACAGCACCAGAAATATTTCAGAGGGAGGGATTAATGTGGATTCTAAGGAAAAGATCAGTTTGCTTTTCCACCGGAGAACACAATGCGTAAAGGAAATATGAATCAGAACAACAAAAAGACACAAGATAGTATCTCAAGTAAAATGGACATGAAAAACAAACCGCAAAGCAAATAATGCGCACAATTATTGACCAAAATGGAGAGAGGCTGAGATTTGGAAAACAAATATTTTTCAACACAGACACATATGGAGCTAGAAGGCATTTTAATGTTTTGTTTTTTTTATATCATCTATGCCAAGAGAATTTATGATCAGAACGTTTCTTCATGATTTTTGGAATTAATAATACAATAAAGGAGCTAAGCATATTAAACGAGGATTCTGTTTTTCACAATGATTCAGCAATAGATACCCCAGAATATTCTACCTGGGAGTGAGAAATGAAAGCTCAGAAGCCTCCACATTTACACTTCTATCTCTTTTGAAAGAACTAATATATAACAGCCCACGGGCCTAGATAAGCACATTAGGATGACCTATTTAAGAGTTTAAATGATCAAGTTACCCAAACTTTGGTGCATAATAAGCTATTTATAAGAATTCTAGCTACTCTTCAAAGCAGAATAATTTTTTCCTCAAGAAAAAATAGTTTTCTGAGCCCATAGCATATAATACAGTGTGTGGGTGTGTGTATATATGTCATCACACTGTACATATATCACATTTACACATACCACACTATATATGATACATATAAAATATCATATATACCTCATATGGCTGTAACTAGATCATCACATTGAAAGGGAAGAATAAGGACATGCCAGACCAGTAACTCAAAGAGCATCTCATTTTTGTTATTTTAACCCAAATGTACAGAGAATGTCTTCAACTGGCCAGATTATTCTCTCTTACAGTCATAAGGATCTGATACTGTTCCGTGAGGTCATGGAATGAAGTGCTGGGAAGCCCCTCCCACACTGTGGCCCATGGGATTCAGGGAGGCCAGTGGCCTGCCCGAGGTCTTGGAGCCAGCCAGTGTCAGAGCTGAGGCTGACCCCATTCTCCTCTCCCCTAAATTTGAATTCTCGAACCCCGACTCCCCTCCCCACATATGCAAACAATTTCTGTATTCGCTATTTTAAAATCTATGAATTTTTGTTTGTTTGCCTTGTTTATTTGTTGCTTTCAGTTCTATGTCCCACATATGAGTGAAATCGTATGGTTCTTGACTTTTATTGTTTGACTTTTTCACTTAGCCTGATATGTTTTTCTTTTTATTCATATGGCTCTAGATTTTTATTACTTCTCATATACTCATTCATTCATTCAACTGTCAAATCTTTGAGCGGCTACTATGTGCTGGCCATGTCTACAGTTTGACTGGTACGGCAAGTACAGACTTTACATTCCGTTGGGGAAAGGTAATCAATCGATCCCTCAATCAGTTATCAAAGGGGAGATGTGTGCCAGGAGTAACTAAGTCTTACAGAATGGACGGAGGGACAACTTCCGTAAAACAAGCTGACTTTGGAACAGACGCGTGAAGGACAGCAAGGGCAGCTGGCTTCACAGGTGTGCTGCCTGCACCGTGGCACAGGGGGCCGTCCTTGGTTTAGTGTCCTGTTGGTGCTGTTTTAAGATTCTTAACGGTATTTTAGCAAAAGACGTCTTCGTGTTGCACTGGCCCCGCAAACGACGCAGCTGGCCCTGGACCCGGAGGGAGCCGTGGGGTAGCTGGGGGAAGAACACCCAGGCAGATGCGAAGGAGGAACAGAAGGCCAGGCGACTGGAGGGAGGCGGGCAAGGGGGAGAGTGACAGGAGGTGACATTGGAGAGCAGGGAGGGGGCCGTGGACCAGCCCTTGTGAGGACTTTGCTGTCATTCTGAGTGAGCCATTGACCAGAGCAGTGACATGATTTGACCTTCAGTTTAAAATGATTATTCTGGATTTGAGCTGTTTGGTTATCACAACAGCTCAGTGTTAATATTTACCTATTTCCCAAAATAAACTCATAGCAATTTTACCAAAATCTGCTACATAACTTAGAAAGAAGTCTTTTCCATGCTATAAAACTAGAAATGTTAGACAAATAAATTAAAATTTTCATGAAAGTGACAAATTCTTTAGTCTCTGTTTATACAGACTAACCCCTTTAAAAATGCATTTCTTTACTAGATAGTTTCAATATTTAGAAATTTATGGCTGTAATCCCTAATCACAAACAGTCTTGCTCACTGAAATATCCTTTTCTGTATCCAGTTTTACTACAGAAGGAGCCATACATATCCTAGAGAATGTTTAATCTTCTGCTATACTTCAATTTCCTCCCTTGAGAGAGAGGAAAAATATCATGCCCCATTGTTGAATAACAGTGCTATTTCATGAAAGAAGATGTTTCTGCCAAATGTCCAAAGGAAGGAACCTTCTTCAATTCTCTTTCTAGTTATAGCATTTCCTTTTGAAAAACTAAAAATAAAAATTTAGTTTCTGAACCTCAATCTGAATATTAGCCAGTGTAAAATACAGTATGTGGAACTGGAAGCAATTTGATAGAAGACCATGAATAGAAAATTTGAAGTCTCCGAAGGACATGCTAGAGTGAAAAAGCAGCGGGTACACAAAATATATTAGAGCTTTATATATCGGGGTCTAGGGTGTCTGTCAAAGTTGGTGGGAGGTCCTTGGATGAGAAAAAATGTCCCCTAATGATGTCCTGTGCATGTATGACCCTCCCAGTGCTTTGTGAGTGCTTTGGTGTCTTTTATCTCACTTTAACCTTACCATTCTTTCATTTTTAAACAGATTTTAGTTATTTATTTTTAGAGAGAGGGGAAGGGAGGGAGAAAGAGAGGGAGAGAAACATCAACCAGTTGCCTCTCACGTGTCCCCAACCAGGGACCTGGTCCTCAACCCAGGCATGTGCCCTGACCAGAATTTGGATGGGTGACCTCTCGTTTTGCAGGATGACACCCAACCCACTGAGCAGCAGATGTCAGGGCTGTCCTCACCGCTCTTGAAGTGGGTAAGGTGGGTTATATTTCTGATGGGGAGATAAAGGAGGAGCAGCCTAAAGAATTTAAATAATAAGCTCAAGGTTACTAGCAAACCAGTGACAAAATAGGAAGCTAGATGTCCTGATTCTCAGTTCAGGTTTCCTTCCATGTCCTCATTCTTGTTCCCTTCATGCTAAGGAGGTGCAGTGGCAACTGCGTGTGCTTAGTGAAATAGATCAAAACGTCCCCGCTGTGCCATGGTCACTGGGGGTGGTGTAAGGAACAAAAGGAGAGAGGAAAAGACACACACAGAGTTAACAAGGAATGCAACTGGACCTCTTCCTTCTTTCAAAAACTGCTGCTTTGCAAAACTCCAGTCTAGAAAACAAAAAGGCAAGTCATGGACTGGCACAAAATATTGGCGAAGAAAGAAAGAACTTGTGTCCAGAATATATAAATTGCTCTACAAATTCAATAATGATATCCAATCTAATTAAACATAGAAAAATACTTGAATACATACTTTACAGCAAAATATGGATATCAAATAAGCCCCCAAAATGTTGCTCATGTTCACTAGTCTTCAAAAAAATGAAAGTTAAATCAAAGGCTAAAAATAAAAATATCAGACAATACCAAGAGCTGGTGAGCATGTGAACCAACTGGAATTTGTATGTGTTGCTGGTGGGAATGCAAAATGTCCAGCTCTTTGAAAAATTCGTGTAAGTCACTGTACAACCCAGAATATTTAAAAGAGACGTGGAAACTCATGCTCACACAACACCTGTGCTTGACTGGTTCTAGCAGTTCTCTATCCCACTTTCTCTAAACTTAACTCAAATGTACTTTAAATAATCAATGGACTGGCACATGGTGGCATATCCAGGTAAAGGAATACCATCCACAGTGAAAGGGGATTTAACATTGGTACAGGCTACACCTGGATGAATCTCAAATGCATTCTGCTAAATGAAAGAAGCCAGACTCACAATTCTGTAAAATGTTGGGTTCCGTTTACATGGTATTCTGGAAAAGGGAAAACAGATCAATAGTTGCCAGGGGCTGAGGACAGAAGGAGAGGTTGTCAGAGGGATGAGGGCATTTCTGAAGGAGACGGAAGGGCTCCGCACCTTGGTGCTGGCAGCTGTTACGTTATTTATAAACGGGTGTGTCAAACTCATAGAAGTACATCAAAAATGGTAATTGTCGTACAGGTAAAGTAGGCCACATTTTTTAAAAAGGAGTCTAAATACATGAAATCTAGTTGAAACCAAAACATCATGTCTAGCTATTATCAAAAGTAAAAAGTGTGCCAGGTAATAAGAAAAACATAAATTGTCCAGTGTCTCATATTTGATTGTAGACTGGATATCAGTTGAAATTTTCAATTACTTTCTTTGAAAGTGAAAATTTGAGGATATCTGATTTGTTAGAGTTCATGTTCAACTCTAAAAACTACATAATGATCCCAAAGAATGAAATTGAATTACGAGTGATTAAATAGCTATTTAATATATTTTTAGAAAATGGCTGCTTCTTTTTTTAAAGGTTTTATTTATTTATTTTTAGACAGGGTTGAGGAGGGAGAAAGAGAGGGAGAGAAACATCAATATGTGGTTGCCTCTCACATGGCCCCTCACTGGGGACCCGGCCTGCAACCCAGGCATGTGCCCTGACGGAATGGAACTGGCAACGCTTTGGTTCACAGGCCGGCACTCAATCCACTGAGCCACACCAGCCAGGGCCAATTTTTTAAATGAAATAGTTGAAAAGACTTCACTTACTAATTTATTTAGCTATATAGAAATAATCTGAATAATCAAGCCTCTGGGATGTAAGCCCCCAAATCTTTACTCTGCACAAGTAATTAAAGGTCAAAAATGATTGCTGTTGGGGCCGTTCTTCAGTTGGTCAACAGGTTCTGATGTTCATGAGCTCTTAGGAGTCGTGTTGGCATGAGGCCTGAGTGTCATACGTGACTATTGCTCATTCTCCATAAGTATCTGATACATATTTGCCATGATGCCTACATGGTAGGTTTGCCTTCAGAACACTACCAGTCTTTTTGATGTTTTAATTCTAGTAGCTTTCATGATCTGCTTGTCTCAGTGGGAAAAAAAAAAGTCTGATCATTTTGCAAAATCTACGTTCCTGTTTGGTCTTTGATGCAGTCTCTGCTCTCTTGTTGAAAAGGCAAAGACCTCCAGTTTACTAAACACAGACATGCTTTTCTGCAAGGTGAAGAGGCACTGCTTTGTATGTAGAGAATCAGATTGCAAAAATAAAAATGGGAGAATCAAAGAAGTACGAATGAAAGCAGCCTTGAAATATCATTCTCACATCTACAAAAATAACAACTGTAAACAAACCAACAATCGTTCTCTGTCCTGTTGATAATATGATAAAAGCGGTACCTCCGTGTTTGCTAACATGGCATTATGCATTTCTAAAATTTTTTGTGGTAACAAAATGGAAGTGCATCGCGAGATCTTAAAAAATGTACATTTTGATTAAATAATTCCCCATTTAGGAATTTATCCAAAGGAAATACTTTGATGGGGGAAAAATGATGCCTGACCCATATATCATCCCAGAATGAGCTAACATCGCATTAAAATAGAAAGCTAATTAAATGTACACCATTAGGGGAATTGGATAAAAAAGAAGAGGAATTTATTGGAATACAGACTGCGGGGATGTCTGGTGTAGCACAGGAATAGTTTACCTGTGGTCAGCAGAAAGGTTGAAACATCCCCCTGCTCCTCCCCTTACGGCCCCTAAGCACCTTCAACAAACTATATATTTTGTTTATTTTCTTCATTATCTGTCTCTTTTAACTAGAACAAAACTCACCCTGTAAGTGCAAAAATTCTTTCCTGTTTTCTTCACTGCTGTATTTTTTCTTTTTTGGAGGGGCTGTCTAGAGCAGTTCCTGGCATATAGCGGACGCTAAATAAATATTCATTAAAAATAACAAAAATGAATGAAAACATACTTAGTAAAAATGTTTTAGCAGCCTACTTTTGATTCTGTTTCTGTTTTTGCGTTTTATTCAGCCATTTGCTTATTCGTTCATTCACTCAATATTGATGAAGGCTGACGCGGAGCCGGACACCCCAATGGGTGCTGCTTCATAGACGTGAAGCAGATGGTCATGGTCCTGAGGATTGAGGGGCTCACAGTCTGATGGGGAAGATGGCCACAGGGGCAGTTATCACCAGAAAGTTGACCAGGTAGTATAGGGTGCTGTGGGAATGGATACCCCAGGGAGTTTACCTCTTTGGAGATGACAGACCCTTAGAAATCTGCCCGGCTGGTGTAGCTCAGTCGATTGAGCGCAGGCTGGGAACCAAAGGGTCGCTGGTTCGATTCCCAGTCAGGGCACATACCTGGGTTGCAGGCCAGGTCCCCAGTGAGGGCCATGTGAGAGGCAACCATACATTGTTCTTTCTCCCTCCCTTTTCCTCTCTCTAAAAATAAGTAAATAAAATCTTAAAAAAAAAAAGAAAAGCCTTGAGTGATATAGGAGCAGCTCACTAGACCGAGTGGACACACATGTGAAGGGCCAGAGCCACGAGCCTCGCACTTCTGAGGGCAGCAGGAAGGCCAGAGTCTCGGTTGCGGGGGGCGTGACCCTGGTAGGACAGCCCAGTGCCCGGTCAGGACCTGGGAGCAGACAGGCTGACACATGGAGGCCCTGGAAACTCCCTTCTGGACTTGGATCTCTATCTGAAAAAGATGGAAAACAACTGACAAAATATGGATTTCTTAGGCAAACAAATGGTCAGGCCCCATGTGACGTTTGCAGAAATGGCGGTGAAAGCGGGTCTGAGTGCGGGCAGGAAGCGTGTTGGACCAGGAGGCAGCTGGCCTGGGCAGGTAACATGCACATGGGCTGCAGGCAATGTCCCGGGTCCAGTCTCCACTCTGCTCCCTGACCCCCTTGGGTAAAGAGATCTCTGTTCTGTACGCAGCACTCTGCGCTTATGAGCAGGGCTGTCAGTGTGAGGTGCATTTCCTAGTTTTTATCTTACCGGAAAAGAAGAGCACCAAAATAAGGAGAAGACATGTATTTTCTCAGTACTCGTATGTGCACTGGGAAATGGGCTTTTTCTCACTGATGGTCCATCTGAAAACAATACAAAGACATTTGTTCAAGTCATACTTTTAATTCCTTCGATCAGTTATCACAGTGTTGGAGATGCGGAACATTAAGCCATCCATGTTTTGCGGCTCTCGCCATATAGATTAATTTGGGAGCAGAAACTGAGGGTTGCTATGGAATTATAACGAAGCAAATGCTTGCAAAGTTCTCGCTGTTCCACAAACAGGCCTGGGCCCCTGCAGCAGGCTGGAGGGAGGCACTTTCCCTGCGGAGTGCCCGCGCTCACGGGGGTGATGCCGGCTGCTGGATCCCCATTCTCCATTTCTAATCAGTTCCTAACCCGCTGTGGCTTGGGGCCCAGCCTTTCAATTATTCAAGAATGGGAAAGTGTTTGTTGCCCGATGCAGGATTTGCTTTTATTCAACAGAACAAAACCCTGGTGGGTGAGATTCAACACCCAGGGCAGCCAGGTCTCGAGATGCATGCAGATTGCCGACAGAGGGGCGGTTGCTTTGGGAAGGGGCCCAGTTCAAACAGCATACAGAGTGGATGGAAGGGGGGAAAAAGGCAAACAGAGATGAATAGGGAACAGCCTGATTTTGCCTTCTATTTGTCCAGTGGGAAGATTAGAGCAGCTGAAATAGCAAGGACCTCGGGCTGCAGAGCAGGAAAGAGGCAGTTTGGCAGGGAAGTGGCCCCAAGCCGGGAGGTGAGAGCTCGGGCTTCCAGCCTCGATTCTGCGGCTAACCCGCCCTGCGTTATTGGGAAATCATCTCTCCTCTTTGGGTCGTCATCTCCTCACCTGTGAGACGGATGATCTGTGGATTAGACGATCTCTGAGGCTCCTTTACATGTCTGTCTTCTAATCTCAGGGCGATTTTCAGGTCTTGACACCAGCTGTTACCCGGGTTTCTGCTTAGCGTAGTCCTGGCATTGTGATAATCTCTTTCTGTTGTCATCAGCCAGGTCTTTCTTCCTTCCGTTAACACACGAATAGTGAGCACTTACTATGTCCCACGGAGAAGCCCCTCAGGGGATCCCAGACTGCGGGTCTGGTGTGATGCAGATTGTGGAGGGCAGGTGAGCGTAGCTTCTCCTTGGGTTCCTCACTAGCCTCTGAGGACCAGATTAGTTCTAGAATCCACAAGGCCCGCTCATTTATGCATCTGTTCCCTCCACAGATATTTACCAAGCATGAACTACAAGCGAGGTGGCATACAGGGAAAATCAAACATGAATCAGGGAAAGGCTTGCTCTCAAATTTACATGGTCTCGTGGACGAGACTGATATGTAATAGGAAAACTGCGATGCAGACGGATAGATGCAAACACAGCGCCACACGCAGGGCACTAAGAGAGCGCCAAGGGGCAGTGCCACTGAACACCGAGTGTCACTGAGAGCCCAGTACCTCTCAGAGGGGACGGGTCTGAGCTCAGAGTTACTGTTAAATCGTTTTATTACTTTATTCTGATTACAAAAGTTATGCACGTACATACAGATGCATATTTATAATATTATTATGGAGTACCTTTGTATGAAACAATTTAAAACATTAAAAAAAGGAGAAAGAGATGGACTGTTATCCCATAATTCAAAGGTAATAATTAAGAAAAAAAATTTAATGACATATAATTTTGGTACATATCTTTAAGCTATTTTTTATGTCTTCTTTCTTTTTTATTTTATTTATTTAATTTTAGAGAGAGGGGAAAGGAGGGAGAAAAAGAGGGAGAGAAACATCAGTGTGTGGTTGCCTCTTGCATGCCCCCTACTGGGGACCTGGCCCTCCACCCAGGCATGTGCCCTGACTGGGATTAAACCAGCGACCCTTTGGTTTGCAGACTGGCGCTCAGTCCACGGAACCACACCAGCCAGGGCTCTTTTCTCGCCCCCCCGCCCCCCAAATCGCACTGTAAGCTTGCTTTGCGAGTTGCATTGTCATCTGATAATATATCATTGACTTTTTCATATCAATAAATAAAATTGTACTTCATTATCTTTAAGAGCTGTATATCATATTCTATTGTTTGATGCCCTGTTATTTTTTTTTTTAACTAATGCCCTATTGACAGATTTGGGTTATTTTAATTTTTCAGTAATATAAACAACATTGTGATAAACATGCTTCTCCTTAAGCCAAATTTTTAGAAGTTGGATAACTAGCCTGGCTGGTGTAGCTCAGTGGATTGAGCGCGGGCTGGGAACCAAAGGGTCGCTGGTTCGATTCCCAGTCAGGGCACATGCCTGGGTTGCAGGCCAGGTCCCCAGTGAGGGCCATGTGAGAGGCAACTACACACTGATGTTTCTCTCCCCCTCTTTCTCCCTCCCTTCCCCTCTCTTTGAAAATAAATAAATAAAATCTTAAAAAAAAAAGAAGTTGGATATCTAGACCAAAGGATATTCTCAACAGCCTTTGCTAGATTGTGCATTTGTTTAAAAGCAGAGTTGTATTTCTCTCCGTGTGTACAGTTGCACACACACATGTGTTTGCTGCAGTGAATAGTGAGTGCTCCCTATATTCCAGACAGAACACTAAGCACTTCACATACATTATCTGATTTAATGACTGTAGCACTTCAGCCCAAGCTGAGATCCATACTCTGCCTGTGGCAGATATTTCAAGGCAAATAATTCAGAAACACATTTTATTTGCCAGCAGAAGAACTTAGTGGTATTTGGAGAAAGAAGGGTAATCATGTGAAAGGAAGGATAAAATCTTTGTTTCAGCCTTGCTAAGATGTTAGCTATTCCATGCCATTGGCTGAAGGCCATTCCTGTGAATTTAAATCCGAATGGAGAAGCTGTGGGACAGGAGTCTGTGATTGCTGCCCTAATGAACATCCAACCTTGCCACACTTTGCTACATGTTTAGTTCTGTATACCAGCTAAGGTTCTGGAAGTTACTCCTAGCAATAGGGGGACCCTAGGTCTTGATTTGCCTGGGACAGTCCTGGTCTATGCCTGTTGTCCTGAAATAATGATTAATATTACACCCTTTCATTCTCAAAAGTGTCCTACTTTGGACAATAATTTGTGTTGAGGAAACTTGTCACCTACTGGACAGAGATTGCTGATGAGACCAAGGCAAGTCAGAGCTTTGAGGTCGCCAAAGGCTGCTCATTCCTTCACTGTCTAAAGAAACTCACTGCTCCTAAAATGTACCAGGGGATCTGGTCACCTCACTTATCCAAATAATAGGTGAGAATCAGAGGAAAAGCAAAAATGTCTGTACAGTAAGAATTAGTGGGTTGTGTAATAAAACTCTGACCCTTGTTGATGGGGAGAATTTTATTCATAGTCTGCCTTCCCTTCTTCCACTCACGGCCCCTGTCCCCCAAAACTGGATATCTTATTCCTACAGCAGAGGTGCTTAAAAGGGTAGGTCAGGAAAGAGAAAGAACGCGTCAGACAAACACTCTGGGAGTGAGAAAGAAGAGAGTGTGCATGGTTTATGGGAGAGGGAGTAGACAGGAAGCTTGAGGAGAGAGGTAGGAACTGCCATTGCAGGTGCGAACAGCCCGCCCATGTAATGGACTCTGAGAGAGTCCATGCGGAGGGTGCTAATAGGGGTTCACAGTGATGGCCTTGAATTATCCAGAAAGTGTTTCATTGCATTGGACAGGCTGCATTTAAGAAGATAGGGTAGCGTGAAACATTTTAGATGAGATCACTATCCAAGTATTTCATATTGCTTTAATTACCTACCTCTCTTAGGAGAAGTAAGTCTTCAGCAAGCTGAGCACCAGGATTACATGGAATGCTTCACCCTTCTTAGAGTCCTGGCAGCTGAGAATTGAATATGCAAGACAAGGCATCTAAGTCATCTTTCCTGCCCTCCATAACTACAGATGGACAAGAATGGAGTAGTATAAGTTCTTGTTGATAGTATAAGTTTTCGCTCTTCCTAGATGTCGTTAGTATTTTAATTAAGGATTTTAAAAGACCAAAGTGCCTTGTAATCCCGAGGGAACTAAGTTCTTGCAATATAATTCGAGGCACTGAGAATACAGGGGGAAAATTTAAGGGGCAAAGGATTTTTCTGGCGATCCTTGCAGAGAGCGTTGGCTTTTCTTTGTGTGAAGAGAGTCCTGGAAAAAGGGTGGCCTCAGCTGCCGCTGTCCTTTGGAACCATAAACTCCCACCTCTGAGGAACCCTCTGGACCTGAATCGGGTCCCCAAGACAGAGCAGAGTGCGTCAGACAGGTTCATGGTGGAGCAGAAGGCAAAGGGGTCCTCAGAGCAATGGACGGTACTACTCAGTACTAATCAGAAAGAAAATTATGGATCATTTAAGTGACAAGTGGTCCTAAACTCTCAGTCAAGACCACTGGGGTCCTGAGAATTCTGGCTAAGTATCCAGCAGGCCTCTGCTCATTAATTCCATGCATGGCAGTATTTAAATTGCAGTGAAAACTCAATGCAAAAAATTAGAAGACTTGGAGTTCTAATAGTTATCCCTTAAGATAGAGGATGGAGGCCACTGGAATCAGAGAGATGGTAAAGGCTGTTTCCTCTGCACGGTTACTCTTCTTGAAACCAGAAAAGACACCGGTGTTCAGGCTGCCTGTCACTACCAAACCCATAAGCAGAGACAGAGATTGAATCTTTATGGGCATTTTATTGAGTTGGAAAGCAATCTAAGAACATGGCAGTTCACACCCTGAAAGAACCATCTTGTCTTTTCTTTTCAGGCCAACGTTTTTATAGCAGGGAATAAACAAGGTGTGGTGTGGGGTTTTGAAGTTCAGGGAGGATTAGGTAAAAGAAACTGCAACATTCTTGTCCTGGGAAGTTAGCTGTTCCCAGGGGTGGGTGGTCATCAGTTGCTCCCTGAAACAGAAGGGCCTGGATGCCTTCACGTGTCCCCAGGCAGTGCCCCAGGAGGTTGGCTGTTTTCCCAGGAACCAGGATGGGCCTTATCTATAGTTTCTGAAACAAAACCTTCCACATATACATTACTTACTAGGCTTACAACTGTTTACTTTAGACTAAAATTTTCCAACTCTTGAGTCCCCTATCGTTCTCATTGGTGCCCCTGCAGGACACAGCCTGGACTTCTGAGGAGCTCCCTGGCTGGATAAAGGTTCTAGATGGGAGGAGGCGCCTGCCTCTGGGGCTCAATCCACTCCCTTACCCAAAGCATGTAATGAAAAGAGGATCTGAGATCTGGGACAGTCACTTAGATCTGCTGAACTGTGATGCATCCCTGCATGTCATTTGTCATCGTAATTCAGAACTACATCTCCCTGACAGAGGCTCAGCACCCCGCCCGGAATGTCACTCACTTTTCCTGGGAAGTAGAACTGAACTTGGGTCTCTGATATCCAGGCAGGAAAAGCAGCCATTCAAGTCCAAACAGCTCTCCACTGACTCTACTTGGTATTCCCGTGTTTCTGGAGAGCTGGTTTCTCAGTCTCTCCTGCTGAAGGAAAAAGGGCAGCAAGGCTACCAGTAGTTGATTCAGACATGCAGGGACCAAATAAAGCTCACCATCAGCATCCCAGCCCGGGGCTGGGGCAGGGAGAGCAGCCGCTTCCTGTACATGACCTCAGAGCTACAGGGACAGCTTCTTCATCCAAAACAACATCCATTTTCTGTGGTTAATGTCTATGATTCCATTAGCAGCGGCTGATTCCCCTGTGGCCTGTGTGGGTTCATCTTATATGCCTCATCCATCACTGCACCTTTCATCAAAGAAGATGTGTAGAGGGAGGGTGTCTGAGGGATGAGGGGACCCCAGGCACCTAAGAATTGGAAAGGCACGTTCTTGCATGACAGGAGTGCTGAGGACAGCAAAGACAACAGTTCCCTTCTTGGTCCCCGGTGCCTGCCCCACACAGGGTCTCTTCCTTTGCCCCGTGTGTTAGGGGCAGACTCGTGTGTGCCCCAGATTCATCTGTTGACGTCCTAACCTTCAGGACCTCAGAACGTGACTGCGGTTTGAGATGGACCCCTTGGAGAGGGAATGGAGCTCAGATGAGATTAGATGGCTAGGTTCTGATCTCATCCGACTGACGTCCTTCTAGAAGAGGGAACTGAGACACAAACATGTACACAGAGGAGGTGACTATCGACCAGCCAGGGAGAGAGGCCTCAGAAGAATCCAGCCCTGCCGATATCGTGTTCTCAGACTTCCAGCCTCCAGAGCTGGGAGAAACCTTTCTTGTTCAAGCCACCAGTGCCCGGTCCACTGTCAGGGCAGCTGAAGCACACTGGCTCACCGTGCGCCCTGTCACCTCCGCCCCAGCCCCTCACCAGCCCCACCTGTTCTCATCATGGTCTCCCGGGAATGTGGCTGCTGAGCTCGGTTTAGCTTATACCACCTGACCACAAAGTGCTACTTTCACACTGAAAGGAAATCGTGTATACTGCTCTGCTCTGGAAAAGCCAAACTTAAAATATTTCATGTTTCATCTAGTTCTGGGATTCAAAAGTCAGTTGCTATCAATAATAACAAGGAATCTCAGGAAATTAAGGGAGAGAGCCTGATTCCGGGAGGGAGGTGAAGAAAAAGATTTGGATGTTTCCTCAAGAGGTGTTAACCTCGGTCCCCAGGCCAGGGAAACCCCTAGGGGTGAACCTGGGGAGTAAGGGGTTGCAGAGTCCCCAGGATGGGTCCAAGTTGGTTGAAGTCATTGCCCAGCTCCAAGGGGAAGCAGAAGGTCCCCAGGAATAGCCCAGGTCCAGACGACCACCCTTGGGGATGAGCACCATGGCTCACTGTGCGTACGCATGCACACACACGCACACACACACGAACGCACGCACAGCATGTTAGAAGAGTGGGGCCGGCCGGAAGACTGAACTAAAACACTTTCCAGGCAAGGGAGGGGCTCTTGGTTGGAGGAGAGTTTAAAACAAAGACCTGGAGAGAGGAGTCAGAGAAAAGCAAACCCATAAGCTTCAGTTTACTCCCCCACGCTGAGGTAATGGTACAGCCAGCAATCAGAGGGGCCCTGTCACCTGTCATATCCACCTGTCCTTCTCAAGGTGCGAGCCAGGACAGCCCACCCGTCTCTGTGACTCATTTCCACATCATCTACACTTTCCAATAAGCTCGTATTCTATTAGATTGCTTCCTGGAAGAGCCAAATATTAAAAATCACCGATCAGTCAAGTTCTTTATTTTGTTATTCACCGAACTGATTTTTCAAGCTCAGAACTAATAAAGTTGTGACGGTGAAGAACAGATATGGATTTCTCATTCTTGCACACTCATATATAATAATAATAAAACTTTATTAAACAAGAGACATGTTGTTTCAGAGAATTTTTCTTCCTCTTCTTCAGTGCCCTGAGGCAAAAATATACAATCTTATTAACTTCCTGGAAGAAAGATGCCGTTCCCTGGGTACAAATGCTGAGCGTTCATCTTCCTGGACCTGCGAAGGGAGACAGGCCATTGACGTGAGGGTCTATCCAGGGAAATTCCAGGACTGAGTCCAATGAGAAGACTCCCAAGGAATCTGTGTGGAATCCGTGGGGACCTCGGGAACAAATACTCCTGCGTGTCCCACACCAGGAGGACAAGGAGACAGGATGTGATGGCAGGCTGGCACGGAAGGGCACGCCAGGTCTCAGGGAGACCGAGATACTGCTGAGTTCACCCTCCCAACGATCAGATCAACAGTCACGGTGTCACAGCATTTGTGTTTAAGTTACCGTTTACTTGATAAGGGCCCCAAAGCACATGAGCAGTGATGCTGGCAACCCCGACGTGCCAAAGAGACGCCATAAAGTGCTTCCTTGAAGTGAAAAGGTGTGCATGTGAGCAAAAGACATAGTACACGCAGAATTCAGTCCTATCCGCAGCTCCAGGCACCCACTGGGGGTCTTGGAACCTGTGCCCCATGGGTAAGGGGGACTACTGTGTTTGGAAATATGTTCTTTATGGAAAACAATTAAAGTTAATAAATGAAGTCCTACGTGTCTTTTATTGGACAGTATCCTTATAAGGACAGGGAGAGACACCAGAGGAGGGGTCTTGGGAGTTCACAGTGAGAGAAGCACTGCAGACAGCAAGGAGAGATGCCTCGCAAGAAACCGGCCCTGCCGCCACCTTGATGTTGGACTTCCAGCCTCCAGAATTGGGATAAGATTAATTTCTGTCACCAAGCCACTGAGTCTGTGGCTTTGCTGTGGCAGCCTGAGCTGACGAGTGTAGGAGCTGAAGGTCTCAGAGAGGGGACGTGCGGAAGGACAAAGGGCTGGGAGCGGGAGACCAGGGCTCAGGCTACAGCTCTGCACGGGTGTCTGTCTGTGAGTCTCAGGGGAGTGGAACAGCCAGGCACTGACGTGCCGTGTTCACCCTTTTCTGAGGTCCTGAAAACAGGACGCTCCCTGTCATTATCTGGGGACATTCCAGGAGAATGGGAAAGGGATCAAATGACCTCTGAGGGCCATCAGACACCATGACTCTTAACTATGGAACAACACGTGCGGAGGTTTATCACTGAAAATGTTTTATAGAGCCTTGTGCTTTGCTGAACGCTGAGGTAGCGACTGACATGACCGGTGAGATGCCTTCCATCCTGAGAGACAAGGGAGGCTGCAAGAATATGCATCCTCAGTGATTTCAGGGATCGCTTCCTCCAGGAAGCCTCCCTGACTGTACAGACAACTGAAGTGTTCCCCAAGCCCCATTAATGTCCTCTTCTCCTGTACACAGAGATAGACCATATTTTCCTGCTTTTCCGTCATGAACATATCATCCGTGTGCCAGCGGAATGTGGATAGAGGTGAAACATGCCACTTCCAAACTTGGCTCCTAACTCCTTTATTTTTCCTTGCCTGCCAGTGGGAGAGGGAGAAACCCACGCTGAGGTTCAAGGAGATGGTGGGATCCACTCTAGCCGGGTGGCCTGGATCCCTTAATGGTGATGTGGAGCAGAGCCCCCACATGAGGCTGTGACAAGAGGGAAAAATAAACCTGAACTGTGCTAAGCCACTGAGAGTTGCAAGTTATTTGTTACAGCAATTAGTCTGTCCAGACTAATATACTGACTGATTCTCAAGTTGAAAATAATAGTCATTTGTTCTCTAATTGAACAACACACCCCCAGAGAGGGAGCTCCTGAACACGTGTAGGCAATTTCCTAACTCGGCAGAGCCAGGAATGCAAACCGTGGCCCGCGTGACTGCGGATAGCACGTGCCCGGTTCGTTTCTTCTTTAATACTCTCTGGGCAATGGTGGGAGCCATCGGGTGCTGCAGGGAATGCGAGAAAAAACCTAGCTCATATTTAATATTCCTGAGCTAGAGAAAAAATTTCAAACCATGCATTTTTTTGTTGCATAGTGAGAATTATGTCTCTGCTATTTGACCAGTAAAGCAGCGTTTGAGCTGGATCTAGGACCATTTCCTGGGGGGTGGGGGTGGGATAACCCTGGGGCTGAGGGCAGCAAACTCAGAGCGGAGGTTTTGGCAGATGGCCTTGGTGGCACTTCCCGAATCTGCTGGGCTGCCTAGAGCTCCACTGAAGTCTGACATGGTGACAAACTTGGCCTGCAACCCACAGGCACATGGGGGCAGAGAGGCGCACGGGGCCAGGGAGCCCTGGGGACCAAGGACTCCTGAATGCACTTCTATGTAAGTGGGAGAAGTGGGAGGTTTCCAGATAGAGACATGCGGAGCATTCTCAATTATTCCCTTGCTGTCCTGTCCCCCGCACCATCCCCAGCCTGGGCCTTGGCAGCGCTCTCCCCGGTGTAAATCACATTCCATCAGCATGGCTGCAGGGCTTCGGGGATCATTTCGGAATACTGGGATGTTAATGCATCTGGTTGTGTTCCAAGCAGTGAGCCTCCTCCTGGGACTGGGGAATCTGTTCTTTAAATCCAGATAGCACTAACGAGCTAGGAAGGGCTCCTTGACCCCCTTGCCTCATCCCTTCCCTCCGAGGCAGCCACGGGCCCGATACAGCAACTCGTTCTACCTTGGAGGCATTCAAACTGCATATTCTTCTTCTTTTCTTTCTAAATTACTGAACATACCTAAAAGTGCTTTGCATGTGCAGGCGCTGGGTAAATGTTTGTGGTTGTTTTGATGGCAATTGCACTGGTGTCCTATATAACGGGCTGGCTGCGAGCTGTCCTCAGACTCTATCCTCAAGCACAGGGATGCTGGGATGCCGAGGAGACTGTCCTTGACGGGGAGGGGAGGGGAGGTCAGTGAGAGACGATACCTGACAAGCAGCGAAATACCACTGAGCCCTTGGGGCCGGCCTGTCTCTCAGTGCTCCTAACTTACATTTATTTACTCACTTGAAAAAGCCTCACGTGACACAAACTATGTATCAGGACTCTTCTAAGTGGTTTCTTACCTGCTTACCAATTTACTATTCTGCATTATTATTTTATACTCACTTTATAGTAAGACACCTAGGACAACAGAAAGGTGAGGGAACTTGTCCAAAAGAGTTAGTAGGTGGCAGCACCAGCTTGAAGCTTCGAAGTCTGACTCCAGGGCCCAAACGCTTGATCCCGGTGCTGTTCTCTCCTCGGTGGCCCTTCCTGCCTCCGTAACCTGGCTCAGGCTGCTCGTCCTGTCAAGAACGTCTGTGCTCCTCTTCACACTTCCAAATTCCAGCTCCTCTCCTCGGACCAACTCGCAGCCCAACTCCCACAGAAGCCTTCCTGGGCCTTCTGCACCGTGATGCCATTGACTGGCTCTGAAATCCAACAGCATAGTGGTTCAGAGCATGGCATTTGCACTTGAACTGTATAGGCCTGGTTCAAAACCCAGCCCTGCCGCTTAGTAGCTTTATGACCTTGAGTAAGTTATCTAACTTTTGTGAGCTAAATTTGTTTAGCTGTGAAATGAGGAGAAACACTGAACCCAGCTCACAGAGAAGATTGATTAAATTACCATCTCTAAAATACTTAGAAGAGTGCCTGACTTATGCTGTTTGCTATATCCATACTTTATGATTATTGTTATTAGCATTATTTCAAATTCTCCTCTCCTGTTGCTACTGTGTTACTGTTCTACTCTCCTTGTTTCATCCTTATCTCCTGCAAGATTTCAGGATTATCTATAAACATTGATTGCGTATATATTTTTAAAATTGTTGGCACTTAGTGTACTGCATTTATTTAATAGCAATAGTTAATTAATGAGTTGATGTTACCCAATATTATACCGCCGGCCACAAGGATTAAAAAAAAAATCTCTTTCCCACTGAACTGCATGTAAATATAAGTCACAGGTCTTTATCGATTTTGGAATGGTTCATCTCAGGGGAAATTGAATCTGTCATAGTTTAAAGAAAACCCACTCCTAAATAAATTAACAGGTGCATTCATTAACTGGGGTGGTCCAGGAAAAATAGCGCACAGATTTCATGGGATTTGAGTATCAACAGTCTGGAGAGAAGCATCAGCCTCCAAGAATCTGTGGCTCCTGATGTCATCTTAACTTTTGCTTTCTAGTCTTGTCTTAGGCAGCCACTTATTTATGACAGAGATTCTGCAGATACATCATACCAGGTAATTGATAAACCAGTCAGAGACTGATGTCTTATTATCCCTTGAGGAACACAGCCAAGAACCACTTACAAAACCTTCTCTATTATTTGGTATTGAGATCCTTAGGTTCATTGACTTCAGAATAGTTTTAAGGAATTCTAAGGAATCGTTCTGGAATCAGTAAGGCTCCATGGCTTGCAAGGACTAGGGAAGCTACTGAAAGGCTGTAGGTCTGCAGTAGACTGCCTCTCTTCAAGACAGATGTCTGCTGCTCCCATTGAAGATGGGGACAAGAGTGTTGCTCCACGGTGGCTGGATGTGCTCAACTTCAAGGGCCGGGGCCTCCTGCCATCTTCCTCTGGGCAATTCATCATCTTTGGTTTTTGTTGGTAAGTCAGCCTTTGGGAAGGAGGTAGGTGAGGAGTTAAGAGTAGCAGAACCTCCTTTTCTTACCACAGGAAGAGCGGACCCACAGCACGTTTATAAATATGCCCTGGTTGCCCGGGGCACTCTTCCTGGAGCACGGGCATCCTCCCCCATCCCGGGACTCATCTGCAGGTCTCCACGTAGCCATGAAAAAGGAACATGAAACGCCCAGAAGCAGATGGGATCTCAATGGTTTTATCCCACTGTCCTCCATCCCTCCCTTCTCAAAATATTTGCTTCCTGCTATCGTGTGGAACGCTGTATAGCTTTGAGATTTTTTTTCTTCCTGTCCAGGGAAATGTTTGGGATGAGTCGATATGTCATCTCATCCATTTCCAGTTTCCCTGAATGTACTATATACTGAATGGCACCCCACACATGTTTAGCTTTTCTTTGGCCTTCTGGCTTGGGAGATGTGGAGGGAAAGAGATGTGGCTAGGTTCAGGGAAATGCAAATGGTGAATGTTAACCTCCCCAAGAGGTGATTTTGGTGGCAAACTAATACCACCCTGTGGTTACTATGCTGGGGTTGTAAGTTGGTAAGTGGCTTCTCTGATCCTTCTAAAGTAGTATTCTCCATAACTCTTTTCAGGCATGCTTAGTACTGTAAACAGTTGTTAGGAATACCCATTTCCTAGTTATACCTCAGCACCTTCTTCATAATATTACAGCTCTCTGCCCAGATTTTATGTCATTCAATATTTCTTGCACAGTGTAAATCAACATCACTAATCACCTCTCAATTTGTGTCTCTCATCTCCACGTCAACAACTGGAACTCTGGTCCATTTCTTGTCATCTCATACTCAGGGGGTGAGGACGCATCTGGACACTCTGCCTCTCTGCTCCTCTCACACCAATTTATCCTGAGCTTCTGACCTTCCTAAGTACTGCCTCGCTCAAGGAAATTCAACACCTCCCCATCATCTACTAAAAGTTAAGCTTAGCCTGACTTTTCAGACCCTCTAGAATCTTTCTTGTGGGGGGAGCCCCTAGTTTACACTTTATGATTCTCATCATTCCCAAATTTACATCACACTTGTGGCTATTTTTACTGCCTCACATTGTGATCTCTTCCTGGAATGGTGAACGCCCTCTTCCATTGCCTCGTCTGTCAAGTCATTTAATCACTGTGACAAAGAAAGAGTGCCTCTTCCAACTTCTGCTGTCTTCCAGAATCTGGCTTGTTTTAACCACTTCATATCTATTAGCCACTGTCTTGTTTTCAGAAACATGAGTGCCTTCTGCCTGCGTTACTGGACCATTAGCTTGATGCCTTGTGAAGTGTAACAGCAGCTCTGTCACCCCCCTGAAATGCTCTCCCTCCCACTTTAGTACTCACTCACATGGGGCCAGGATTTTAATAAGTGCTGCATGAGTATTTTAAAAATAAATGATCTAAATTTCACCGGTGGCAACTAGATGGTGGAGGTACAATACTATGCAAAAGAAAAATACCATGTTTTATTAACCTTCTTTCTGTGGATGATGCACCATAGGGTACCAACTCCTGGTAGAATTGTCCTTTACCTGTGGGGACTCTGAGTGGGAGGAAGGCCCCCCCGCTTAGTGTCAGTCAGGAGGATAAATTCCCTTGCTCTCCTTCATCTTTTTTGTAGACACTATTTTCTTTACCTTTCCTTTTCCCTTGATAAACTCTTTCCCAGCTTTCAATATTAATCCCATATACATGTCATATCATCATCTTAGTGAACCTTTGCCAGCCAGATCTCACCTCTCCATTGTTACTCTATGTTGTTTGAAACGAAACACATAAATGTAAAGGTTAACACAATTATCCAGTACATCTATGACCTGATTGCTTTGGGAACGGAAGTCTCGCCCCATCTGCGGACCCGCGCCTGCCTCTGATGGCCTCTCCACGCTGCTTTCTCATGGTCGCGGGGGCGGTGCAGGCCCTGAGCATCTCCCCCCAGCCCTCCCTCCACAGAAGGTGCTGGCATTCTGCTTGTCTCTGCTCCCACCTGTGCAAACTTCATTACCAAGGTAAAAATGTGAGCTTATTCTTTGGTCTCCCAGGATAATGCATGGCCTCAAGGTCTTTCAGCCCCTGCTTTGTGTCCTGTGCCTCTGACACACGTGTGTGTAACCCTTGCTTCTCTAAAGGGATCCTCTTTGTTATTTTCCCCCCCAGATGCAAGGTCCCGAACATCCTTTGAGTGGAATAAAAATTGCTGAGGATATATGTGGCTTATCAATTTGAGTGTTTGGTTCCCTACTGCAGGCAGCTGATCCCTAACTCCTGTTCCCTACCTTAATGGCAGAACAGGAACCCAGACTTCCCCGGATAGTGACGGCAAACTGTAACCTCTTTTTTTAATGAATAAATAAATGAGTGAGTGAATGAATGACTGCATACATGAATATAAGAACTACAAGGCCCCTATGACAGCCGAGACTGTCTATATACAGGAATCCCAAACCCAAACCAACAGCATTTCCTTGGAAGGACAATATGTATGTAAATGGAGCCATCGCATTCGGAATGTCAGGCCTCAGAGGGTTCCTCTGGAGCCTGCAAAGGCCACTTCACATTTCTCCATGAAATTCCAAACCTTGACAGCTTTCTTAACAGAGTGATGGTGAAGAATAAAAACTTCAAAAATTATGCTATTTGAAAAATAAAACTGTTTACTGTTCAGAGGAAAAATGTGAATGTAACTACTGCTTGGCAGCTATCAAAATGCACCCCTGTGACACCGCAGTGATTTACATGTAAATGGGCCTTTCGGTATGCAGGCAAAGGACCCGCCCTCGCCACCCAGCCTAGTCCCTTGGGCCGGGGACCAGGCTGGAACACAGCACTCGCCAATGAGATCACTGCCTGGACTGGACCTTACACTCCGTTTGCAGGCGCTACCGCCACCTTCACCCCCTCCCTCTCAGGGATTTAAAGGAAGCACTGTAAATGAATGCCTTGATATCCATTTTCGAAGGAAGTGTACACTAAATGAAAAAGGTAATATGCGACTCCCAGGAATGAACGGTATATGACTGCATTGTGCTCGGTGCCGCGGCGAGTCCTCACTGCGAGTATTAACTGGAGGTGTGTCCACCAGAACACACACTCCAGAGCTCTGGGCCTTAAAAATACATCCTATTCAGCAAACCTTGCACATTTCTGTCTCATTTTGTAAGGTGAAGCCGGCCAGCCAAGGCTCCTCGCTGTACCGTGGAAGGCAGACGAGTCTGCCGCCCTTCCAGGCCTGTTAGCCCCTCCTTGGCTGCGGGCATCTGTTGCCCCAGGGCCTGGCAGAGTGAACTGGGGTTGGTGCCAGTCCCTGTGGAGCCGGAGCTGTTCACAGGCTCCCTGATATGAGCTGGCAGACGTCGCCTGGGCTGGGGGTAGGACTAGATGACCTCTAAGTTCCCTTCTAATCTTAGGGCCCTGTGACAGACTTAGAAGACATGACACTGATATTCTGCAATATTAAACTGTCACCCTCGCCATCGCTGGAAAGCCTTTTTGTGGGTCTCTCCCACTTTGTTCAGAGTACCAGTCCAAAATGGCGGCATATCAATAGAACTGTGATCCATCAGCTTTGTTCTGTTTTTTTTTTTTTTAAAGATTTTATTTATTTATTATTTAGACAGAAGGGAAGAGAGGGAGAAAGAAAGGGAGAGAAACATCAATGTGTGGTTGCCTCCCATGTGGCCCTCACTGGGGACCTGCAACCTAGGCATGTGCCCTGACTGGGAATCGAACCAGTGACCCTTTGGTTCGCAGCCCGCACTCAATCCACTGAGCTACACCAGCCAGGGCTGTTTTTTTGTTTTTGTTTTTGTTCTTAATTGCACCACAGTATTAATATAATTATGTGAAGCACAAGACTAAACATGAAATTCTTCATACACAAAATATTATAAACATTTCATAACTGCAGCCAAAAGGCTCAGGAGCTCCAGGCAGGAGTAAGCCAAGCTTAATTTTTAGAGGAATATCAAAGTCAGTGAAGCAAACCAAGGAAGCAGGCTATGGATGTGAAATGTTGGGTACTATTCAGTTCAATTCAATTCAACAAACATATGTTGAGTATCTCCTCAGTGTCGGGCGCCGGGCTGGGTACCTGCTCTGCATGAAGGGGGCTTGTTTGTTTTTAGGGATTGGAGCTACACGGATGGTTTTCGTAGAGATGGTGCGAGGTGGATCAGAGCAAGAGCACAAAGACGCTGCTTTCCATTCAATACTCACCACTATAAAGACCACAAAAAAGCTGCCGTTTACTGAGGGCTGTTCGTAGGCCAGAGCTCATGCCTCACCAAGCATTGTATCTGTACGTGAACATTTGTGTACATAAGTTTTAACCTTACAACAACTCAGCAAAGGCAGTTATTCTTACTTCCTATTTTACAGATGGGAAATTCACATCATACAGAGGTAAATCACTTGACCAAGTTCACCCAGCTATTAAGTGCTGAGCCAGATTTTGAAAACATAATTGTCTGGCTGGAAAGCCAGCAGGCTCTGAGATACTACACCTACGTGAGTCCACAGGTCCTCACCTCCCATAATGGCTATTAATACTTGGCAGAAGGGATGAGAGGGAGCGTGGCCCGTGGCGCTTGGGGAGAGTGGCTTACCTTGTGCTCGGCGCCCCCTTCCAGGCCCTCTTGCACTGCCTGAGTCAGGGCTCTCTCCTTGTTATCCTAAATGGGCCAGATGGGCGATCCAGGCAGGAAGTGGAGAGACAGCTTTAGAATCTGGCTTTGAGCAGGTGTCAGATTCTCCAAGTAGTCCATTTAGGTCAAGTATTGTCCTCCCCCTTCCCCAAAGCCTTTCTTTCTTTCCGGTAAATCAAATCGACTTGACTACAAATACAACTCCTCTGACCTGGACTCTATCACAGCTCTGAATGAAGCCCATGTAGCCTGGGGCTCGGCTCCTGGTGGGAGGGCCAGGCTTGCCTGAAAGTGTGACTTTGAAAGGTGCTTGGCTGGGTTCCCTGCAGTAAGTCACGTGCTTTCAGCCCTGTAGTCTGTCCTCCCATTGAAGCCACCCAAGGGGAAGCTCCAATGAAAACAGCAGGTCACTCCCCATCAGCAGAGATACAGCTTTGCCCCCTGTGATGGGCTCGCCTGGTCGGGCGGCCACAGGCAAGCTGTGTTTTATCGGTGAACATTCTTCTTGTTTCAGGAGATAATGGACTCTTGTTAGGAGACAACACAGTAAACACAGCATAAACATTGGGATGTGCAGCTGGAATGAGTCTGCATATAAATAAGAGTGCTGGGAGCCAGGGAGGTAATAAGTCAGGGATGTAATGGAGAAAGGTTATTAAAAGAGGAGCTTGTAAAATCTGCAACAGGGCTGAGGGCTTGGAGCATTTCTTGATTACAGAAGGATAAAGGCAGCAGCCTGTCTCATCTGTGCTCCGACTAGCTGGGTTACTGGGCACCTCACTTAAAATCCTGCTGCTCCTCACTTTGTTCAGTCGTAAAGTTAGGGTTTTATACACTTAAAAAGAAGTTGCAGAGCCGTTGCAAAGATGTGTGTGTGAAAGCATTATGAAAAAAGCCGATATCGCTGCACAAATGAAAGGTTATGATTCTTAATTTGGGAAAAGTGGCTGAAATTACTCTTTTACACGTCGGAGTCCTCTTGTTGGTTGACTATCAAGCAAAGTTATCTTTTGTAACAGAACTCTCTCGGGGCCAGAGCAGGCATAAAAGTAACCAAATGTGTTTTCTGCTGTGTTATAGCCAAAAGAGAAAGATCCTTTTTATTAGCTTTATATTAGGATATGGTTGGTTATGCTGTAATACAAAAAAAACAAAAACAAAACCCTAAACTCCTACTGGCTTAAGAAAGGAGGACAGTCACACCGTTCTGAGGTGACACCCAGTGTATCTTGGGCATTGGTCCTGTGTCTGTGCTCCAAACAGTGAGCTCTGAGCTCTGGGCTATGACTTCCATCCAGTAGCTACGCCTGGACTTCTTGCATTGCCTCGGAAAGGGAAGAAAGGGCTGGATCCCATGATAAGATGTTTTTAATAGTCGGGCCAGGAAGTGGGTTATTACTTTCACTCCTATTCCATTATCCAGAACCCAGTTACCTGGCCCCAGCCCACCTCCAAGGGAGGCCGCGACCTGCAGAGGTGTCCATGAATGCCCTGGTGAGCTCTGGGTCTGCCTTCCCTTCCTCAGAGTTCAGATCTGATCGGTGAACATACAGGAAGACGTCGCAAACGTGGAAAAGACTATGCTACGTGGATGTTACTCCAATGACTGCTAAGTTCGTGGCCAAGGTTGCAAACTTGCATATTTGAGGGGCAGAACAGGATTCTCAAGAGGACTTAGCAATCAGCTGTAGGCCTGCCATGTGGGTCCTCTGTGATTTTCATTCCGGAAACCCTCGTGTCTGTTTCCTGGTTTATTCAGGGTGACACCAGTTATTTAACCATATTTCCAGGCTAATTGCTGCCATGCCATCTTAGCAGCTATAATGTAATTGGGATAGTGTTACCTTTTAGCCTTCTAATGCTGAGGCTAATAGCTTTGGTCAGGCATTTTACTATTGATTAGAACACTTTATTAAAAGCCTTGATCACTGTGTGAAAAGAAAAACTCGTTAAATGCAATCATAGATCTTATAGCCTAACATCTGGCATTTTCGTAGTCTAAATTCATCATAAATTGCTGACATTAGTTACTACCTTCAACCTTTCTCAATTTTAAAGTGATTCAGTGATGACATTTATTTTTTAAATTTTGTATTGAATTTATTGGGATAACATTAGTTAATAAAAGTATGTAGGTTTCAGGTGTACAGTTCTATAATACATCGTTTGCATATTGTGTGTTCACCATCTAAGTCAAGTCTCCTTCCATCACCTCAATGGTAACTTTTAGAGTTGCAGAAGATATTTCAGCATAGAGATTATTGAGATTTAAGTTAATTAAACAAGAAGGCTGTTAGATTGATGTGTCTCTAATGCTATAATCAAACTAAAATCTAAGCTGGTAAATACCTCAAGGTTATAAAATTGAAACCGAACGACAACCAATCACAGACAGATAGGCTTTAAGCTATAGTCAGTCAATAATTGACTTATTTTGCTCTGCTGTATATCCATAAGTCTCCCTCATGCTCCAGTCTGCGCAGTACTTCTAACTACTTCCAGTTTGGTCCTACCTGATGCTAATGGATTTTTGCTGAAATCAATTCTTAAAATTTGTAATATGCCTCAGTTTATCTTTTTAACAGATTCAGTGTTATATTTTATGACTTTGGGGTCTATACGTGAACAGAATGAATATCTATAGAAAGCAATTGTTACCTTAAAATAGCATTCTGCAGCTAAGTTAATTTTAAATACCTTTCCCAGATGGACAGCCAACTGTTTTCATCAGTGTTTGGAGCTTCCCAGCAGTAAAATGCTGGTGTGTAAAGGTTACCCTTTCATTTTATCTTCAACAATGCAGTCTGTTCTTAGACTCAGTCCATCCTCCCAGTTTGTGAGCCTGATATTTGAATTCACCAATCCTAAACTCCATCTGTTTGTTGCCTGAAAACAGTTGAACCAATTTCAATAAATTTAGAAGCTGTAAATAAATTGTTGAATAAACCTGAATGATGAGTGGGATTTAAACAGTGAAGTCAGCCATTCTGTTTATTTAAGATTTATAGATGTGCATTTGCTCATGTCTCATCGTCCGTAAGGTCAGATAAAAACGTCCCGCTTTCCCGTATTCCAAGTGGGGGCATCATTGGCTTCCAAGCTTTGCAGAGAAAGTAAATCTAGACTTGACTTAAATTGCTGGATCTGTTCCTTCTGATTTGCCTGGGACCATACATTCTTTTTGCCTTTCTATCAGTTTTCCCACAGAGGAAACAAACAGTAAACAAGGGGGGAAATGATAACATAATATATAAAACTTGTGAGTATTATTTTATTCTTTAAGAATGTTAGAATATGGGAGAATTTATGGTGCATTAAAGGAATTGTTGGAACCCCAGGAATTCTGGGGAGCACACACTGATATAAGATAAAAGAATGTATAACAAAATCTCACATAACAAGAACTACCTTTTTTCCTCTGACTACTAATATTTACTACAAGTACATTATGTCTCAAGCATTGCTAAGCATTTTCTGTAAGATATTCCATTAATATTTGCAGAGGATTCATTCGTGAATTATACATTCTGTCCTCAGTTAACAACAGATGAGGAGAGCAAGTCTGGAACGGGTGAAGTAGTTTGTCAAAATCGCAAGGCTGATAAGTAGAGGAGCTGGGATTCAAATGCAGTTCTCTCTGTCCTCTGCTGTTAATTTCTTTTGTTTATTTTTTTATTGAAGAGGCTGGCTGATTCCAGTGAAGGAAGATGCATCTTTCTTCAAGTTTTTTGTTGCTTCCAGGAAGTCTGTATTGAAAGGGAAAATAAAACACCAAAGCTTTTGTTTCCTAGATGTCCTTTGATATTCCCAGTTTAGATAATTCTTTCAAAGGGACAGCTAGGGCACCACAGCACAGTAACGTCCTTCTGAGGTCACGTTACTCAGAGATGGACACGGACATCTGAACGTGATGAGAATACTTTTTTGGTCTATATTTCTACCCTGAGACAGGAATTCAAAATACATTGCAGGTCTTGTTTGTTTTCATATTGCCAAAACTCTGGTATCTTTCACTGATTATCTTTTTAAAAATGAAATAAACATTATTGAGATATAATTTACATTTAAATCACCCGTTATAAGCATACAAGTCAATGAGTTTGGGTAAATTTGTACATCCATGTAACCACAAACAGAACAAAGATAGGAATTTCTATTACTCCAGAAGTTCCTTCCTACCTTTTGGAGTAGATCCCTAATACAACCACATATTCGACGCAGGCAACCATCGATCTTTATGGGATTAGAGATGAGATTTATGCATTATAGAAGTTAACATACATAGAATCATATTGTACATACTCTTGGTACTGTTGTTTTGGTTCTCAGAATAATGTTTTTGGGACACTCTTTTTGATGCATGTATCAATAGTTTGTTCTTTTTGTAGCAAGGCAGTGTTTATTATATACATACACCATTTGTTTATTCATTCATCTGTTATGGATATTGGTATGAATTTCAGTTTTGAGCTATTATGTATCAAGCTATTATGAATACTTTTGAATACATCTTTTTGTCATCATAAGTTTTTATCGCTCTTGGGTAAATATCTAGGAGTAGAATTACTGGTTATTATGGTAAAAGTACGTTTAAGTTTATTAGAAACTAATCAACTCTTTGCCAAAGTGGTATACTCCGACCAGGAACTCTTAAATATGCCTGTTAGAGCTTCTGTTCCTTCATATCCTGACTGACACTTAGTACCGCCAGTCATTTAGAAGTCTGGCTACTCTAGTGTGTGCATTTGTTTGTATGTGCGTTCCCAAGTGATGAATGGCTTGGGAAAACTTCCCAGGTGCTTATATAACTTCCTTTTTATGTTTCTGTTTAAATATTTTGTCCATTTTACTAACTGGATTGTGTCTTCATATCATTAAGTTGTAAGGGTATGGTATATATTATGGATACAGATCATTGTTCAGATGTATATTTATTGCAAATATATTGTCATAGGCTATCATTATTTTACTAGTGCCTTTTGAAGAAAAAAAATCTGTAAAATTTCGACGTCCAATTTATCAATGATTTCTTTAAGATTTGTATTTTTTTCTAGCTAAGAAAGTTTTTCATATATTAAGATCACAAAGTTTTTTTAAAAAAAAAATCACAAAAATTTTTTTCCCATGCTTGTTTCTAAAGTTTTGGAGTTTTCAGTTTTCATATTTAAGCCTATAATCATTTCAAGTTGATTTTTATGTATGTCATGAGGTAATGGCCAGGCTTTGTTTACATATAGATGTCCAGTCTTCCAGCACAATTTGTTGAGAGCACTATCTTTTCCTGATTGAATGACCTCGGTCTGAGAAAATCAATCGATCATATGTTCATAAGTCTATATCCACTCCCCCTTTATCTATTTGTTTATCCTCTTGTCTTACTTTGACTTAATACATAACCCAGTTATACACTTTTTATGTAATTACTCCATTTTTTTCTTCTTTTCAAATATGTTTCAGGTATTCTCTATTTTTTGCATTTCTATATACGTTATAGGATCGAGTCACTTTCTTTTTAAAAAATCTCACCTCATTTGACTGGGAGTGAGTTCAATATATAGAACAATTTGGTGAGAAGTAAACTTGAACCTTTCGGTCTGTGAGCATGTGTTACCTAGCCCTTTATTTTAGTCTTCATTAGTTTTTCTCAGCAAGGTTTTACAGTTTTAAGTGAACAAAACTTGCATGTGTTTTATTAGATTTATTCCTAGGTATTTAATTTTTGAAGCTATACTAAATGGATTTTTAAAAATTCAACGGTTTGTTTTAGTATACAATTGATTTAACAATCAATTACCTTGTTTCCTGCAACTTTATTCAAGTCATTATTAGTTGTATATTTTTTCTCTAGATTTATTACAATCTTCTCTATGTATAATTATGTCAACTGTCAATAAAAACACTGTTATTCTTTCTGCCCATCTGTATGCCTTTTGTTTGTTTGTTTTATCTAGCCTCACTGAGCTAGCAGAGACCTCTGGCAAAACTCTGAGTAGCAGAGGTGAGAGCAGATATCTTTGCCTCATTTTTATTCCTCATGGGAAGTAATTTAGGTTTTGCCATTAAATATTATGTTAGTTCTATGTGTTTTATATCCATGACCCTACTGTGTCTCCACATTAATCTGTGAGCTAGCAGGGCAGGTTGTTTTAACCATGTTACCTTGGGCGAGGTATGTGAGGCCGACACGGATTGAGAAAGAGAAAGCAGGAAGGGTTTCCCGGTTTTGTTACAGCCACGATCCCGGGGAAGGCTGTGGTCTGCCATATGGGGGGGGGGCACTCAGGGGAGCATTCGGGTGCGGGGGTCATGGAGCAGAGGAAGGGCAACAGTGGCAAGTACCTTAATTTCGGTTTCTAAAGGAAGAAAAGAGCAAGGCAGGGCAAGCATATTTAGGATTGGCTAATTTGAATAATTTTAGCAAGCTCTGGGTTTAAGGGCCATCAAGATTTGTCTTGTACCTGGCCCTGGGAGCATTAGAGTGGGTGATAGAGACCTGGAGTATGAGAGTTTGATAAGGGAGGTAGTTGGGGGCATGGAATTAATTGGCTGCTCAAGGAGGGGAACTGACTAGCCCCTAGCCAGGTCCCCCAAATTGGAGCAAGACAGAATTGAGAAAACCTGTATTACACAGGTGTTACTTATTGTGCCCATTTTACGTTTAGGGAGCTGAGTCACATTGAGGAAAATCATTATTCAGGTCTTCTCGTTATTTCCTAGGGGCTCTGGGTCTAGAACACAAAGATCTGATTCACCAATGGGTATGCGTCTCAGTGCACTGCCCTGTGCATAAGAGGTTTAATAAATGCTTCTGTGAATCATAGCACCCAATCAGAAGCCTGGGTTCTCCACCCTGTGGCCTCATGTAAGGGTGTGGCCCTTCCTCTTCTCATAGGAAACCAGGATGTGTCAGCATCTCCCAGGGGACACTGGGCTCAGAGGAAGTGCCTTCTTACTTAGGTTCTCAGTGAAGGCATGGTCTTTCCATCAAGAGGATGCAAACAGAGAGGGAGACAGTAGATACTGTGGCCAAGGTTAGATTTTCCTACAACAAGGGGGAGCCCACGTGGGATATAAATTGATACTTGTGGACATAGACAACGGTGTGGTCCTTACCAGACGGTGGGGGTGGAGAAGGGGGTGGAGGGGGCCCCATACCTGGTGATGGAAGATGGCTTGACTTTGGGTGGTGGGCACACAGTTCAACATACAGATCTTGTACACAGAAATGTACACTTGGAACGTATATAATCCTATTAAGCAATGTAATCCCAGTAATGGAATAAAAACTTGGGAAAAAAGTGTCAGCCTAAATGTTCAATGCCATCCCTTTGAGGGGTACGTGCATAGAACCATCCCATTCAATGGTGCTTTAGGACTCTCAACTAAACGGTGGCCCTCTGCCCCCCCGCCCCTCCCAAGCAATGCTGTCCAACGCAAACCTACTGACGGCTGAATCCAGCTTCCTGGGAAAAGCAGCAGTCTGGGGTTGGCACGTGGTGGTGTTAGGCCACGTGAATATTAAGATCTATTTGCAAATACTGTATAGAAGCTAAATTGAGTTAATTTCTGTTTCATAAGTTGAAACACTGAATTAAAGAAAAAACAATTTAAATGTCTCAGTCTTTTAGAAAAAAATCAATGCTTTAAAATTAATTTCATTTTTTTAAAGTTACTGTTAACTCAATAAAGCCTTTTGGGCTTTTTAAGCTAATTGTCTTTGAACTCATTTTAAATTCAAAAGTCTTTATAATTTTAATAATATTTTCAACAATAGTCTCACTATAGCAGTTTATATTGTCGACTCAGAAGGATACCGAAAAAATTAACAAGACCCCAGTGCAGGAATGATATACATATTTTGAACTATTTCTATTACTTTTGCAGAAGAGTAGGAATTATATTATTTCATTTTTATTTAGTAGTGTGTTTGCTCCTATATGTATATATGTATAGGATAAAAGTTTAAAAAATCATGGGAAAAATATGAAAGACTCTACAGTAGAATGTTATGTCTAGTGGATGGGCAGCATGAGTATTTTACTATATTTTTATGCTTCTATTTTAAGTTGATTATTTCCAGCAAGTTTAAAAAATTATAACTGATAAAATGAGTAACTTTAAGTGTACGTTAAACCCTGCATCAGTCAACTCGTTTAAATGTGGTTAATTTCATTTTGCCCAGATTGGAACAGGACTGAGGCTCTTCAAAGTTTCCTCTCATTTTATAAACACTTTCCATGCCAGAGTCTCCTACAACAGTGGGAGTCTGAATAGTGTCACAATGCTGCACCTCATAACGTGGGATCACTTACTGTCAATGTTCAGATTTTAATCTCAGGGCAGACACACGCTCATTGGAAATGATGCAGAGGGGAGGCACAGCTAAAAGTATTCTCTCCTCAGTCCCTTTCCGCTGCCCTTTTCTAGGTGAACGCATTTTATAAGTTTAGTGTACATTTCTCTAGACCTTTTACTATTTTCATATCAATTCAAACAGTGCCAGAGAGTATCCAGTGAAGAATAACTCCCTGTCCCACACCTCCTTTTAGCTATTACTATTTTTAATTCTCCTACTGGTAATCTAGATATGATTTCCCAACTTCCATATAATTTGTTGACTTGCTTAATATATGAGACATTTATGTCATGTGCACTATTTTCTGCTTTTATTCTTCAGTCTCATGAAATTCAAGTTTTAAGTCTATTGGTTTATTTTCTGGTTTTTGAAATTATCTTAAAATATCTATTTCCTGACCCACTTACATACAGTTGCATTTGCCTTGCCCCTTTAGGGTAGGGCTGGTTAAATGTTAGGGACATGGATTCCATGTTTTACTGGGTGTTTGTGCATACAATACCAGGATTCGAGCTCATTCAATGACCCAACACTTCCTTCCGGAGCAGCCACAGACTCCATGGTCGCAGACGGCAGACTGCATTCTGACTGAGAGAAAACCCACAGAGAAAGCAGAGACAGGGAAAATGTGTAGCTAGGGTTCCTGATCTGTCATCTCCCACTGCCTGGAATTCATTTAGGTCTGACTTCTTTGAGGGTATTTATCCTCTTCTTTGGACATACTCATGAGCAGCAGGAGGATGAGGTCAGACCTGTCACCAGAAGCTCTTTAATATTCCCCAAATAAATAAATAACTGTCTTCAGTGGGGGAAAGGTGACCGAACAAAGAGCTTGGATTTTCTGGAAGTAGAGTTTCGGAGAAGTGTTATTTTCAGACCCGATCTGACAGCCTGGGATCACACCCAAGGTGACAAACCCTTCAGACAGAGTGGAGTTTTCAAGACTCCTGCTAGTTCCTGGCAGGAAGGCAGTGAGGGTCTTCAGGAAAGCAAGTGCTGTGACCGAAAGGGAGTTGTCCTGCTCATTAAAAAAAAAATAATAATAGTCATACCTGTCCACACAGCACTGTTCAAACCATCCTCACATCCATCCTCAGGTGAATGACATATGATCTTCTCATCAGTGACCTAACCCACCCCTTCTCCAGCCAATAAAAGCAAGGTTCTCATCGCTTGCGCTGCTAGTTTACGTTAGCAAGGATTTCCCCACCTTGCTTCCATTGTGCCCCAGTTCTGCCAGGTTCTTCACTGATGCTAGTTTCCTGCCATTGGCTCAACTTCTGCCTTTTGGCAAAATCCTCTGAGAGTTTTTATGATTTTATTGCTTATCTTTTACAGTTGTTTTTACCATCTAATTTGCCTGCCTGTTTTAGTTTTTGAAGTGACTCATCTTTATCAAGTCTTTCCAAGGCATTCCACTTGGAGTACATAAAAACAACTCTTTCATGTTCATCTTTCATTGGTTTATGTGACATTTAATTAAATTACATAATTATAAAGAGGACATGCAACTGGCATAAACAGGTTGGGGGACAATTACAACTGACATGGCTGAGCATCCAACTCAATTGGAGGAAGCGACAGTATGTGACAGAAATTAGCCAACTCAAAGAGAGACTTCAGCATCTTGGGCCATCTCTCAATATCATTTACCAAAAACAAGGAGAAGACTCATTAAATAAGCAGTTGGTTAAGGGAGGGCAACCCAGAGAGCTTTTGCTGCCATGAATTCTACAGAGATTAGTCACCAGAGCTCTTTCCGCGTCACACTGGACACCGCCCTAGTTTGCACCCCTGGGACCTGAGTGTTGATCAGCCCCTGCGACTAGAACATCTGGCAGGTCTATTTTGGATGTGGGAGGCTAGGAGGACGCAGGGATGGTTTAGGTGCCCCTGAAACTGTCTCCCCAGTTTCTGAGCTCAGTGCCAGGATCACTAAAATGTGAGCTGAGCATAGCTGTAATTGTGTCTATTGTGGTAGGCGGAATAATTCCTCTTCCCCTAAAGATGTCCGCATCCTAACCCCTGGAACCTGTGAATGTATTAGGGTTCCTTGGCACAGGGAAATGACGGTTGCAGATGGAACTAATGTTGCTAATCACTTCACCTTAAAATAGAGAGATTGCCCTGCTGGGCTCAATATAACCAGAGGGTCCTTAAAAAGTAGAAGAGAGGGCATCGGAGGGAGATGTGACTATGGAGAAGCTCAGTGTGATCTGATGTCAGAAGGACTTTCCCTGCCATTGCTGGCTCTGAGGATGGAAGGGCTCACAAATCAGGGGCTGGGAGCACCATCTAGAAACAAGAAAACGGTTTCTCCCCTAGAGCCGCCATAAAGGAAAGCAGCCTGGCCTGTGCCTTGGGAGATGTGCTTCGAACTTCTGACCTCCACAACTGTAAGGCAATAAGTTTGTTTTTGAAGCCACTAAGTTTGCCATAATTTGTTGTAGCAGCCATAGGAACTAATGCATTTACCTTCTTACTTCCATGATGTCCTCCCTCTTCCTAATAAAGAATGTTGCATTTAGAGGATTTATTTAATGTAAAGCTCCAAATTTTACTACCCCTTCCTACTCTTCGCTGTATTGAAATGAAGTCTCGAAAGCTGCTGCTTATGCCTAGAGGAATATAAAATAAAGGGCCAAGGCTCTTTTCAACAAAATGTTTAAAATGCTTTCAACATGCAAGGAGAGCTTTCAGACAGCAGTTCTGTCATGGATGAAGAAGAGCAAGGAGGGTGAGTGCCCTGCAGTGTCCACTTAATAAGCTCTAGTCCTGGGTGAGCAAATGTCATACCCCTTTTGGAGATGGGAAGGCCTCTCAGGGCGACCAGCGTCCCCTGCCCTGTCCCTGCCCTGCTTGGCTGGATCTGTCCCCAGAGTGACCTTGCAAACACCAGTCGCTGCCAGGTTTATTTTGGTCAGTGTTGTCTCTCAGCATGGAACCTCTTACATTTAGACAGTGAGACCCCAGGGAGCTGCAAGGAGGAGAAAGGCTGAAGGGATGCGCCCCGTGAAACCACCAGGGCTTTGTACAAACCACCAGAAGAGCCAGAGGAGGGAGCGAAGTACCTGGTGACAGACGCCAGGCGTGTTGTGATAGGAAGGTAGGGGACTGTGAGAAAGCGAAACTTACCCCACCCCTAAATCCAACATAGAGGTAAGACATGCATGCTGTCAGATCACTCGTGGAGTGTGGCCATTCGTCCTGAGGGGGTGCCCAGGTGGCCAGTGTTCTGAAGTGAAGGGAGGGGCTCACCCTCCATTCAGGTGTTTGGGGCTCAGTGGAAAAGGCATGAGGTAAACAGAAGAGGAAGATGGCCAGGGGTCTGGACGGGGGAAGAGGGTAAGCCAAAGTCCTTGCCCCGGGGACCCCAGGTCAACGGGAGACTCAGCGAGGGAGGTTCTGTTGTGGGACCTCTGCAGGCCCTTGGCAGCTTGGGGCCGCTCTTCAATTCCTGAGAGAACAGGCTTGCTCTCACTGATGGAGAGTCTCTGCGGGTTGTGTGTGTAGGGCGGCATGTCGAAGCCTCTCTGAGGCCCCGAGGATTTAGAGATGGGACGGAAGTTTCCTCCAAGGGGTGTGTGCTTTGGGACAGGCGTCTCGCCTGAGAGCTGGTTTCCTAATGTAAAGTCAGGCCAAGGGCTCTCTCCTGTCCTCGGACTTAGGGATGACATAAGGTAGCCATGCACTGTTTTGTAGACTTTGAAGTACTTTCTTAAGTAAGCTGCGGTTAATATTTGTGTTGCTGTGAATAGATTGACTTAAATTCATACCAATTCATCAGAATTACCAAGCTTTATAACAATTTTTCTGTCATGGTATTTTCTGGCAAAAGAATGGGTTGATTTCTTTTGATCCTTTTCAAATGGTCTCTTATCTGTTCTCTTGATCGAATTCCATGTTTCCAATTTCTCATCCCCCCATTCACTCATCCATCCACGTCACACAGGCTTCTATTTCCCTGTTGGGTTATTGAAATTGCTGTGGGCAAGTCTCACTAATTATTTTCCAATTGTCAGATTCTATAGTAATAGTAACAATAATAATAATAATAATAATGACGTTAGCTAATATTTATTGAGCCTTAATTATGTCAGGCATGGTTCTAAGTGATTTACATATATTAGCTAAATTTATCCTATAAAGTAGGTACTATTATCAATGAGATTTTAACAAGCAGGAGGCTGTGGCACAGACAGGTGCCCCTGGCTGAGGTCACAGAGTTGGGAGGTGGCAGGGCCAGTGTACGACCCCGGGCAGTCCTACTCCAACACCACACCATCACCATGAGATTGACCTTGCCTTTACTGACTGACAGCCCTTGGGCGGGGACGAGTCACTGAGAAACAGAGTGAGTGGGTGCTCCAAAGCAAGGGAGCTGGCAGTTATGTCTAGGGATGCTCTTGATCTTGACATTGAGAGGACATGGCTGCAGCCAGGGTTGTCAGCTCTCCTGAAAGTAGTCAGTATGGGGCTGTGACTGGGCAGGAGCGGAAGGACTGGCTGAGGAGGGTGGAACAGTGAGACACGGAGACTAGTCTAGCTGGGTGTTTGGAAGAGTGACCAACAGGGAGGAGGCGTCAATGCCTCCAGACTCGGGGCACAGGAAGGGTCAGGAAAATGGCCCATGGCACACCACATGGTGCCTCTTTGTGGCAGTTTGGGGGGATTCAGTATCTGCGGTTTCCTGGTGCATGAGTGTCCCTATCTTTTCTTCAGGCTCTGTGATGATGAGAATAAATACCTAATGTGGTCCACGCATCTTCAGGACTTGGGCTAAAGCTGCAAACTCATTACTCTAAGAAAGCAAGCAGGATTCTCCCGTGTCCTTGTTAGCTCCCTCTGAGCCTTCCTAAAAAAGTATGGTGAGGCTGGGCAGAAAGAGCAGAGCCCACTGCAGTCTGCTGGAGTATGTGTCCGCATCCTACAGGAATACAAAATACAAAAAACGGGATAAAAGAAAGTGACATTTTGGGATGGTGTTTTGAGTGAAAACCTTCAAAAAATGAAAGAAAGCTTTAATCAACTAGAGTACAGATGTGTTATCTTGCCTGTTCTGGGATAAGTTATTTTTTCCGATGTATGTAAAGCAGTTTAGCCACTCGTAAATTTGACGAGTCAACACAGAGTCCCTTAAAAGGCACTGTTGAGTAATTTGCCTGTTATTTTACTGAAACCATATAAAATAAATGAGAGTCGACAGTAGAAACATTCCTAGCACTCCCGATCAATGAAGGGAACCCCTAAAAGAGGACTTCGAGAGCCTTCTGGAGCAATCTCACGCACCATGGCGGTGAGTGTGCACGTGCGTGAATGTGTCCGTGCACAGGAAAGCAGGCGTGGAGAAGCATGGCTTGTTTGTTTAAAGACATTTTATTTTGTCAACAGAATAAAAATCTGACTCCCGCCATCCGGACTGTCCCTGGTAGAGAAAGCTTTGGCTGGTGTTTGTCTCCAGAATCAAGCACTCGGGTCTCTGGAAATTGTGTAGCTACTTAAATAATTTGCTCACATGGGTACCAGACAGAACAGTGACTATTTTTGGAACCTAATTTCTTCCATGAATTTTTTACCTCCCCCTGTTGGAAACATGGCTGAGATGCTCGGCGAGTCCTCCAGAAGCCTTCCCATGTCTGTTTCCTGGGCAGAGGCTCTGATTACCGACCATTATCCTTTCTCACTCTTTTCCTTTGGATAATACACCATTACGCCCACCCTGAGGTTTCGGTGGGAACATGGCCCACGTCCACCCAGATAGGGGCTGATGACTCAGCCTCCTACTGTCTAGCTGTAACATGTAATTAAATTTTGGCCGAGAAAGTGACAATGGAAGCGATCTATGCAAATTTCCAGGCTGGGTTTTTATAATGAAGCTATGTGTCTTTCACCCTTTCCCTCTCCCCTCTGACTATGAAATGGAAATGAAAACTTCTCCCTTGCACCCAGAGATGGGAGCCTCAGATGAAGGACGCAGAGCTGCCCAGCTTTGTTGGACTGCTGGATGAGAGGGAAATGAATTTCTACTTTGTTAAGCCTCTGGTTTGGACCGACTTTACCAAACCCAGTTGATTTGGGCCAACTTTACCTGTAGCCTGAGACCTGACCTGAAAGCTCTGTATGTAGGGTCCATTTGGACCCTGAAATATTCTGGTTTGTATCTCCCCAGACAGCCCAGATCCACTCCCTAAAATTCAGACAGAGCTTCGTGAGAGCAGAGCTCAGAACACTGTGGTTTGTTTAAACCACCGCCGCTTGGAGAGGTAAGAAACTGAGGCCCTGCTGCAGCTGAGAGCATGCCACCTGGAAATTCACAATGAAATATTTTGTTTTTGCTGGTTATGTAGCTGTTTGTTTTATTAAAACTTCAAACGTACATAAAACTTACAGAAAACTTGCAAGGGTAGTAGAGGAACGTCTGCAAACCCTTTTTCCAGATTTACCAACTGTTTACATTTTGTCCTTTTACTTTTTTTTCTCATTATCCTCTATTATGGTGTGTGCCTGCCCATGTAGTATTTTTTTTTTTTATGAATTACTTGAGCGTAAGGAGACTGACTTTCATGATCTTGTACTTTTCAAAAAACATAGTCCAATTATTTTCAGAATATTCTTCCATCATGATTATACTCAGGCTGTGCATTTGGGTAGAAATATGATGTAAGGAATGCTGCACCTTCTTAATGTCTCATATCAGGAGGCAGATGATGCCCATCTGTCACTTTGATTACCAAGCGAGGTTGGTACCCACCATGTGTTTCCATTATAAAGTCTCTCTTCTCTTTTCTATTTAACTAGTAAACAGTGAGTGGGCAGATACTTTGAGACAATATAAATATCCTGTTACTCATCATACGGTCACCACAGTTTTAACATCCTCTGATGGTTTTATACACTAGGGATGTTGACATGGATTTGCTTGGAGAAAGTGTGTTCCTTCAGAAAGGTGCTCACGGCTCTCTAAGTTCGAGGAAAGATGCCTGAAGTCAGTCTCAGCCCATCCAACCCAGACCTTGATTTCCCCTTTGGAAAATGGGGGTGGCTGGAGGAGTGGTGTCCTTGGGTGAAATGGCTTCAATCCATCTCTCTGAATTGGGGGGTCTAGACAGGACCACTCGGGCATCCTAGGAAGAGAAGTTCTTTGAGGTGCAAAATTATCACATGCTTTGCAGGATCTTTAACATCCCTGGCTATTGTTCACTAAATTCTCAGAAGTTCTCTATAATGGAGGTTTCCAAGTATGGTTCTTCATTCTTTGACTTCTACTAAGAGGCGGAGCCTGTGTCACCTCCCCTGGAATACGGGTGTGTTTGTGCCTGCTCTGACCATTACAGCACAGTGAAAGCGACACAGTGTAACTTCTGAGGTTTGGCCCTAAGCGGTCATGTACCTTCCTCCTTGATTTCAGGATGTCTGCATATTGGAGGCTTGAGACTTTATGTGAGAAATTGGCTTCCTCAAGTCTATGATGGTGTGAAAAAGCCTAATCCATTTCCTTATGGAGAGGCAAGATGTAGATGTTGATGTAGATGCAGATGTAGATGTCGATGTACCTGCTTTGGTCCACAGTCCCAGCTAAGCCCAGCCTTTGAGTCATCCCAGCCTAGGTAGCAACTAATACGAGTGAAGAAGTCTCCACATGATTCTGGCCCCTGGCTGAGAACTTCTCAGCTATTTGAAACAGTACCCCCAGGTACTGTGGAGCAGAGACAACTGTACCCCCTCTGAATTCCTGACCCACAGACTCTGTGAGCTTAATATCATGGTGGTCATTTTGTGTCATTTTAATTTGGAGGGGTTGCTATGCAGTGATGGAGAGCTGGAGCCTCACCCCTTCCCGGGTCCCTCCGAGAAGACGGAGCCACCCTCGGATGGCAGCCCCTGTGCTTTCTAGCCTGTTGCTTTCTCTTCCTACTACTTGTCAACACAACATATTTTCAATCAAAATATTATGATATGGGGAGTGTGGTCTGTCTCTTCTATGTCCTCTGGGGGAGTAAGGTCATGACTTTTGTGGGTTTGTTTGTTTGTTTTTTGTAATGTCATCAGCTCTGTAAACTTTAGCCTTGTCCACTCTCGGAGCTTTGCAAAGAGCCATGGCATGTTTATGGGACACCGAGAGCTTCCGAACAATGAGTACTTACAATAAGAAATGTCAGCTGTACCTGCCTTTGGAGTAGCTGTGATCTGAAAAAGGTAGTAATGCAGTGAAGTCTACAGAGGGACTCATATTCTTCTAGAGGCATGACTAATACATTTGGAGATGTATTCCAGAGTCTTCTGTCTCATTGCCTTAACACTGAAGATTGGGTAAGTGGGGGGAGTGAGAACCTACGGGTGATTCCTGTTTTCATGTGACCTATGTATGATCACCTTCTCTTGACATGTAATGGCTACCCAAGTTGAGAGGGAGACAGAACCCTATACATCCCTCTTTCATTCATTCATTCGTGCATTCATTCATTCATTCAACAGCTCAGGAGTTGCACTAGGCTTCAGTGATAGAGCACTGAAGAAGACAGACAGTTACTGTCCACGTGGAGCTTACATTCAACCTACAAGGACAATGAACTTACAAGTTTGGTGACTGTGATAACTCTCTGCTTCTCATACTATCTGTAGCAAAGGACATTCTTTTTATCTATCAGTCTAGCATTTTTGATTTCCACTTGGTCATGGTTAAGTATATCCTGTGACATGTGACTGAATACCGTCCGAGTCAGTAGGATTTACCACTCAAGTCTGGAACCTCCTGACTAGCCTATCTGCTGTTTAAAAAGTATGAGTCCACGCATTACTCCCTGGGTGGTTGTGGTAATGTCAGATTGCTCTACAACTGTTGACATGTTCACTTGTAATTTCTGTGTGCATCTCATTGCAGATCACTGACAAACCAGCTCATGTTCTGGCCCTAGTCCACAGACCACACTGTGAATGGCACGCCACAAAGAAGTAGCATAGGAAGGAATCACGTTGTCAGTTGCTCTTCAAAATGAGAAAATCGGAGGACTCTTCTCACAATGTGCAGACTGTCTTACGTCATGTTCCAATTTCTTATTTCATTCTGGGCTCATCACAGAAGACTTGATGAGCAAATGGGGAGAGTCACCGTAACCCCTATTAGAATCTACCAGTTGCTACAAGATGTGCAGTTTCCTCTCACATTGTTCTCAGAATCATTCAGTGCGGGGCCTGGTGGGTAGGATGCAGACAGAGTTAGCTTGTGTTATGCCAAGTTCCTGTGTACCTGGTGTTCATGCTGTGATTCCATAAGGTACAGTGTTCTCAGGAGGGCATAAAGGAGCAAGCTACTCTTTGGTTCACAGGCCCACGCTCGATCCACTGAGCTACACCAGCCAGGGCTGAAGCAAGCTACTCTTAAAATAGCTTAAAATCACTCCACTTATAAAATTCTCAGTGATATCATCTGAATTTTACAGGTAAAGAAATGGTAACATACTAATTAAGGGTCTCTCTTGGGCGAACAGATAAGAAAAAGAACACATGCATTCTGAATAATTTTTTTCCCAAGATTTTAAAAACTGGAAAACAAATCCAATTTCAAAGTTTGGAGGAGGGGGCATTTTATGACTTAGAATTTCTTAATTCCAATTATAAATAGTTCTCTTATAAATAATTTCTTCTTAAAATTAAATAATCTAAAATGCAATATATTATGCAGCAGCTGGGAAGAATATTGCCCTCAAAGCCTAGCTTGCTTTGTGCAAAATGAGGAAAACAGTGTGCTCTACCCCAAACTCGATCTACCAGCCTAACGTGAGAGGACTTGGCCTTGGGAGAGTTCAGGGGGTGAGACCTCTGGGGAAGGTCACGTGGCCCCTCTACTTCTGATGTCTAATCTGGCCACAGAGCAGAAGTTTGCAGCAGAGCAGGGAAATCAGCTAATTGTTGACATCTCGCCAGCTGTGGAGTGTATTCAGCGAGGAATTGGAGCTGGTGAGTGAGGTCCTGCTGCTTGTGCTCAGGTCTATTTGTCTGAAAAAAAAAAAAAAAAAGATTCCCCCTTAAAAAAAAAAAAGTCCAAAGAGCAAATAACAGCAACATCCACACCAAACAAGAAATATAAAGGCCACGCAATCATCATTCCTCCTGCTTTCCCTTCAAAATAGCAGTGTTTATTTAACAGACCCAGAGCCCCGGGACGGAAACAAACAGATCAATCACTGAGGTGGTCCATTGTGCCCATCATTCTGGCACCCTTGATGGTGTTTATCTGCGTCTGAAAGTCATCACACGGGCACAGGTGCAGCTGATGTGGCATGACATTGGCTCTATGGAGAGGGCTGTGAGTGACAGCATGAAGGTAGGGGAAATTACACCTGGGTGCCCCGGGCAGCCAGCCGACCTGCCAACCCTCCCTCCACCCTCTCCCTTACCAGAGTCACCTCCTGGTTACCACCACCGTGTCTCATCGTCGACTCCAGTGGCAGTTGGCCCTCTGCTTGCCTCCTGCTCTGTCCATGACCCAGAAGAGACAATAGCTAGTGGGCCTGTCTTTCTCCGCTGGGATGAACTCATTTTTGTGTTGCTCTCTAGCAGGGACTGTGATCATGTCTCCGACAGGATACAGATTCTCACAGGTCTGCCCGAACCCAGGAGACAAAGACTGAGACTGGAGGCTTTGGAGCCAACCCAAAGTCTCGCACAAACCAGGAACTGCAGGACATGGGAAGCAGCGTGGGTCCTCAGCACTTTTTATACTGCCTTATGAATGCAGGAGACAGGGGTGTCCAAGCTTTGGGCGTCTCTGGGCCACACTGGAAGAAGAGTAGTCTTGGGCCACCCATTAAATACATTGCTACGCGTAAACACAGAAAAATCCCATGATGTTTTAAGTAAATTTAAGATTGTGTTGGGCCGCAGTCACAGCCATCCTGGGCTGCATGGGGCCTGTGGGCCCCAGGTTGGACACCCCTGGATTGCAGGGGAGCACCTCAGTGCTAGTACTTTCTGTAGCTTAAATGAATGAAACGCCATAAAAACTTCTTTCAATAGTCGCACTGCTGGGCTGGCGGCTTGAGTTGAAGGCCGCTCTTGGGGTTTGGGCAGAGTCTTTGGGGAGAAGGAGCTGCAGTCGGCAACATTTTCGCCATGAGCAGATAGTCATCATCTACCCCAGGGCTCAGGGCGGAAGCTCTTGTAGGAGCCTCTGTTTACGGGTTGCATCTTTTGGGAGCCACTTGATGTTAGGACATGAAGGTTTGTAGAGAACATGTTCACAACTGCCCAAGAGCCCAGCTTCCAACCAGGAAGTAAAACACGTGGCTGAAGTCTTCCAGGAATGATGCTCACAGAACAAGCATGGGGCGGGGGCCATGGCACCTTGATTCTAGGCATTGCCACGGGGGACGTGGTGTCGTCCTAGTAGTACGAGGGTAAAGCATGTTAGGCATTTCTGGAAAATAATTACAAATAAACGGGAGGCGGGCTTGTGAGTGAAGGTGGTTGTGGTCGGGGTGTGACTGCGGCTAGGTGTCCAGTGGGACGCTGGGAGGGAAACTGCCCCTCAGCCCTGCTACTGCTGCTGTGTACACGGTATAAAGCTGGCCCCAGGTGCACCTTCCGGAAGGCCTGTCTCAGGCGTCAGAGCTCTGATGGGTTAAATAGCATATTCATTTGTTTATTTAGTTATTCATTTTAGTCATTGATGTTTTGGTATTATTTAATTCGGTAATTCAACAGGTACTTCTTTGTGCAAACATCTGCCAACCCCTCTTGCTGGGATATGTATGCGGTGCCCAGCTTAAGTTCTTTTGGAAGGTTTATCTGCCCTGTTTGTTCACTCATGCATTTGTTCATGCATGCAAGCATTCATTCATTCGATAACATTCTCGCCCTGTGTTTCTTGCATTCTTACACATGGCTCTTTAGGAGAGAAGAACAAACAATTCTTTGCCCAGAATCTTTGGTATGGAGTTGGGGTGATTAGTGGCTTCTTAGCAGAGGTCAGCCTAAGCTACAACCTTTTCCCAGAGCCAGACAGAGGGCTTCCCTCACAAGGGCCCCCGCAAGGGTGGGTGTTAGTATTTGCTCTGGTGGAGATATGGTAGGAGGAATGGCAATGACTGATGATGTTTTAAAACTTCTCCTTAGATGTTTAGAAGGTCATAGCTGTACGCTTGTGAAAGCACTAAGCAGAAGGAGCAGAGGTGGTGTGCCTTTGAGGTGGCTTTGCCCTCACTAATCACCCACCCTTATCATTGTTTATGAATTTTTATCAACCCTAGCGAAGTTCCCTCTTATTCCCCTGTTGTCCATTTTTCAAGTTTCAGGTCACATGCCCCTTCTTCAAGGAAACCCCCTGATTTTAGCAGATTGACTAGGTATGGTTCCTCTGCGCATCTCTGTCCCTTAGTATCTGTGGCCATTTCAGGGAGGCCTGGAGGGCTTCACAGATCATAGAGGGCATGCTGTGTCTCTGGCTAGACTCTGGGGTCCTTGGAGAGCAAGGATAGTGCTGTCCCTCCCTCCTCTTCTTGCACAGTGTTCCAGAGGTGCTGACGACTTTGTGATACCTCCATGGCCAGGTAGGGGGTTGGGTCACAGTCTGAGGTTACCTTGGTGGGGCTTTCTATGCAGGTAAAAACTTCACTCCTGCAGCAGGGAGGCCCATCTTCAGCGGACTGCACTCTATTTCTCACTGGTGCCCCGAGGGCTCTTGCCCCCACCGTCACAGGTTTTCCTGGGGGAACTTTTGTCATTTTGCCTCTAGACACTACTATGGTGTCACAATGGCAACTTGATGAGAATGATTTTCCTAAATGAAACAATCCTGGTGATTAGCTGCAGCTCCCATCTGCCAGCCGGTACAGCTGTGATGGGCTGCATGCACCATGCACGCGTGCGAGCCCACACACCCAGGGCCGGGGGGTCTGGCTTCCCGGGCCCCCGCTGCCCACCCTCCCCGCTTCCCGAGTTTACAGCAGCGTCCTAGTTACATGCATAACAGGTTTCCAATTTATTTCTTTTCAAAAGCCCTTGGCAAACATTTCTTCCCCCCTTTCTCTTTTTATTGCTTGCCTTTCCTTTATCTGTTAAATCCCTGCTTGTGGGTCTCCAGCTGCCTTCATAGCACCTGCCCGCGTTAATATCTCCCTGTTGCTGCAGTTGCTGCCCTTGGGGTCTTAATGAGGAGCAGGTGAATATTATCAGGTCACTTTCAGGAAAAAGGATGGGAAGAAAACCTAATACCGACCAAGGCATTCATTATATAGGTTATCTCATTTAAAACCATCCTTGTGCAGTAAATATTATTTTTCCCGACTTTATGATGAAAAAATCTATCCCCAGGAAAGCCCCAAATATCATTCTTCTGAAATTCCCTATAAGAGTTCATCTCTCTTCTGCTCGAGTTCTTTCAATGGAGCCCCTAAGATTTATTACCAAATAAAGATTGCATTCCTTAGCCCGTTACTGAGAATCCCTCACGACTTGGCCCTAATCTGCATTTTCTGTTCCATTGCTCTCTAACTAATATTTAGTTATAATCACGTTAAGTTTACCCTCTGCATACATATCCAACTCATTCTCACCTCCACACCTATCTATGTTCCTAAGATGCTCTCCTGTACGATGTCCTCCTCCAATGATTTTTCTCACATGTGCAGATTAGCTTCACTTTTAAGAAGAAATTAAAAAATCCTAGTCCCTACACAAACCCATGGACATCGCAGTAGGAACATCATAGCTCCCTGCTCCACTAACCGGGCATCTCAGCCGGTCTCTCTCATCACCGTTCTTCTTATCGTTACCCCGCCTGAAGCTGCCATCTCCTTGAAGGTGAGAGCCTGATTTTAATTCATCATCACACAATATGGCCAGGGAAGTGCCTTTCTCAGAGTTGATGCTTTAAGCAAAACAGTTGTTAAATTCATGATTTGGGGAACGTCGCTTTATCTTCTTCCAACAACCATCTCCATCTGTAGTTAATACTAGTTCTAATTAAGATACTTCCGACTAGAATTTATGAAACATGAAAGTCGGTAGCAAAGGATTAGCTTTCTGAAAATTTTGCTTAATGCGATTAGTTCTTTTGTACTTCCGAATGGTTTCTCTCTTCAGTAACTATATTTGTATTTGGCGAAATAAACATGGGTCTCCTTTCATGGGAATTTGAAGTTTCAGTGCAGTTAACTTTTGTTTCCTCAGAGGAGGACATCTGCCCTCTGTCCACAGACATTTGGTGGTTAAACAGGAATGTGCCACAAAATAGAAAATAGGAAGTATGCTCACCCATAAACCCGTTTAGTGTTAACTTACCTTTCTTGCATTTAATTATTCATTTAATTTACATTTACATGTACACACATATATTTTTCCTAAATTTTAGACCTGTATATTCTTTATCAACTCACCAATTCCATATGGATGGCTCACAGCCTGCTGGAACCCAAGATACCTGAACCTGAAGTTCTAATCCCATATCCCGGTCCAGCCGCCAAGCCGAGTCATGTCTCACCTGCTGTCTGCTCCAGACAAACAGCAGTGCCCACGCTGCCCCGTTAGTAACTCTGGTCGTTATCCAGTTTCCCTTCTCGCCTCTTTTTCCTCCATTCTGCCCAACCCATTAATTACTCAGTGCTATTGCATATACTGCAGGAATATCTGAAATACATTCCTCCTTTTCTTTACTGCCACTGCTGTTTTGTGCCATTTTTTGAATAAAACAAACAAAAAAGGCCAAATATCACTGACAATAAACTCAACTTATGAAATGTCTGTGGTGTCCTGACCACATACCTGGTCTTTATAGATGCCATTTCATTCAACGCTCACTAGGGCTCCCTGGAGGAAGGCACCTGAAACAAATTTCTTCTTTACACGAGGAGACTGAGACTTAGGACTCACTCTGAAGCGGCTCAAGTTTCATAGCTAGTAAGTGGCCAGATGGGATTTAAAGTGAGTCTCTGTCACCCCAAAGTCTAATCTCTTTTGCTATGCTGTATTGCCTCTCAGAGAAGAAAATGATAGTTTTGATTAAAAATAATCATTGGTGTATTCAGCTGATCCATTGAGCGTGCTTACATATGTGCTGGGCTTTGTATCACACTGATGGCAGAATCACGGACACATTCCTAGAGGAGCTCTCGGGGCCAGGGGTGTTGACTGGGCTGTGCTGCTGTTACGGACATCCGAAACGTCGCTGTTGCTTTAAACACGCATGTTGCTGCTCGCCCAGCCTCTTGCCTACTGATGGTTGGCCGAGGGCTCTAAGTGTTTCCTAAGCTCTGTAGCATCCCCTCCCTCGCCCCAGGACCCAGGACAATGGAGTGGCTGCTTTCTGGAGCATCGCTGGTTATCTTGACAATAGGAAAATAGAGTTTGAAGTAAGTGCTGGCTCTTGAAGCTCCTAACCCCAAGTGTGGCCATCTGGTCAGAAGCACACACTTCATTGAGTGAAGACAGTCACGTGGCCACAAGCAGAAAAGCAGGACGATACAGAACAGGCAGTAAGTGTTGCTAAACAGCAGTATGTTTTACCACAGCTATCAAACACATGAATATATAAAGTTAATCTTATATATATACTTCTGGGAAAGGAAATTTTGGTCTCGTCTGCCTTCATCAGAAACGTCCTGGGGAAGGAAAACTGGCTAATATGACTGACGAGTGCTCAAAGCACTATTGCGCCCTGAGGTGGCCAGACTTGGGTAGGAACTGTCCTTTGGAAAACACCAGGCCTTGCCCTTCTCTCTCCAGTCTGTGAGACTTGACAGAATTGCAGGTCGAGGTGGCCCCTTTTCGGTGCTTGATCACCCCTTTTCTTTTTCTCTGCTCTCCCTTTCTTTGTGTGTCCGTGAAGATGGCCGTCCGGAGCCAAGCTGAGATTTCACGGTGGTGGGAAAGAGGCCCTGTTTAGGCCTTGAGCGGAACTCACTCCTCTGACCCAATTTCCAGGAGTGCTCAGCATCAGATGAGGGGCACTCTCTGAGCTAATGGCAGAATAGTACTTTGTATCCCATTTGGCTACAGTTCCTTGAGACCATCTCCATCAGAATCCTGTTGGGGAGCAGCATTGATTAGTAGTAGGATTCATTTTTCCTTTTTTTGGACTCTTGCCTTACTACCATCAAATTCCCATCAGTGCACACTCATAAAACATGCCGATGAATGCATATGGATTGCAGAGCAAAATGAAATGGCTAGGGAGGTAAGTCAGGGAAGGGTGAGTTTCTAGGTCCACAGGAGTTGGGGAGAGGAGTAGGTAGAAGAAACAGCCAGCACAGAGTCAAGAAAGAGCAGAACATCCCTAGGTGAATAACATGTGAATGTGATGAATTCAAAGCAAAGGCTTTTTGGTGGGATTTATCAAAAACCAAAGCAGGAAAGGTCCAGTTATTACAGGTGGCTATGTAATAAAATATCAAACTTCTATTTTTATTTCAGAATCTCTAACACTTATTATGCTGTATAAGACAAAATAAACAACCATTATTCAGGGAATGAATGAATGAATGAATGAATCACAAGTATGATGTATGTACAGGTTATTAAATGTATGTTGATGTTAGACTATTATATCTCTACCAAATTTAATAGAATAAATTACTATTGTTATGCCCATAGTGAAGATGGAAAAACTGAGGCTTAGAGATGTTAAGAGTTTGATGAATCATCATGTGTTAAGATACTTTGGTTGCAAGTAAAGGTATACTTGTTGTGAGTTAATAGAAAAATATATCTTTATGTATATATCTGCCCCCAGTTCCTGGTTCAAAACTTCTCAAACCTGGTTATTTTCTAATAGATAAAAGCACTAGGAACTTCTCTTGTTCTAATGTTTGGTCTTTGACTCCATCCCCAACACAGGGCTCCTAAAATTCTTGTAATTTCCTAAGTGATAAAAGCACTAGGGGCATCTTGTGTTCTACGGAAGTGACACTGTGGGTGGGCTCCTGGGTCCTGGATGGGGACTGGTCAGAATAAAGACCAAGCCTTGATTAGATGCTTGCAATTTCAACCTACCCGCACCCCTTCTCCAGAGAGGAGAGGGGGAATGCAGTTAATAATTAATTGTACCTAAATGAGGAAGGCTGCATCAAATTCCAATAGTAGGGGATTCTGAGAGCTTTCTGGCTGAGGTGTTTCTCTAAATTCTGTGAGCCACTCTAGCAAATTAATCAAACCTGAGGAGGGGCTGTTGAAACTTCGGATCTATAGCCAGTTGGTCAGAGGCACAGATGATGACGTGGGCTTACAATGGTCATCTAAAGTGGGTGTTTGTATGTCTGTTTGGTGGGGGGGCTTGTGGGACTAAGTCCTTAACCTGTGGGATCAGACACTAATCTGGGTAAATAGTGTCAGAATTGAGTTGATACACTTGTCTAAAAATGTTTTGAGTAATGATAAAAAAAAAAGCAGTGTTTATTATTTCTTGTAAAAAGAATTATGACTGTGATTTCTTTCAGGATTAACTTTGAAGCTCAATCACATTATTAGAGTCCCAGGTCCTTTCTGCTCTTTGAGTTTTGATCCTTGTGTTTTCTCCCTTGGTTGCAAAATGACTGCCATGGTTCCAGCCATCACATGAAAAACAAAGTGGGAAACTTGCTCTCCCCATATCCTTATTAGGAAACAAATTCTTAATAACTGACTATCTTTAGCAACTTATCTCAATAATTTCGTTGGCATGGCCATGAGGGCACGGTCTGTCCATAGATGGCCAAGCAGAGAGAGTTACATTGCTCTGTTTATGGTGTTGGGTAGAATTTGGGGTTAGGGCAAGCAGAGAAGTGTGAGAGCAAGGGATAAAGAGACTAAAAGAAAAAAGAACAATAAGTTGAGCAATTTACAAGGGCTAACATTTAATCAGAAGTCTGGGTGACCAAAGGGATTTTTTAAAGAATTTAAATTTAAAATTTTTGAAACCTAAAGTCTTTGTATTCCTCTGGTGTATATTCCCTCTGTTTTCCTGATTCCTCTCTAAAGACGGAAACACATACAAATTCCACAGGCTTGTTTTGGAGAGAAAGTCAAGAAAAGAGATTGTATTCCCTGACTTCAGCTGGTTAAGCTCTGAATTTAGATGAATGCTGGGAGATTTAGAGTTCATTCTTTATGGGAACTTAAAGGTTAAGGCCTGAGAATGATCAGAAGTCTTGAGGAAGACATTGGAATTCCATCAGATATGATATAGAGTCTTGGGATGGTTTTATTTAATTTTCAAAACACAGGAAGGCCTTTAACGACTTAAAAGGTATTGAATTAAGTATTCCTGACTGTCAGTCTTTGCTGGTGTTTCTGATAATTCCCTATGTATAAATTCTCATAAGAGCAATTACTGGTCAGAGGCTGTGGACATACATAAAGCTCTTGAAGTGCATTACCACGTCCTGTGACAGGGCACACTTGCCCATCCCCTTGCCAATACCGGAGGGCAGTGTGGGGTTACGAAAACCTTGTGTCTGAGGTTTTAAGTGCTTGTGTGCTGACCCTGAGAAAGTGACCATCTTTTCTTCTGGAAATCTCTGTCTGCCTCCAGTCCCAGCCATTATGCATTGTCTGGGTTTTTTTTTTTATCTCTCTCTCTCTCTTTTTTTTTTTTTTTTTTTTTTTTTTGATGGTGTCTAGTCCCCAGGATTAGCAGAAAAAAGTGTGGGGAGGAGGGAAGAAGGAGCATGACATGAATGAGGTTTCCAGGGTGTTTTGTGTCTAAGATGGAAGAACTACCGAGTGGCTTAGTCTTAAAGGAAATGAAGCCCTTTTTTGAGAAACTGAATTTCTGAGGAGGATCTTGAAGGCTGAGACATCCTAGCTCCAAACCTGAGGTTGGGTCCTGTCTCTGGAGGATATTCTCATTACAACTTTCTCCTCTGTGCCCTACCACGTCCACTGCCTGTGGACACACACACACACACACACTGCGGTCCAGTGCCACTTCTGAGGTTGTGAAGCTCTTACTTTCTCCTGAAAATGCAGATTGCATAGTAGGATTTCATCAAAACTCACTTCTTTTGAGTAGTTTGGAAGGTAGAACTCTGATGGCAAGGGGTCGGGTGAAGTGCTCATTTTGCACTGACCAGCATGTTCCCCTTTCTCAGAGGAATTCACCTTTGCCTTTGACCTCCTGAATTAAAGGAGGCAGATCCGCTCAGAAGGAAATGGAATCCAGCACTCTCTGGCGGCCTGGGCTTGTTGGAAGTGCCAGCGGGGAACCCTAGTGAGGGATAACACGAGGAAAATCTAACTACTCAGGTGGTATTTTGTTTCTTTTCTGCGTTTGCTGCCTTATGAGTGCTGTGTGCATCTGGGGGCCAGAGAAGGGCTTGAGAAGTGGGGCTGGACACCGCATAACTTGCGGTCCTTCTGCGGGGAGTTCTGTGTTATGATGAGGCAGTCTAAAATATCCTCCAAGAGAAGCTCACCAAGCTCCAAAATACAGTTTGCCTAAATTCATTTCATATATGCTCGTGAGGTTTGGGAATTATTAAACAGGATATGTCACTACAAATGTAATGTCATGGTCACCATCATCACTCCTCACTGTCATCATTTTCCTCAACATCTCCATTGTCCTTAGACCCATAGGAGCCCAGCGTTGATTTGCTTACCATCTTTGGTTCTATTCCTCAGTCCACCAGTATGAAGTCGCATGAGGGAATGAAGCTGTTCTATCCATCCACCTTGGTAATCCCAGTGTGTTTACAAGGCCCAGGTAGGCAATCCACACACATTTACCAGATAATGAGTGAATGCATGCACGGATGAATAGTATAATATCATCATTATTCATGCCAGGTGCCTCTTTTGTTTCATTTAATTTTAATTTTAATTATTTTCCTTTTCAACTCCATTTTCCCTCCTTGACGAGGCATGCTCTCCAGTGTATTTAACGTATATCCAATTCAACTACCATATTTGTTTAGAGAGCTGCATATCCTTAAAAAACTATAATGTGTATTTTAATTAATATAAATTGATTACAGTCTCTCTTTCTTACTTTACTCATATGTTATTTTGTGCAAAACTAGTTGATAATTTCTGACTGTCGCAGAGTATTTCAGAGTGGGTTTAGACCACATTTCACGTACTTATTCTCCAGTTGTGGGCATCTAGAGTGCCTCAGCTTTTTGCTGTCACCAGTCATGTGGTTGTGGACATCCTCAAAAATGTCTCTTTGTGGCCCTGCAGGAGGGGTTCTCTGGGGTATTCACAGTGGGATTGGATAGTTGTGGGGTCATAGTCTATATGTACATTTAATTTCACTAAGTTTTACCAGATTCTCCCCAGAAAGACACCAGTAGTACGTGAATATTTCTATTCGTAAGATTTGGTTTTGCATACTTTATAATTTTTGCTTATCAGATCATTGCAAAGTGATTCTTGTGGATGACTTCTGAGTATTAGAATTTATTATTATCTTTTGGGATCTCCTCTGAGCTGCTAATTCATATCCTTTGTCTATGTTGTATTGTGCTTATTTTTTCTAGATGATTTATAGAAATTCTTCATGTATCCAGATAGTAATTTCTTATTAGTATCTTCTTCTAGGCTGCACTTATTAGTGCTTTTGCACAGAGTGACATTTGAGGTACAGTAATCCTTCTATGTTTAGTTTTTTTCCCTCATGGTTTATGTATTTTGAGTTTTGTTTAATAAAGCCTTTCCCACTATAAGGTAAACACCTGTCCAATTTGAGCTGTCTAATATATATTCTACTACATTTCCTCTGTTAACTTAATACTATTACCTTTCACAATCTGCTTTTTAAATCCACATTTATATCTGAACTTGGAACATGACAGAGACAGTATCACAAACCAGTGGGAGAATGATCATCTCATGAAGTTTTGAGAAAAATTTTCTCGTTATTCTATTATAAGAAAATTAACTCCAAGCAGATTAAAGACAGTTGTCCTTTTGGCATATATTCTTATCCTCTGCTTTTGGCTGTTCCGCTTTTGTCCTCCTCAAAATAGTGCGCGTTGTTTTCATAGACCTCACTTGTCTCTCTAAGCTGACCTCTAACATTTTAGGGACCGTTGGCTGCCTCGGCTGGTAATGCCATCAGGGTGGAGGAGCAACCACGGGGCTATGGAGGCTCTGGTGTTCACGTTTGCGCTCAGCCATTCCTTGTACCCTTTCCCAGGAACTTCCTAGTGCCTCCTAACTCTGGGGTATCCCCTCTGTGCTGCTGATGTGTGTAGGATGGTTGTAAACAGCTGTGTTGCTACCCTGTCTTCCAGCAAGCCAGAACACATGCTGGGGCCTCATGGAAACTCAGAATGGTAGACCAGCTGTCTCCCTAAAAGAGCGCCGGCCTCCCCTTCTTTAGGCCACTGCCCAAACTCAACCATCAATGTTCTATCTTCCCAGACATTTCAGACAAACTTTGCTTAGTTTTAGAACACCCCTCTCAGACACACAAGCTTTCGTTTTCTCTTATAAGGTCTTCATAGTTGGTTGGGGACAGTTCCAGCAGCTGGTACTCATTGGCATAATGTGGGTGAATGGAAACCTGTCAGAAACCTGCCACGTTGGGCATCTGGTATTGGAGATTTGTGCATGTCAGGCATAATTGTGAGCCGCTTTATGAGCTTTTAGCATATCGAATTGTTTTCTTCAGATTGCATTTATCAATTTTTTGAAGTAAAAAATAACTTCAGATATTTAGTATCACTTGTTGGACACATAATTATAACAACAAGTTTGTTGAAAATAATAATGTCAAATATAAAAGTGATCACTATGAGCCAGTAATTAATCATTAATTTGCTCTTCCAACATCTCAGTAAGAGCAGTCAAGCCTCGGTTTTATTTTACTAATGAAGACACTAAGGTAAAGTTGCAAGTCACATACTCAAAGATACAACAGGTACTGGTGGCGCTTCCTGAGACACATTTGTGGCGGTGTCTGTGAAAAGCCTTATGCTTCAGGGACAACAAGGTCAGGGCTGCCGGTGTCCCAGTTCTCGTTTCAGGCTGATGGAAGCCGTACTCAACATTCGGCTTTTGATAGGAAGGAGCAATCACGGCCCATAGGACCCTTTTTGAAGGTTAGATGTCGGGAAAAGAGTCTAAGAATGGAAATCCAGAGACGTGGCTTCCTGCCCTGGTCACATGGTCAGGTTGCACACATGACTTTGGGCCAGTTTCTCCTCTCCCCTAGGCCTCAGGTTTTCAATCTGTGAATGAAGATGCTGACTTGATACATCTCCCCTTTCAGCTCAAAAAAGTTTGATGTTTGTGATTGGGGGTGAGGGGTTCAAGCAGTCTCCTGCCCCTGACTTCCACCCAGAAGAGCTGAATTTACTTCCTTATCAGACTGGAAGTCTCAGCCTCAAAGGTTGGAAGGGCCTTTCAAGACAAACCTAGGCAGACGCCAAGGCTGGGGTTCCTTTTGCAATTTTGCGGGTCTAGCAAAGCACTAGCAGCAGACTCTTTTCCAGTATCTTTTAGGATTTCCACGGAACGTTTGCCCCAAGTGTGTCCCTGCTTTCAGAGTATATCTGCTCCAACTTCTCTCCCTTTCTCCCTTTCTGCCTTTACTCTTTGCAGCCACCCTATGGTTTCCAGGGGCAACTTCTGCAAATGTGCAGCATGGCACAGGGCCATGCCCACAGACGGTACTCACAGAGTATCAGTCTGTGATGTACTCGTTGATCCCATTTTTGCAGCCATAATCTATTATTATCAACTCTATCAACACCTGGACCAGCTTTCATATCTGAAACCCAGGCATTTGTGAACCTTTTAAAGTCCCCTGCCTGTGCAACGAGTTTGAATGGAGTAGGAGGAGACCAGCTGATCCCCAGTGCTGCTCAGGCGTGTGAGAAGAAAGGCAGAACTGAGCAGAAAGCCCGCCCCAGGCAGAGAGACTCTGATGTTGGTGGCTCGGCCGGGAATAACCGGAGTTCTCAGCAGCCCATATTTTCTGGTTATTGCTGAGGTCCCAGCAGTGGCTCGGTGACTGTTCCCTATCTGGAGGCAGCTGAGAGGTAAAGGAGGTCTTTCAAGCTGAGCAGCAGACAGCCACTCCACAGGAGGATCCGTTTTGACAAAGTAAACTGCGGATTTGTCCTAAGGACCCAGACAGCAGAGACTGTACCCCGCTCTCTGCTCTCACGCTTGAAGACTTCTTCTCCCAGTAATGAGAGCACCGAGTGAGCGGGCTTCCCCCGAACATGCTGGCAGCGGGACAGCTTTGCCCGGGATGGATTTTTCTTCATTGATTCTAATCTCCTTCCTGACCGTCTGTCTTGGCTGCTTTGACATATTGAACACTGAATAGTCCCTGAGTAATTCTTGAACATTTAGGGATCGTTTTTATTTTTATAAGACAGTAGAATCCAATGGAGTGATTTATACGTGGAGTAGGAGAAAATGAAGAAAAAAAATAACAAAGTGGTTTCGTTCTGGGAATAAACACAGACTCAATGACGATTAAAAGCCACACTAAACAAAAGGTTCCCACCCCATCTTCAATAATTTCATAATTTTGTAAGGAGGCATGGAATTGGGTAGAGATGAACAGTAATGGATAAAAGGCTTTCACAGCTGTGATTTCAGCCATGATTGATGAGAAAATGCTACTGGAGGAAGAAAAGGAAAATGAATATTTATTAATGGAATAAAGTGTCGGGGGCTTAAAAATCTGAGGAGATCCATCATTTCACATTCAAGGTTGAATGCCTCTGAAACAGAAGGTTCAATACAACAGCCCCGTAGCTGAGCCATAGACCAGAAAAATTCACTGGCACTGCCGTTATTCGAACCATGAGGGACTCTCTGAAGATGTTATTCCCATTGCAGCCCCCCGTTAACATCACCTGAACGGGGCAATAGTACATGAGTTATCACTCCAAGAATGCTATGACAACAATTGACTTCACATTTTCGAATACCCAGAGCTACGTGGTCCAGTCATTCACCCGGAAATTAATATATCATGTCTGCATACTTTCTCTGTATATGGTAGTTATGGTCTCTGTGCTGACAGCTTGGGAATCATTAGTGAGATTTTTTTATACCATGACTTCATCAGTTCTCCCTTGAACCTTATAAGGGCAATGATTAGCCAACCAACAGCAAATCTCCTTGTCTATTTTCTCCCTAGAGAACCCCTTCCCTGTGCTTGCTCTCTTTGGGCTGGTTAATTCTGAGTTAAGACTCAGAAAAGACTGCTTCTTTTTGGTGAAATGTTGCTCACATGACCGTAACATCATAAAATAAATTAAAATTGGAAACCCAAGGAAGGCATTGCTGATCTCTTTAGTAATGGTATTTTTCTCCATGTAAGCAGCGTGTTCTGACAATTAACAATAGTGATATTGTGGCTTGCTGTTTTGACAGGGAAGGAGAAATTGACTGATGGCCTTTAACTGCCTAATTTAACTTAAGGTGTTGAATTTGTACTGGAAGTTTCAGTGTGTAGAATTCAGCTAACGGGTAGCCTCCAAGCACATCACCCCTACCTAGCTAACCATACGCACATACTGCCCTCAGCTCCCCAGGCTTGCTTGGGGTCTGTATTCCTTTATTACAGGATATGGCAGTGCTGGGTTATTGGTCCTATAAGCCCGCCTACACTAAGCTTTTGAAATCACTGTCCTGATAGATGGGCTGGGTCTTTAGATTGTCACACTCATGTTATTTCTAGGTATGACTGTTTCTGGGTGGGAGATCTGAGACTGCAGGAGCTGGCTGTTACTGGTTTGTGGTATATGTATATGAAGAAAAGTTGCTATTCTGCCAGGCAGTGTGTTGCAATTTATTTCAAATGACCGATTCCACCAAAACCTTAGCAATAAATGTGGATAAGTTTATCTCTGTTGGCCATCTTTGGGAGAAGGCCAAGAGAGTGTGAATTGCACTGTTAGTTCTTTTATATCATGTATATTTCCTACCTCCTAAGATAGACGGGATGCTTTGGTTCCTGGGAAAGGGGTAGACATGAAAGTAGGTGCCCAGCAAATATTTGATGGATTAACTTAATTCATTATTAATTATGATTAATTGTATTATGATTAATTATAAAGTTCTCATTGAGACAAAAAATATTGAAATTTTATTCTTTCTGGGGGGGAAGATTCAGATGTACTGATAATTACGCTACAAGGGCCAGAAGATAGGTGTTTAGGGAGACTGCAGATCTCAAGGGATGTGGCTGCAAAGCCTGTAAGTTGAACGAAAAGATGAATGCTCTGTGTAGAGCTGTGCGAGACGGCTATGAACAGGGCGTTGGGCAAGTGAGAAAGAATGCTGAGACAGGATGCTAGAAGGGCAGTAGTCGGAGGCCAGGTCCAGATGGCCCAGGTGTTTCTGGGTAAAGACTTCCTACTGTGTGCTCCAAACAGTGAAGCACTGGAGATCTGTGAGGCCAAAGTAAGCAGATAACGGCCACTCACATTCGGGTTTTAGAAAGCGTACTTTAATGATTGTAGATGGGATGGAAGGCGGTCATGATGGAGGAAGAAAATAACTGGTGGAGGACTGTTTCCATAATCCCATAGTCAACATGATAACCGTACTGTTGTTCGTTTATGTTGTACCAAAACATGAGCCAAAATAAAAGCTATGGTATTACAGAATGAATTTTGCCCTCCCCAAATTCATATGATGAAGCCCCAGTTCTCGGGAATTGCAGAATGTGACAGTATTTGGCGTTATGGCCTCTGAAGAGGTAAAGTTAGAATGAGGCTGTTGGGATGCACTCTGGTCCGGTCTGACTGTGTCTTTGTAACAAGCGAAGGCAGGAGCGCGAGAGATGCCCCAGACATGTGCACATGGAAAGAAAAGGCCATTTGAAGGCACAGCGAGAAGGCAGCCATCTGCAAGTCAAGGAGAGAGGCCCCAAGAGAAACCAAACCTGCCGACACCTTGATCTTGGACTTTCAGCCTCTAGAGCTGTGAGAAAATAAATATGTTGTTTAAGCCACCCAGCCATTACATTTTGTTATGGCAACTGTTAGTCAGAGTTCTCCAGAGAAGCAGAACCAACAGGACATGTTTGTTTGTGTATTTAAGGAATTGACTTACACAATTATGGAGGCTCAGGCTTAGGAAAGCTGAAGGTATAGGTTCCAGCTCAAAATCCAGCAGGCTTAAGACCCAGGGTTTCAGTGTATGTTTGAAGCAGGAGCAAACTGATCTCCCAGCTCAACAGTTAGGCAGAAGGAGCAACCTCTTACTTGAGAAAAACAGTCAGCCTTTCTATTCTATCTATGCAGGCCTTTAACTGATGGAGTGAGGGCCACCCACATTAAGGAGAACAATCATACAATTAAACATCATAGAATGTCTATAAATTAATACATGTAATAACAGCCAATGGAATGCATAAGAGGAGATGGGTGTGAGTAATATTTTAAGTGGAATCATAAGGACTTGATGACCGATCAGATGCGAGGATTAAAGACGAGTGACGCATCAATGACATCTTCAGTGTTTCTGCCACAGATGATGCCGTGGGTGATGTGCAGGGAAGACACAATCCGCACAGGCACGCACACGCATGTGCACACACACAAATGAAAATGTCAATCTCTGTGAGATGTGCACAAATATTAAGGGGTGTGTTGAACTTTAATCACTTCTCCAGGTTCACCAGTCTTGTAGCTACTAGAGACAAAGCTGTTAGACTGTTAGGAAGGGTCTGTGCAAATTCATGATAAAAGGAAAGATGCTGCATTCAACTTGTGAGAGAGACCCCGAGACCTTTCGTCAGAATCTTTTAACTCTTCAGTATAAGTATGTTTTTGAAATTTTTTTCCAAACCCACGTTGGATGAGAAGTATCGTATTATTTACATACAAAAGAGAGTTCTGGTCAGGCGGAGTAACCACATGTGGAAATGATTGTGAAAGCCTAGTTTTGAGGGAAGAAATAAATCTGTAGGAAGTGGTACATGAACTTAAAGGAACAAAGATTTGGGGCCGTTTTGCTCAGGAACACGCGGATGCACACTGAGTGGTCCTGAGGTCATTGGTGTTTGGTAACTGAGCCATCCGTGAAAGGTTAAATGTGACGGTCATATCTGTTCACTAACTGGGCAGAGAAATAATGGGTAGGTTTTAGAAATAATCAAAATGTACAAGAGTTTTGCAACAAAACTAAAATGTGATGTTATAGCCATCGGCAGGGGAGTGAAGATGTTGCTGGAGTGCCCTCATTGGGCAAAGGGGCCAGGGCGGGGACAGTGAGTTAGGAGAGACACCCCGCCCCAGCTCAGCCTGGGGACCCAGAACTCCATGGGGAGCCCTGATGTCTCCTCCCACTGTACCTGCCATGTGAGGGGCTAATCTGCAGAAAAAAACAAGTGGTTTTTCTCTCCCGAAGGTTCCCAGCCCAACCCCCATGGGTCCTTTGGCTCACGGAAACAGGGCTTGGTGAGTCTCAGCAAACGGAAGAGGATGGGCAGATGAAACACATCCTGCCCTAGAAGGCTTTGCCTTTCCCGGTTATTTCAAGAGCTGCACGCTCCTATTCAGTTCAGTTGCTCTTCAGGTGGTCTCTTGGGTGGAATGAATTGGTTGGCAGAAGGGTGGACACTTGCTTGTGTCGAGATTGTTGGCTTTGTTTCCAGAAGCCATTGGCATTCTGCTGTGCAAATACTGCTCCCTCTTTGGTCTTTAATCTGTTAGTACAATTGCAAGTGAAAACTCACAAAGAATTGCATTACAAGCCATTTTGGGGTAGAACTTACATGTGATACAGAGAGGCTGGCGCTGCCTACGCTGCTGACTCAGCCTTTTGTGCAATACATTTATCCTTGATTAAAGGCCTATGTGGGTGGGAGGGGTGGGAACAGGGAGAGAAGGTAGGGGAGAGGTGAGCAGATATAAATTCAGAGTGTGTCATTTGTCTAGTTAATAGAAAAGACGATAGCAATATTTGTAAGAATTTGTCTCAGTAGCCTATTTACACACATGAAGGTATTTGCCACATGAGTGAGCTTTGAAGCCTGTCTAGCCCCGGGTGAACCTTCAGATGACTGCAGTGTTGGCTGACCTTGTCTGCAACCTTGCAAGAGACTCTAAGTAGAGGATCTGGCTAAACTACACCTGGATTCCTGGCCAACGGACACAGTAAGACAATAAATGTGTGTTGTTTTAAAATGCTAGGTTCTGAGGTAATTTGCTACATAGCAATGCACCACCCAAGGTTTAGGGTAGGCATCACTTACGCTACAGGCTAAGTCAATTACAGCAAGGAGAATTCTGTTGACACAAGGTATACTCATATTCAAACTCCCCTTCCCCACCCCCACTCTGCACACCCCAGCTCCCCAGGAGTGTACATGGCCTGTGACAGACTGTTATGTGAAATCTCAGTTTACTCCAGTTGAAGATGAAAAGTAATGGTCAGAGTTTTGATTTCTGATATTCCTTTGGTTTAATATTACTTAAGCTTTTTTATTTTGGTAAGAAATTAGACTTAGTTGTTACAGCAAATGGTACCCAAAGCTAATAAGGAATCTGTTCAGGCATACTTACCAGCCCATTTGGAGATACCAGGTTCAATAAACCACTAATATGAGTTAGCCCTGTGATGAAAGAAAGTATGCAAATGAAATCATAACAGGTCCTGCTTAAAGAAACTTTCTATTTTGTTTCTACCTCTCAACATGACAAATACTTCTTGGCACTTTGCCTGCTTGGGTCTTAAGATGGTCAGTGATCCTGAGGCTGTGCTAACCGTCACACTATTTATTACTCTTTAGATGCAGATGCAGTTCCAGGCCTGGAAGCTCTGGAAAAATGAATATGGACGTCTGGCCAGAAAATGACTCCCCTTCCTGCCACCATGACTCAGGTTGCCTCTGGCACCTGCTTTATTTTTTTTAGTATAAATGATGTTTTTTTCCCTTCTTGGGGTGAGAAGACCGATATCCTACTTACTCCAGAAAACTTAGTCTAGAATGGCGTTTTCCAACAGACAGACAATGGAAGCCACAAATGCTAACCACATTTGTAATTTTAAATTTTCTCACAGCCACATTAAAGAAGAAACCATTGAAATGAATATTTATAGTATATTTTCTTTAACTCAATATAGCCAGTGTTTATCACTTTGACATGCAATCAAAATAAAAATTGTTGTTAAGACAGTCTCCATTCTTTTTTTCATACTAAATCTTCACACTGTAGTGTAGGTTTTAGTGCACTTAGGGCGCATCTTAATTCACACTGCCCACATCTTCTGTTCTAAAGAGCCACACGTGGCTGGTGGCCACTGTACTGGCCACTGTGGTCTAGGAAGTGTGCAGAGCAGCCTCTGCCAGTCTGGCTGCTTCGGACTCACCCTCGTCCCTCTCAGTGGTCTCCTGGTGAACTGGCCCGTTCTTTCTGCCCCACCCTCGTCCTGCTCCGTGCCCCCCACCTCTGTCATTTCATTCCCTTTTCCCACTTCCTCACACTGTATCATCCTCCTACAGCCGGGGATGATAATTTCACCACAGGTTCTTGGGATGCTCCTTTAAAGCTTTCCTTTGAAACAGGAAACATAATAGGATATAGATTATGGCAACATGCAAACTGTCCATCAGTTATCCACTACATCTGCCATCTCCCTTCTGCCAATTGAGGTAACTGTGTTATTGCACACAGAAAGATCTTATTTTAATTATAATCCAATCAGAAGACACATCCATTATGTAGAGTGCTTTGGCATGTTGTATGGATTTAATGTTCGCACCAACAGTGGAGCAAATGCTGCAGAGAGGAGGGAGTTCGTTTGCTTCTCCATGAATCCAGTCATCATTGAAAATACATAGAGTGATTGCTGGCTGGAGGCACAATGTGTGGTGGGGTCACGAAGCTCTAAAGACCGGGGTCCCTCCTCTTGAGATAGTCACAGCCTGAGAGGGGAGATGAGCCCCAAGCAGATGCCCAGCGTGGCCATGCGTCTGCAGGGGAGCTCTGCCTGGGACAACTGGGGAGGCGCCCTGGAGGAGATGAATCGCACTGAACATGGAAAGTGTGGGTGGGATGTGCTGTGTCACCATGGATGAGAAGGGAGAGGCAGGGGGCTTATTTCTAACAGAGACTAGCAGAATTCTATGACACAGACAGGTGAAACCACACATTGAAAATTGGTGTGAGGACGCATCTTTTCGACAGGCTGGGAAGGAGAGGGAGGAGTTGCGAGATCCCGCGCGCAGTGAGGACGCACAGACGGGCTGAGCTGGCTGTGGCCGGGTCTCGGTGCTGGCCAGGACACTGCACCTCATTCTGTGGGCTGGGTGCAGTCACGGAAGATTCTGAGCAGGGCCATAAGAGGATCACACTCTGCGTTTGGGGGATGGACCCTTTGTGTGTGCATTTGTGCACAGAAGTCTGGGGGCACGGAGGAGGGGGCAGCTCGGAACGCTTTGTCGCTTTGTCTCTCTTGGGAACAAACAATGTTAAGGTAATGGGTTTATGCATTTTCTGACCTTTAAAAAATGGTATTTTCAGCACACTTCCTCCTCCCCACTTCGCCCTTGTTAAATATTTCATCTCAACTGGAAAATACCCACAACAATGGCTTTTTTTATGGTTTAGCCTTTCGGTAATAAACCAAAACAAACAGTAGGGAGCTTAAAATGCCTTTCAGCTCAGAAAGATAAAAGCAGATGTCTCTGGTTTAGGTTATTGTTAGAAAGCACAGGAATGCGTTTCTTCTGGAAACGCTGTGAGCAAGAGAGAGCAGGAGGAAGGCCCGAGGTCCTGGGACCACCGCATCTGGGCCCAGTGTTTCCGTAGGAGGTCTCACTCGCCCCAGAACTTCATTGTCTGAAGCTGAGTCCAGCTTCCCTTCCTTGTAGCTAGAACCTTCTTGTTCCTCAACCTGCAGGGAAAGCCCAGGAAGAGATGAAGACATAAGGACCCATGTTTTCCCAAAAGTATTGAGGAAATGGCAGTGCCTTTATGGCTCAATGTCCTAGGTGCAGCAACGAAGACGCCTTCAGGCTGGAGGGCCTGGTTTCTTAATCCAGCCCTCTGCTTAGACCAGCGTATCACCATGACCTTGAATTTTCCAGAGGTCCCATTTATAGCAACAAGCGAACATACAGCCCTTGTCTCCTGACACCACTCCTTCCGTTGGGCCTTTGCGCACTCTATTCCTCCCACCTGGACATGCTTGCTGAATAACTGGTTCAGGGGTTTGTTCAGCCAACATTTAGTGAGCACCTACTGTGTACCGGGGCCCAAGGATTCAGAGATGAATAACATGTGGTCTTTCTGCTGCTCATGGGCAAGAACACAGGCCCTGAAATATCTAATGGCAAGTGCCACAAAGAGCATTGTCTTCACGGCTACGTGGATGCCTGGCTGTAGGGAAAATGGAGTCAGTCAGGGTTCCTCACCCGGATGTCTGAGCAAACATAATTTAGCAATGTTCATACAACCTTGAGTAAGGGCCCGCACGCAGAGAGCGAAGCTCTGTTATATAACTGAAGGTCAGTATTGGCACCTTGTCTGCTTTGAGTACATTTAGTATATAAGGGAGTCGGGACTTCCTGCGGTGCAACACTCGACTTGCAGCATGCATGGATTGCCCCCCCCCCACAACACCCCAGAATAAAGGCATGTCAGCTCCGTGACTTTTCTTCCGTTTGCTTGAATCCCGTGTGAACCTGTGCGGCCTTGAATGGCTGTAAGACACTGGCCCAGCCTGCAAGGTCAGGGGGTCCTCTCTGAAGACAGGGTGTCTTCTTCCTGATGGATGACCTAGGGCATAACCTTCATCCAATATCCTTCACCTTCCCCTGACCCCGCGTCTCCTTCTGAGCATTGCCGCTCTCCCCTCATGTGATTTTCCTTGTTATGTTTCCTTTCTACACTGTTGCCTGTCTCTTGATTAGAACAAAGTCATGGTGTATGTATGCTTTGACTTTTTAAAGAAAATAATTGCAACAAACTTTCCTATGCCTCAAGTCATTGTTAGTTCTGTATCAGCTGGATAGCACCTGGCATCAGCTAACCATCAAGATTGGTTAGGTTCAGGGAGCTCATTTCTTCCGTCTTTCGTTTAATAACCACACTCTAAGCACCTGAAGGTTTCGTGGTGTTAAAACGTGAGCAAAACAAAGCACACTCTGCCCTTCCTTCACAACGCTTACATGCTAGTGCTGATATAAGCCCATAGGTAAGAAACGAAAACAAACAAAACCCAGTGAAAAGCACTCTGAACCAAAATAATGACAAATCTGTTTGTGGGGGAGGTAGGCCTGTGATTTTTATTTTTTTCCTCTCACCTGTGCTCATTTTCATACATGCCTGCCTTGGCCACCTGCAGGATCCACAGAGCGTATTTGGTGCTGACAGATGCAGTGCCTGGGCTTCTAGGAAAAGCTCGAGGTCACACCGGGAGCTGCGAGGGGCTGGGAGTGGGCACAGGCTTGGATCCACGCTTGGGGAAGCTTGCTGAGTTGACGTCAACTCGAAGCCCGCACGTAAGCATCTGGAGCCCTGCGAGGGACCCCGGGGGCATGAGCCTCACTTTCTCAGAGGCCTGCTTTCTTTCCCACAGTGCTTGCTGCGACATCCGCAGGCTGCCCTGAGCCTCCCTTATAAGTAGTGTTTGTAGACTAAACTGTGGCTGTTAGAAACTCTAGACAAAAACGGTGAGCAAGTTAGCTTCCATTTCTGACAATTGTCGAAAGTGGTCTGAAGTCAAATTTAAACTAGGTGCTTTGAAAGAGGGTCTGTCTGGGTGCTGGGGAGAGAAGGACTTAAAGAAGGAGATAAAGCAACGCCCAGGCATCTCCATGATGCCTGGGGCCTGGTTTCCAACGGCAGAAAGGGCCCTGCAGGCAGGCCGCCTTGAAGAGCGAGGAATGTTTGCCCTTGCCTGGTGTCGTTCCTGTAAAGAACCGCCAGAACAAATGACCATATTCAAGCAATTTAAGACCCTGTGAGTCATAAGAAGACTGTTTTCTTTCCAGTTTTATTGAGATGTAATTGGCACACCACATGGTTTAAGGTGTACAGCACACGGCACACTGATCCCATAGGCGTGTGCATCGTGAAATGACCCCCACTATGTGTGCGGTTAACATGCATCGTCCCACGTGTTTTCCTTTTTTTCTCTGGTGGTGAGAATTTGTAAGACCTACTTTCTTAGCAACGGTATTGTTAATGATCGCCACCAGGCTGTTCACGGCAGCCCCAGGACTCATTTATCTCCTCCCTGGAAGTTTGCACCTTTTGACCACCTTCACCCACGTGCCGTTTGTTTACAGCAAGGCTCAATATGTCCCTTTTCCTTTTCTATGTATCTCCAATGCTTTGGAAGTAATGCATAAAGCTTGAGGAAATCCCAGAATTTGAAGAGATGTCCCACCATTGCAGGCAGCAAGAGAGCTAGACACTATGCACACTGACATGCTTAGCGTCTCTGGGCTCCTCTGGGGACCCCAGCCGGGGGCCTCCTGGACCAGGCCCAGGAGTGGCCTGACCAGCTGGCCCGGCAGCCGGCCTTTCTGTGTGTCAGATGCGAGACGTGTGCGGTGAACCGTCTGACAAGCAGCCCACGTGCTTTAATTGGCGCCTGCTGGGTGCCTTGCCCCAGCAAGATGGCCACAGAGCTACTATCCCAAAGGGGGAGACAGGGACACTGCAGTCAAGGCAGGTGGTGCAGGGAGAAGAGCTCGCTGTTGGCGGTGCCCCTGCAGCCGCCCCAGCCGTGGTTCACACCCTCCCGTGTGAAATAAGCAGGGCCAGGTGCTCGTTAGAGTGGCTTTCGGGGTCCGCCCTGGCAGGGTCTGATTGACTGGGTCTGGGTTGGAGTCTAGAGGGCTGAACTTTTGGCCAACACTCAAGGATATTCTACTGAGGGAAAGACAAGTTCAGAAGCTCTGCCTTCACACAGCTCAGCCCGGTCTTGTCAATCCAGTAGAACTTCTACTTTTTAAAAAAATAACCACTTTATGGAAACATAATTGACATGTAAAAACTGTATATATTTAATGTATGCAACTCCGTAAGTTTGCCCCACAGGGTTGGGCAAAAGTAGGTTTATAGCTGTGAGTACGTGAAACTCAGAGTTTATTCTTATAATATTATTTACTAATTATTCTATTATTTTCTGTATGAACAATATATACCTGTGAAGCCATCACCACCATCAAGGTCATCAACGTACCTATCACCTCCCAAAGTTTCCTTCCACTCTCCTTATTGTTATTATTATTTTGTGGTAACAACATTTAACATAAGACCCTCCCTGTTAGCAAACTTTAGGTAGCCAATTAAGTACTGTTAGCTGTAGCAACTGTGATATGTATATCTCACTATACACACACTCACACAGTGCCAGAATTTAGTTCTCTTACATTGCTGAAACTTTGTACCCCGTAGCCATCACCTCCTCATTTCCTCTACTTCCCACCCTTACAAGCACCATTCTACTCTCTGCTTCTATGAGTTCAATTATTTTAGACTCCACGTATAAGTGAGATCACACAGTATTTGTCTTTCTGTGTCTGGCTTATGTCACATAGCATAATGCCTTCCAGGTCCATCCATGTGGTTGCAAATGGCAGGGTTACCTTTTTTTTAAAGCCCCGTCTCAGACAGGAGTAAGTGGTACCGGGTACCAGGAGCAGGGATGCTGAAGTCAGCTTTTTATGGAGTCCCGCCTTCCTGGGCCTCAGGCACCTTCCAGCCCCAGTCCCCCCCCCCCCCATGACCACAGGAGGGAGCTCAGTCAGTGCCGCCGAAGAGAGGTCTCTGGAAAGTGTTCTGTCCTTCAAACAGAAGAGCGAAGGTCACTCCGAGGAGACAAGTGGGGGTATTTATTGGAATACCCCAGCCATTATTACTGCTATTACCAATATTTTAAATTGCGATTATTTATTTAGAGCTTCTATATGTCATGCACTCTTCTAAATTCTTTGCTTCATTGCCTTATTTAATTCCAACAACTGATCTTCAAGGTCTGTACTGGTATTATCCTCATTTTACAGATGAGGATACTGAGGTAGAAAGAGCTTAAGTAACTTGCCTGGGACATACACCTGGTAAAGGGACAGGTTATAGCTAAGGAACCCCAGTGCAGAGGCTCCTAGAACAGGAAAATGACTCAAGATTGGAACGAAGAGTGGTTTCCATCTCTGGGCTTTAGTTTTCTCACTCATGGAATAAGGATTTTGGATTATATGATCTCTAAGCAGGGCTGGGTTTGTGGGTACACAACTTTCACGGTCAAACACCCTCACGATCAGAAGGGTCCTGGGCTTGATTTTGTACTCTGTTGCAAACGTCTTAAAATTGACAATACTTTTTCACAAGGAGGCCCATATTTTCATACTTTCATTGAAAATGAAAGACCTTGAAAAATATAAAGCTAATCTTATCTCCAGGGGCCCTTCTTTTTGTTACACTGTATTTTTTTTTCTCAGCTTCCTTCTACATCCTTGACACCCTTGAGTCCTGAGTAGCCTTGACCATGGGACCACCTTCTGCAGTAGTGCTGGAGCAACGGGCTGACCTGAACTTGACAGTGAGTGGAGTGTCTGGGCTGGTGATGAGTGCCCATGGTGCATCTGCTGAGGTTGACAGGATGCACCTTGCAGAGCAGGGTCATGTGAGCTGCCACTGTCCCCGCCAGCCGGGGTGCTTGTGACTTCATTCACTACGTGGGCCATCTACAGCCCTTTAGCAAACCGTACGTGCAGAAGGTGGATGAGAAGTCAGGGAGAAGTTGAGGTGTTGAAGTTAATGAGTTCAATGCTCCCTGACAGGCTTCCTGGGCCTTTGCTGAGCACCCCTCATCCATTCTTTGGCAATGGTGCCCACCCCCACTTACTCATCGGCAGCCCTAGCCCATCACTCCTTAGTCCCAGGAGTTTGTCCTCATGCCTGGTGCCTGGAACAAGCTTTTGAAAACCATGGTTTCTTCGTGACAGTGTCCAGTGTGACTCTGCACACAGCACACGATTTCACGACACTCATGTCTGAAAGGTTTGGCTCGGGAGCCCGCACAGGAACTGATTGTTGAGTGCTTATCATGTGACCTCCTTATTCTCTTTCCCCAGCTCTTCCTCTGAGCGAGTCCTAGTCCCACTTATCTCCTGAGGAAAAATAGAAAATAAAAAGGTCCTTAGCAGGGTTAATGACTTGGATTCCTATCAGCTCCAAAACAAAAAATTCAGACACAGATAATACATCCGAAATATAGGACAAAAGGTTCATTCTTCATACCTTGGCACGTATGGGCAGAACAAAGATGAGCCATGAGAAGGTGTCAGTGTGTGCCTGTGAGTGTGGGCTGTGTGTGTACGTGTGTGTACAGACTGGGAATGCAAAGAAAGGAAAGACGAGTTGTTTCTGCTGTAAGTAAGACATTTTTCTGACTTCTTTCTCCCTTCCCCGCTCCAACTTCTGGATCCTTTACAAATCGTGTTTTAAATAGTCCTCCCCTCAGCTTAGCTTAGCCAGTGCTTCCTTCCAGAAACCGCCTGCACCCCAGGCCTAGTCTGGGCCAGATATTTACTTTCATGCCCCCAGAGCTCTTACACCTCATCCGTTAGTGTCCGCATCTGCTACTCTGTGATTTAGTTAGTCACACGTAACCCATGGGCTGTGATCTCCATATGGCCGGCACTGGACTGCCTTATTTACTGTCGTTGCCCCAGTGAGGATTAGTAAATGTTTGTTAAAAGAATAAATACATAGCATAAGGAGGAGCTACAAATGGCATCGACTGAGTCCTGGGGTCTCAGGTGTGATGACAGGTACCTGGCTTTATCTGCAAGGTTCAGCCAGGAAAGGCTGTAGTAAGTGTATGTCTTGACCATGCACCAAGTGCTCCAGGCAAAGGACTTAGCTTAAATTGTCCTATTTAACGCTTACAACTGGACAAAGTATGTCTTGACTGAAGTTTTGTGGAGAAGGTGACTGAACCTAGAACTGAACCTTGAAGGGCTGGTCAGGCATAGAAGACAGAGAAGGGCTTCCCATTCATAGAGAGTAAATGGAGCTCTGGCGTAGGGGCTGTGACAATGGACTCAGGTGAGTGGAGAGTGCTTGAGATGGGATGACAATGCTGAACTTTGTCTGAGACCTGTGCTTCTAGAAACAGTGGTTATTAGGAAGCCTCCCTACCCTTCTGCGTTTCAAGTAAAGCTAATCACAAAACCACCATGCATATTCCTAGATGGACCCATCTCCAGTCTTCTTCATGAATTCCACGAAACTTGCCCGTGACTCTTCTTGTTTACCTGCTTCTGTAACACTCAAGGCCCCTTCCTTTCCTATGATATCTTCCTCATTCATGAACATTCTTACTATTGCTGTAGCCTGAATTACATCATCTCCTGGGTTGCCCGGTACATTTTGTCTTGCACAGGGGCTATATCTGGCAAGAGAGGGAGTGACCAGATCATGGGGGCCCTTGTAAGCCATTACCAGGACCTTGGACTTGATCCCTAGGCATAGGAAGCCAAGATGAGGCTGAAGGGTTTTCACCAGAGGAATGGCAAAATCAGATTTGCATTACAGGGAGATCACTCCGCTTTCCGCATGTGAGAAGGATGGGAGAGAGAATTGACTGAGGACAAAGCCATTTCATACTCTGATAGGAAAAGATGGGGCTCTGACCTGGTGGAGAGTCGGTCATGGGTGATATGTCAAGGGTGGTATCCTCTGGGACATACATGGTACCGATATTGAGACAGGATAGTAAGAAGCTAGGAAAATTCCTTGGCAAGTGGAATAGGGAAACTGAGACAGAGAGCTGAACACACTGGCTGAGCAATTTACATCCAGATACAAAAGGTCAGCTCCCTAGAAATAACGTCCAGGCCTCAGTTGTGTTTCAGCTCCAGGCCCAGAAAGCAGCAATCAGGTGGGTGATGCCAGAACAAATGACAATGACTAAAGACCCCCTGCACTGTCACTGACCAATCAGGGGAGACCACAACCCTGGAAGGGAGCACCTGGAGAACTGATGAATATTCTACTGAACCCTCCCCTGAGAGCTCCATAAGATTCCTGCCTGCAAGAGAGAGATAAAAACACAAAACAAAGGACCCAGAATGCTGCTCTCCCTCTGGGGAACAGCCTGTGCCATTCTCTTTCCCTTCTTCTCCCCCCACTTCTTTCCCCTCAAGCATGTGTCTCCTAAATTCTAAGGCAATGAGCAGCTGGCAGCTTGTCCCAGGCTAATCCCCTGAACCTGTCCCCAAGGCCCCCTTTTCTCTGACTTCCCAGTGAGCTAAGGCAGCCCAGCCCAGACTCTCCTATTGCTTCCTCTATGCTAAGGCCTTCCTGTTCAACTGTCCCCGGCTTTAATAAATGTATCCTCAGAATCACCTGGACTTGTGCTTTGAAATCTTTTCTACGTGAAGTCAAGAACCCACGTACTACTGGCTGGCCCTGGGCAGACCCACTCAGAGCCAGGCCCCTGACTGGTAACAACATGTGAGGCCAACAGAAAGGTCTAGGAGGACTTCCTGACGTGGGTGGACATTTGTGTCTGTGCGGTGTTAGCTCGCTGGCACTGTCAGTGTCGTGAGAGAGGGAGTCCTAAATCAGTGTCATGGAAGGCGAGCAGATGGAAAGTCACAGAGAGGCATGTAAAAGATTAAAGCAGGTTGTGATAGCACCGTCAGGAGAAGAACAGAGAAGCTGATGCCTACAAGGCTTCACAAATGTCCTTATACTTAGACATCATGGAGAGGGGACTTAGACTTACATGACCTAGTTGGCCATGGTTTTATTTCTTATTAAACTTATGTTTTGCTACCATTGCAGGAGAGATCCCCTAGCATCATGATTCCTACCCAAATCACATTAAGGGAGGCTTCAAGGAAGATGGAAGAGCGGGTCACCAAGGCACCCGCCTGCAGAGATGGCTGTTGTAGCTTTCGCTCAGACCATCCTTCAGTCCATTGTTGGTTGGAGATAATTGGGCCTTAATAGAGACCTGGGTTCTGGGTCCCCTCAGCTTCTCCCCTGAAAGTCAACACTAAGGCAATGCAGGTCTTTTCATGACAGTCAAGGAGGGAGTTGTTCCTACGGTAAATGCCACAGTTGAAGACAGTGGATGATTCAGGTGCTAATTCCTCAGGGAGGGAAGACATCTTTGTTATGTCTTCACAAGCCTTTGTACAGGCTGGAGTTGTGAATCCTAGACAACCTGGTGAAACTCCTTCTCAGTTGTTCTCAAGATATCTGAGGTTTTCTAAAGTGTTTTTCACACATTAATACCATTTTCAGGCTTTCTTTTATCTTTCTTTCTTTCTTTTTTTTCCTGGTCTTTGATTGCCTGAAAGCTTAATGTGGTTGTAAGCACTTGCCTGGATTCTCAGGGAGAAATGTTACATTAACGTAATTATAGTGATGATAACTCATATTGTCTTAGTATCATGAATCTAGGCATACAGAAGAAATCTATTCTTCACATAGAACTCTGACTTAATCTGTCCTCTGCAAGGTGGTCCCCCAGGGATGCAGCAAGCCTGCGCTGTCTCTGGGGATCCCCTCCACACCAATACCTTAAGGATGGTTCATATGCTGGGAGCTTCCTAGTGGCTTCTGGGCCCAGCCTTCTGCCTTGGTATTCAGGCCAGAGGGCTGACTGTTCACCATATACTACCACCTGGATTTTCCATGGAAACCACAAGCCCCACATGTCTCAGTATGGAATCAGTCATCTTTCCTACCCTCCTGTTTCTCTCACTCCAAACTTCCATTATTCAGACATCTGAAGGGAAGCATTGGAGACAGAGTTCTAGAGGAAGTGGTGTTAAACTTAAAGGTGAAGAGGGGTTAGCCAGGAGAACCCTGCAGAATGTAATTGGATCTGCACATAGGTTAGGAGTTCAGCAAAGGTCTTCTTCTTGGGTCTTGGGAGGATGGCCAAGCTAGAGAGTTAGATTGTTTGAGGTCCCCTACTTGAAGAATTGACATACCACGGACGGTGTGCCAATACCAGCGTATTGTACGTATTATCATAAGTTGTCTCTGCTCCTTTCCCATTTCTTCTCTATATTTTAATCCTTAAAAGGAAGCTTACAGAAATCTGAAGGTCTTGACTTTCCATTAGCAAACTTTATAATATTTAACATACTGTCTATAAGTAACCAGAGAATGGTGACTTTTCCAAAATAACACTCATGTCAGTGACCAAATCCTATAAAGCAATAGACCAGTATGTACCCCTGAGATACAGAGAAGAAGGGAGAGGGTGATGGTGGGGATAAAAGACGATTTACAAAAGATTGGTGTTCCTTTAGCAATTCCTCCTTCTTTCAGGACCTGGTTTGGGATTTACAGTGTGTTGGTGCATGGCAGGGGATCCGGCAGCGGCTCCTCGATGATTGATATGCTATTCATTGAAACCACCAGGAACAGAAGCTCCTGATATTTTAGGGGAGGTGATGTGTGCTTGGTGGGGATGGGAGTGGGGGGATTGGTAAGTAAGTAGAAATTTGTGTGGGACAAAGAATTGCTTTTTAAATATGGATGAAGTATATTCATAAAGAAATTTGGTCAGTTTTCTGTCTCTTACACGTTCCTAAAGTGATTATGATCAGCTGAATGATGACAGGTCTCCCATGGAATATAATCTACGCTCCCACATCTCCCTGCACTGGAGCATAAGCTGGTCTTCCCTTGTGCACACTATGAAGCTACACTGCCTACCAACTCAGTGCCAAGCAGCCAGGAGAGTGTGGTGCAGGAGCCAAGGTGGAGGGGTGCTTGTATGTGTACATGTATATGAGTCTATGTGTGTGAATGGGTTGATTGGACGTGTGTGTACAGACGTGTGAACTATGTTACTGTGTTTATACATTTATGAGAGGTTTTGCAATCGAAAACCCATTTCTTTATAAAAATAGAATTACTTTCCTGAGACAGAAATGCTGAGTAAGTGCAATGATGGCTCTGAGTTTTAAAAGACGCTTTTCAGAAATTGGTGCAAGGAACTTGCTAATCGTACCGGGAGATGGTAGAAGGGGAAATGCACAGACCACACTGTGTTTTCTATTTCAACTTCTGTGGATCCTCTCTCCCTGCCTATGCATATTTAAAATTTCTTTAAATATATAAAGAGGATAATTCTCTCTCCTCATCCCCACCAGAGTTCACTGAACAGGCACAAAAAGGAATTGGACATCTAGGCCTGTCTTTTCCAGCTTCCTGTTTTTACTATTGATTGCTTTTTCTCATTTTCTTTTTTCCCCCTTCCATGTTGCTTCCCTTAGATCAAACTGTTTTGTGGGATTAGCTGTGGGGAGAAATGCCACTTCTCCGAAACAAAGCTGAGCCAGAGAGAGGTGGTCTCCAGGGTTGCTCAGCTTTCGGCACCTTCCCAGACCTTCCAGAACTCTGCTTTGAGTGGAAAGGTGTGGACCTCCGTCCATCAGGGCAACCTCTCCTTAATGCCACCTTTTCCCATTCTTGAGGACAATTACCCATTCGTCTTGTGACTGAAGCTGTGACACTCCCAATGTTCCAAAGACAATCAAAGATAGAAATCTTTTAATTTAATTTATTTTTCAATTATAGAGGTAAACATAGTAATTAGACATTTATATACCTAACAAAGTGCTCATTCTGATGAGTCTAGTGCCCATTTGACACAGTTATTACAATATTATTGAACATATCCCCTATTCTGTACTTTACATCCCCTTGACTATTTTTGTAACTGGCAATTTGTATTTCTTAATTCCTTTCACCCTTTTCACCCATTCCCCCCTGCCATCTGGTGACTATCAATTTGTTCTCTGTATGTTTGAGTTTGTTTCTGTTTTCGTTCTTCATTTATGTTATTTTTTAGATTCCACATATAATTGAAAGCATATATTTGTCTTTCTCTCTATGGCTTATTTCACTTAGCATAATATCCTCTAGGTCCATTTATGTTGTCACAAATGGTAATATTTCACTCTTTTTTATGGCTGAGAATATTCCATTATATATATGTACAACTTGTTCTTTATTCAAGCATCTATTGCTGGGGACTTAGGTTATTCTACCCAACAAGGCTATCTATTGGAAAACAGAAGGAGAGATAAAGAGTTTCCCAGACAAGAAAAACCTGAAGGAGTTCATCGCCACTAAAACAGCATTACAGGAAATGTTAAAGGGACTTCATTAAGAAGAAAAGGTTAAAAGACAAAACTAGGAAGATAAAGCATAATTACAAACAAACACATGCATGAAAAAATAAAAAAATAGCGACAAAAATATATTCAGGGAGAGAGTAAGTAAAAACTGTAGCGATTTTAGAGTGTGTTTAAATGTGGTAACCATCAACTTAAAATAGACTGCTATAAACAAAGTTCGGTGTGTGTGAAGCACATGGTAACACAAACCTTAATCTGTAAGAACTGTACAATAAGTTAAAAAAAAGGGGGGAATCCAAACATAACATTACAGAAAGTCATCAACATATAAGAGAAGAGGGCAAGAGAAGATGAAAGAAAGAAGAACTACAAAAACAATCAGAAAACAATGAGTAAAATGGCAGTAAGTACATACCTATGAACATTGACTTTAAATGTAAATGCGCTCAATGCTCGCTCAGAAGACGTGGGGCAGCCGAATGGATTAAAAACAAGACCCTTGCAAATGCTGTCTGCAAGACTCCCTTCAGATCAAAAGGCACACAGAGACTGAAAGTAAAGGGGTAGAAAAAGATGTTTCATGTGTATAGAAATAAAAAAGAAGCTGTGTAGCAATGTTTATATCAGACAAAATAGACTTTAAAACACAAGTATAACAAGTGACAAAAGGGCATTTTATAGTTATAAAGGGATCAATCCAACAAGAGGATATAACTTTTGTAAACATGTATTTGTTCAAAGTAGGATCACCTATCTTTATAAAGCAAATATTAATGGATGTAAAGGGAGAAATAGACAGACAATAGTAGTAGGAGAAAAGACCCCGTTGATATCAATGGATCAATTGTCCAGAGAGGAAATCAACAAGGAGATAGTGGCCTTAAATGACACATTAGACCAGATGGACTTAATTGATATTTTTAGGACATTTTGCCCCAAAGCAGCACAATATATGATGAGGTCTATCTGGAAAAAGTCTAGCCATTGTTAATATAATGAGAACAGTTTGCGTGACATCGATGTAACCTGGCAGCCAAGGGGAGTGGACTGGAATACGCATATGTGAACAATGACAACTTCACTGTACTAGTCATTAGGGGTGGTAGATGTCATTGATTGAGCATGTGTACTGTGTGGCTGTCACATTCAAAATGACTGAGCGAGTAGAGTGATGAATCCGTATAAAATTTTGCATTAAGCTTGAATATTTCTCTGCAGAAACTATTTGGATGATTCAGAAGTTTGCAGTTATGGCAACTGGTGATAGGCAACTTCATCACAACAATTTGACCATTTATGCTTCATATATAGTGCAGATTTTTTAGTAAATCATCAAATCACCCAGGTGACTCAGTTACCCTACAGTGCAGATTTGGTGCCCTCTGACTTTTGGCTTTTCCCAAAACTAAAGTCACCTTTCAAAGGGAAGAGATTTCAGACCATCAGATCAGGGGTGTCAAACTCATTTTCACATCAGCCTCACGGTTGCCTTCAAAAGGCTGAGTGTAATTTAGGACTGTATAAATGTAACTACTCCTTAACTAGGGGCAAGGAGTTCGGTGCTGCCGCTGGGTAGAAACAAGGTGCTGGGCTGGGTAAAACAAGGTGGAGGGCCAGATTTGGCCCGCAGACCTTGTGTTTGCCACCTGTGAATGAGATTCAGGAAAATATGATGGGGCAGCTGATGGTGACTGAGAGAACTATTTGAGGTTCCAAGGTGCTTACTTTGAAGGGGACTGAGGGGTCATTGTTTTATGTACAATGTTTCTTGTATCTTTTATCTTCTTCAATAAATATCTCTACTCTTCCTAGTATTTGGCTAGATACTTTCTGGACAAACTTTGTACATTCTTTTCAATTGTGTAGGATAGACTGTTCCACTGGACCTCCTGAAACAGACTCCAAAACGGGGTCTTAAACGCTGACTCCAACATTGGTCTTTACTTTTTCCTTTATTTTAAATATAGGAAAGCATGAAACCAGTGCTGGCCAGTGAATTCAGGACCATTTTGATTACAGTGAAGGGACACTTGTTTTGAGTGTAAATTATACTTTGCCCAAAGGTTATTACATAATAGATCAATGATAACCCCTCGACTCCCCAAACTGCGAGCACTGTGCTGTTGGAGAATTCCCCAGGAGAATGCACGGGCAGAATGGGCCAGACCAGGAAGCACCGCTGAGTGCCACTGGGATGTGGCCCAGGAGCATCCAGCTAAACTGCTCAGGTTCAGCACCCCAGGCATCCTGCATCCAGGCCTCAGTGCCATTGGAAGTGACTGATGGCCATGTGCCTTCAGGGCTTCTTCAGAATCTTTAGAATCCTGTAAATGGTCTCTGCAAAGATCAAAAGGCTATTATGCTTGCGTAACAATGTCGATTCAGGGATTTGGGTTGCTGAACTTTTGAACATTCATACTTCCTATTTTGGTTTATGTTGATGTTTGTTTTTGTTTATTTTTGGAAATACAGGTAGTAGTAAGGAGCAAGGAGGCTTGTGCTAAACTGCGTGGGATGAGATGCCGCTCTGCCACTTTCTAGTCGTGTAATTTTAGGCAAAGTACTTCCTCTTTCTGTGCCTCAATTTCTGCGTGTGTAGAATGTGGAGAATAGCGGGGCTGTTGCACGAATTAAATGAGTTCCCATGCTAACAGCACTTAGAACTGTGCCTGACAGCAGAAGCACCGCGTAAGTGTTCACTCCTGTCGTTGCGAGTCACCACTGCTGTTGCAGTTGACATCTGCAAGGTGTGCTGAATAGCATGTCCTGCTTGAAAATATGATAATGGCTCTTATGTTTGTAACTAGTATCTATTAATTAAGAAACCATCATTTGTGCTCCGTAATTATATTTATTAAACCCTAACTCCTATCATAACAATAATTAGTTCTTGCTAATTAAATTTATCAATTCCCCCCCACCCTGGATTAATATCTTAGGTAAATATTTAGTAGCCCTACACTAATTATTTTAATCAACATGGAGTGTATTTCAAATGACTACAAATAGTTCTAACTAATTAAATTGAGTACAAAATAATATCTTATGTAATAAATTTGCAGGTGCTAAAAAGAGGGGGAGCGAGCCACTGGATAATGTCTCAGGGACCTAACCACCCGACAGCTTAGCGATTGCAGCGTTTCCGCAGCCCAGCCGACGTGCCAGGGGAAGTACCCTGAGAAGGTTTATTGTTCCTGTCCTGATTTGTTTTCTACTGCCAAGGTTTTGTGCACGGAGCAAGCTCTGTGTGTGATTCAAGAGCATGCCATACAATTTGAAATTGGACCCATCAACACTGGTAATTAATTCAAAGGCAAGAAGCCAGCAGCAGCAGCAGCAGCAGCAGCAGCAGGACAAATCCCTGCTTCGAAGAGTCTGGAGGAAGAAAGGCAGGAGGTTCTTCCTTCTGCAGCCTTGGTTTCCTCATCCTCAAACCACTCTGTGCTCTGTTCTACCTCATGCTGGGAAGTGCCCCCCCAAACCCCACCCCCACTGCCCCACTGCTCTCAGCTCCTTCTTCACAGAGAAGAGGAATCCTTGAATCCTTGCACCAGCTGATTGGCATCCTGTTGCTAGGAAACTGTAAAGTGACTGTATCATATTTCATAATAAAAGTACCTCCTACCCATCATTCTTCGAAAGGCATGCACATTGAGTTGTGGCCTCGTGGGGGATTGGCTTGTGCTGACTGCTCACCTCTCCACTCCTCTGGTGGCTACCCTCTGACCTCACGCAGGGTGGTCTGTAGCCTGGATTTGGGTTCTGTCCATGGCTAGGATTGGGAGAGTAGACATCTGTGGCTGGAACAGAGAGCTCAGTTAATGACCAGGATTGGTCGGATGTTTAGTTCACCACGGAGTTTCAAAGTCTGGGGTTGGAATTAGGCTTGAGGCTGGTGTGAAGTCATATTAGGGAGGGAAAAGAAGAAAAGGACTGTTGAAGTGTTGGCCATTAAATTATATCATAATAAAAAATAATAAAAATTATCCCCGTCAAGAATAAAAATGGTGATTTTAAGTATCAAACAATCCGTGTTTGAAAACAAAACCTTTTCAAAATAATTTCCAGTTCTTTCTTGTAAATGACAAGTGAATTATCATAAACAAGCAGCCAGCGGTGGATGCTAGCTTTGGGCAGGGCGTCTGGGATCACCCCAGGCTATTCTATCAACTGGCTGGCAACAAGGGGTTGCTTCCTTGACACTCACAGGTTACATTCTATTTTTGTGGAGGAAGTGTCTCGAGTGGGCCTGGGAGGGATCACGGCGGCACATTTGACAATGGATGTGCTCTTATGCCTCTTGGAGAAGTGCACGCACACATGAGTTATAGAAAATGCACGAGCTTTATCTCCCCCTCTCATTAAGCTGTCATCCACTTTCAGCGCCGATCTATCTCTGGGTTCTGAATATCACTTCCCCTTCTTCTAGCGCTCCTTGGAGTATTTGTGATCTCATGCAGCCACCTCGATGATAGATGAATCATTCCTATGGCAACCACAGCCGTCATGAATTCTCTGAGTGAGCTGGCAGGAGGAAACAGCTTTCAAGAGAGCAGAGATCCTGGGGGCACCTGAGTCGTTGGGAAACCTGAGAACCCTGAACCGATGAAGGTGGGATCAGATCATGTCAGAGCTAGAAAGGATGTGATGGCCGAGTTCCAGGAAAGGGACTGGTTTTGCTCAGTATCCCCAAGAGTTATAACTCCAGCCTTCTTTTTTTCTTGCACCATGATGTACAAGTACATGAATGAGCAGAGACTAAGCATGTGTCACCTGAAGTTAAATGGGGCCATATAATAGAATTTTTATGTGTTCTTCTTTTAAACTCATTGACCTGAACATGAAGTTTGATTCAGAGAGTCCAATGCTTCCAGACAGAGATTGCATCTGGGCCTAAGACATGGTGTCTCTGAAAATCTCTTTCTCCTCTATACCATTTCCCTTCCAGGGGATGTGTTCACTTGCAGTGGTGGTAGTGTTGGGGCTCCCAGCCAACACAGGCAGCTCTGCAGGTAACATGAGAAAGGATCGTAGAGATGAACCCCTAAGACAGGGCATTGGGGGAACTGGCCATGTCTTTGCTGTGGTTGGCAGACCATGCAGATGTGATTTGTTAAAAATAGTGCCTTATAGATAGGGTTGAGCACTAATTTTAACTGAGAGAAAATCTTTCTGAGTGGAGCTGAGACCAGGTCGTAGGTACACAGGGCTTTCTTCCCTGGTGGCCACCACAGGGCATCTGTTTACCTGTTGCTTACCTGTGAGTTCTGAAGTCACCACCAATATCCCAGTCCTGTGCATGAAGATGCTCCCCCATTCCATCCTTGTCCAAATATTCCCAGGGGCTTCTTTTAAAGAATGAAATGCCTCATATTACACTTTGAAGGTTTTTTATCCCACATTATGACAGAAGGGTAGGAAAGCTTGCATCTTCTGAGAGAATCCACTACGAAAGACTGTGACGTGCAGGGAAGGGAGGCACGGCAGCTGTTTCATTTCTGTGCCTCGCACAGGAGTGTCCGGACGTGGACCCTGAAGGCTGCCAGTTGTGCTTCTCCTTTCATGGATTATCCGACAGAGATCCAAACCCCAGCGCGAACTGTGCCGAGAACCACAGCATCTGAGCGCACTGCTACTCGTTCCGAGAAGAGTGGAGTTCAAACTGTCGTTTTTCAATCCACTGTCGTCTGGCTGCTGTCCTGCTAACTGAACTCCGTTCTTCCACAGCACTAGACCTAACAGGTGTTTTTGCCATCCTGAGCTTTCCTCAGAACTGGACATCACTGACCATCCACATCTTCATTCGCTCTGATGACAATAGACTTTCCCAGATTTTTTCTCTCTGTTGGCTTTCTTTTGTTGGGTTTTCTCAATACTTAATTCCAAGCCTTTTTTCTTTTCTGTATCCATTGTGAGGAATTCAATGAACATCTATGCCTGTATTGTCCAGCATGGTAACCACTAGCCAAATGTAGCTACAGAGCATTTGGAATGTAGTATTTGAATTAAGACATGCTAATAGTGTAAAACACACAACAGATTTCTGAGACTTATTACAAGCAACAGCTAAAATAATGTACTTACTTTGTTAGTAATATGAATATTGATTACTTGTTAAAATGATATTTTGAATATACTGTGTTAAAATATATTATTACAATTAATTTTTCTTCATATTTCTATTGGGCAATATGACACTATGCAATGAATACACTCAAATGTATCTCTAGCTCAGCCCTCTGTTTTAAATTCCAGACACTATAATTAATTGCAAACTTAACATTTTTATTAGGCTATCTGGGGGGCACTTCAAAATCTACAATGAAATATGAGATGTTCTCCCTTCAATACAATCCTGCTTTTAGTGACTGCTGCTCCCACCGTTTCTATATTTCCCTCTTCCCTTCTTCACAGGGCTTCCTGGTTCCAGATTGCAGACATGCAGAATATCCAGGTGGGAAGGCTATGTGTGCAGCCACTGTGCCTCTGCCTTCTCTGCAATAAAGTTGTTACGTGGACATCTGTGCAGATGAGAAGCTCTTTTCCTTATAAGGCAGCTCATTCCATTTTTGGACAGATCTATTAGAAAGTTCCCCAATCTATTGAACTAGAATTTGACTTCTTGGAATTTCTATTCATGATTTAATTCTGTGTCCTGAAGCCATACAAGCAAGTTTAATTTCTCTTCTACTTGTGAGAATTACTTAATATTTTGGTCACCCTCTCTGAAATTAAACATCTCTTGTTCCCTTAATGTGGTATCAAGTCCTCTTAATTCATTTTTGCCACTTACATTCAATGTAGTCTGTCTACCCATTAAGAATGTGGTTATCAAATGGTCTACCGATTTTAATAGGTTAGCCAAAGACTAGAAGGGACTCGTTCTCTGATTGTCTTAATTTCTGTACCTCTGCTGATATCACTTGGAAGAATATCCACTTACTTGGGAGTTACATCAAACAAAGATATTGGTTTGTATTCGATTCATGTAAATTCAGTATATCTTGGATACATGATGTAATTAAGCCAGGCCTCTTCTATCCTCTATTTTTATAGGTTTGTATGATATATATAACTTTGTGATTATACTTATGGGTAGCCATTTCACAAGCAAGACTATTCAGGCATTCTTGATTCTGATTCTCACACTTCCTGTGATTATTTTTGTCTTAGATTAACATTATCTAAAAAGTTGATTAGCAAACCTGTAATTTCATAGGAATTTTCATCAGTAAAAATGTATAAAGGACAGGATGGAAGTCAGAGCTCTGTTTTATACTATAAAAGTCTTCTAAGTTATGTCATCCTAGATTTATGGCATAGTCACTTAACCAACCCCCGGTCTCTGTGACAGTGCTTGGTAACATTTTTTTCGCGATTCCTTCAAATATTTCTTGGGCTCTGTTCTATCAGTTTTTTTCCTGAAACTCTAATTACATTTTCATGGACCATTTGGTACTGCCCCACTGCTCGTGGATTTTCTGCCCCCCCCAACTTTATCTTTCTGTGTTCTAATTTAGATCATTTCTATTGGCATTGGCATATTCTCAAGTTCACTAATGTATTCCTATCTGTGGTCACTGTACTTCACCTCTTACACCATTTTCATTTGTAGCATTTCCATTTGACTCCTATTTTCCATCTCTTTGCTGAAATTCTGAATAATTTCAACTGCATATTTGTTTAGGCACATGGCCAACCTTTCTTATTAAATGAGAGGTCAGCACACTTTCTTTTTGTAAAAGGCCAGATACTAAGTACTTTAGGCTACACAGGCTCTGTGGTTTTTCTCATAACTGCTCAACTCTGCCACTGTGGTACACAAGTAGCCATATATCGTCATAAATGAATGAGTGTGTCTGTGTTCAATAAAAATTTTTTTACAAAAACAGCCCTGGCTGGTGTGGCTCAGTAGGCTGAGTGCCAGCCTTCAAACGGAAAGGTCACTGGTTCGATTCCCAGTCAAGGCACATGCCTGGGTCGCAGGCCAGGTCCCCAGTAGGGGGCATGGGAGAGGCAACCACACATTGATGTTTCTCTCCCTCTCTTTCTCCCTCCCTTCTCTTCTCTTTAAAAATAAATAAATAAAACTTTAAAAAAATGTAAAAAAAATTATGAAAAGAAGCAGCAAGCTGGATTTGTCTCGAATGCTGACCCTTGATCTAGGCCCTTTAAAACATTAATTGTAGTTGTTGTAATGTTCTTGTCTGATAGGTTCTATTGTCTCTAAGTTGAGTTATCTTGACTACTTTATCTCTTGACAGTGACTGTTTTCCTTTTTCTTTTCGTTGTTTTTTGTCTTGTAATTTTTTGATTGAATGTCAGAGATGCTATGTTGAGACCAGAAGAGACTAAAGTAAATATTTACAAAAGGAATGTGTGCATCTCCTTTTGTTAGATCATTCATGGGAAGGATTACATCACTGTGGCAAATAATTTCAACTGCGTGTTTTTTTTAAGGAGTAGTTGTTCTGACTATGGTGGTCTTTAAAGTCCTTAGGTGGTCAGTTGCTTTTACTCATGCTTTGGAGAAGGAAGGTTGCCGAAGGCTTTCTTTCCATGTTCCTATTCTACCCTCAGCTTTCAGTACACCCCACAGAGGGGACTCTTGTCTTATTTGACCCGGGCGATAGGACATTATTCAGAGTAGGCTTGTGGTGTGGATGGGGTGGTGGTTCTCTCAGGTGACGGTGCTGCAATTAACTTCTGTTTGAGTATTTTTATTTCTTTTTAAAAATTATTTCATGATCTAAGTATTTTGACATATTTTCATTTGTAGTTACCTCATTGTCCTCAATTCTCATACTAGTGGCTTTAAGAAAGCAAAAATAAGTATGATTTTGGATCTTACGTTTTAAGGGAAGAAATGCTGGCTCCAGTAATTGTTGTTTTCTCTACAGATTCTGATGAATATCATATAATTGGTTCAATAATATTTTATGCACCCTTGCCAGGAGTTAATGTCAAGATAACCTATCAGTTTTGTGTCTCTTTCATGTACTCTAGGGTATAAAGTGATGAATGTAACCACATACTTAAATTTACTTTTAAACTTTCTTCACCAGATTTGGCCTAAGTTCTCCTCTTTTAATATATATATTCTTTACTTCCCAATTCCAAAATCATGGTAACTTACATTGTTACCATAGGCAACTACATCTTAAAATTTATTCATTGAACAAGGGTTTCTTTAGTGCCTATGTATCAAGTTTTCAGTTTAAAGCTTGAGAAACAGGCTTGAATAAAATTCAGCCCCAGCCTTTAGGAAGCTCGCAGTCTAGATGCTAAGGCAGACATATAACAAATATTACTGTTTAGGCAGGAGAATGTGATAAAAGCAATCACGAGGGAATGGCTGGTAAACTATACATAGGAGTTGGGACGGAGATTCGAGAAGGTTTCAGAGAGTTGGTGATATTCTTAAAAAGTCTTTTAAAAGGTAAAGAATTTCAATTGATACATGAACCAGGAAAGGACATTCCAGATCCTGTAAAACCAGATTCAGAGCTCTCAGTTTTAATCCTCACACCTACATTTGCCTAAATTCTAGGAATGGTGGAACACGGGGCATACAGTGGCGAGGGATGCGGCTGGAGAGGGAACTGGGGTCAGGCTGTGAAGGTCATGCTTGCTCATTTAGGAATTTGGACATCACCCTATAGGTATCAGGATTAATGGAATGATTTAAGATAGTGGAATCACATGATCAAACTTACATTTTTCAAAGTGCTCTTTGTCTGTGTGAATGTACTGAGCCCATGAAGTCTATTGTTTGGGCTCTGTGGGCACAGAGCTGAAAGCCCACAAGCCTTCCAAGGGCCCTCAAGTTGTTTGAGACGGGAGGGGTGGAGAGGAGGGGGAAAATATTAGCTTCAGGGTGGGAAAGCTGCCAAGTCAAAATAAAAATTAGTTGAATTAAATGTGTATAAATTATGTTCACTGCTTAACTACAGCTCAACGAAACTCTAAACTCTAGAATAGTTTAATACAAATAAAGGAAATGGTGTGCTGAATGCGCAAAACTTGTAGAGCACAATAATACAGCAATTTCCCTTTAGGCTTCCCCGCCCCTTCAAAGCCATTCTGTGGAGCTAATTCTTTCGCTTCTTGTGGAAAGTGCTGAGGCTTCTTTGGTAACTAAAGTTATTACGGTCAGCCTACTTCCCCAAACAGTCTTAGTTCAGTAACTAAAATGCCCCATCCCATCAATAATCAAAACCACATACTTAAAGTTAATGGTTCTTTTCCCTTGCTTTAGGACTTTCTTGGGACATTGGCTTGTATAGAAATGTTACCGGGCTAAACCGGTTTCAATTACTCAGCCAAAGGCAACTCCGAGATGATATTATGAGGAGAAACTTTATTGTGAACCAGAAAGCAAAGGCATACCAGGGATCCCTCCCGAAGCAGCTTGTCCCCCGCAAAAGGATCTATTCAAGGAGATCATGCATGAACATCAAGGTGAACTTTATCATTGCATGTATAGGTGGGGGCATTCCTGAGCAAGCACAGTTTGAAAACCTGGCTCTTCCTACATGCCATGTTCAAAAATGGTGGAAAACCTCTGCTGCTGGGAGGAGATTTTGGTGTGATAAGGGGGGTATAATGAGCTGTGTTCATGAGGAGGTCACGAGATGGACCTCCAAGCTGCTCTGGCTGGCTTCAGATGACTTCAGCCACATCCAGCCCCTGGTCCTGCAAATTATCTGGGCTTGTTCTTGAAAAACAGCTCTGGCAACCATCAGTGAAAGGTATGCCATAGGTATGAAGGGAAGTTTAACTAATTCAGTCTCAGCCTTTCTGTTAAACTCTTAGCAAATGACCGGGTACGGCTACACCAATGTTCTAAAATCCAGGGTGGTCTAAGTGGGTCTACAGGCTAATCTAAGCAAGGTTATGAATTCTAAATAAAAGTCTATGCTAGGCTGTATGTATAGGTTACGTTAAAGAAAGAGGTTTGATTTGTTTCTTCTGTATTCAATTATTAGGGGCTTTAATCATTTTTTTGGACTCATTAACTGCCTCTGAATCTTCTAAGGTTGATGCAGGTATTGGGGAAAGAGGGTGGGATGACTGGGTAGGGGTCAGGAAGAGATTGGTCAAAAATGGAAATGTATAAAATGGTCAAAATTATGCAGGCCGTAAGGAGGTGTAGAGCTTGGTAGCTTTGACTTGAGAGTGGGAGGAAAAGAAGCATTTGGAATGACATCTGGCTCCCATGGTGCATCTAACTGGACTAGGCTTTGAGTTCATTGATTCAAGAAACATTAACTGCCTACCTTATATTTAGATCCATATGAAGAAGCCATTTCCAGTCCTAGAACAGCTCCAAGACTATTGGGGAGAGCAGTAAACACACAACTAAAACTGCCTGGGAGGAAGATTATAACAACGTTGTGCCTTGGAGATTCTGGGAGCAGAGAGGTACCGCCATGCAGCTTGGAGTAACCTGGAGAGAGGTGCCCTTTGGAAATGTAGACTAGCCGGTCTTAGTTTGGGAAACATTGATCATGGTGCCCATAAAGATGTGAAAATGGGGTTGGGTGTATAGATCTAGGGCTATGGAAAAGGTCCATTTAATATAGACATTTAGGAGTTATCGGCACAGAGATATAAGCAGAAATAGATGAGGAAGATAATCTTGGGAGAGTGTTAACTCTCTGGTGAATGTTCATGAGATGCACAATGGAGGCCTAGGGAATATGTAACAAATGAAGAAAAGCTGAAGAAGGATGCTGGGGAGAACTGGGCAGAGGAGTAGGAGGAGGACCCAGGGAGAGAGGAATCCTAGAGGCCAACAGAGAAGAACTTTCCAGGGAGGAGCGAATAGTTATTACCATAAATGCTGCAAGAAGCTCAGATGCCAGGTAGAGGAAGCAGCCCGGTGACTGGGTCAGAGAGATCTGGATTTCCCCTAGCCTCCACTTACAACCTGTTGACTTTGGGCAAGTTATCTAACCATTTAGCACTAAACTATGGGGTTTTGTGTGCATTTTCTAGTTCTTCCCTAAAGCGCAGGGTACTGATTCTTCCATCACAAGAGCCTTATTCATGATTTGTGCTGGAATCTACCAAAGAGTGTGTCCAGGGACAGTTCTCTTCCCTGACATCTGCATCTTTAGTCTCAGCATCTCCTTCCACATCACTTGAATCATTTAATTCCTGACATCCTTTCAGTGTGAATCCTTCCTCTCCCTGCTCTACTCTCTGGGTTCCCCCTCTCCTGCAATTCAAGGAGCCACATTCGAGGCTCCTGGAATGCGGAGCTGTGCACAGACGTTTTCATCCGATGGGTGCTTGACTGCTGTTCAGATGGTGTCTCTGAGCAGATGTTCTGTTGTGTACTTCCCTCCTTCCCCACTGTTGTGTTTTCTATGCAAACACCAGATTGCACTGCTGCTTCTTTCTTCCTGGAGAAAACCCAATTCACGATGGTGATGGAGGAAGTTATGCTTTCAGCCTCTTGGAGATGGTTTGTGGTGCAAAGGCGTAGCAGAGCACAGCGACAGATTTAAAAAAGGCTTAGGAACTGCAATTTCATGCCATGAGTTGACCTACTCATGACCTGCTGTCTCTGGCATTTCTTCCATCCAGCCAGTGTTCTGCAAGAACATTTCTTTTCTCTACTTCCTTAGCCTTGCCCTGTGTTCCCATGTGCCTCCCTTGGTCTTTTGTAATTGTGCACCCTCACGTGAGTCTTCCCAACATGCGGGTTACCTCCTGACAACATGTGGGGTTAGGAGATGGAGTCAAAGACTCCATGGAATCATTGTGCTTTATCATAATAGCTGAAAAACCTTGGTAGAAATGGGGAAGGAAGCAGGGTTGCCTGCTGGGCAGGCCTCCAGGGTGGTGAACTGTCCCCACGAGGATCAATGGTGACATTATAATGGCCTGTCTTTCCTCTCCATTTCTCTTGCTTGTGAACCTCTTTTTGATTGCTTACTGAACATGTGGTTGTAGCAAGGGATCCAGGGCTATGGAAGACAACCCTCTGCTGTTAAGAAGGATGCTCTTTTCCCTTGCCTCCTGATTTCCCTTTGGGAATTTATGATTGGCAAAAGCTTTTCATTTCTATATTTATTCCATTGATGGCAAGGAGGCACTGGTAGTCCTTCATGTGATAGAGCTAGTTGCATTCACCTGTCTCTGGCCATCTCTCCTTATTAGAAATAGCAGTCTTGATGAAGCTGCCCACAGTCCCCACCCAGACTGCTATGGACAGGATGCACTCCTGTGCAGTTTGAATGTTTAACAGAGCCCTGGAGAGTTAGGGAAAGATTCCAGAGACAGTGGTGACAGAGTCAGGGGAGCTGAAGGAGAGGAAAGGGCTGGAGTGACTCACTAACTGACCAATCTAAATTTTCATTTGTATCAAGACAAGGCAAGCAAATGGTGAAAGGCAGGTGTGCACTCAGACCTGGGAGCGCTTAATGCCCCCAGTAGGGAGTGCATTTTACCATTCAGGCTTCCTTCACTTCACATAGCGATCATGTTCTGAAAATTTATATATCACATTTTTTCTTTTAAAGAAGTCAGCAATGCATTTATTTATAAAGTGAAGAGTACATTGCAGGAAAAAGTACGACCTTTACAGCCGACCCACCTGAATCAAACCATGACTTTGCCACCTTATTCATTCATTTAATCAGCCATTCATTCATTCCAAATAATCTATCATGAGCATTCACTGTCCCAGGCATAATTCCAAGAATAAGGGAGATGACACTAGTCAATTTTCTGTGTCAACCTGGATAATTTAGTAACTTGTCTCAGCCTCAAGTTCTCATCTATAAAATATGACTATTACTTACCATGCAGGTTGTCATGAAGGTTGAGTAAGGACAGGACAATTTGGCATATATCAATTTTCTTTATTGAGGATTATGATTATGTTAGTGATATCCCATATTTCGCATATTACAAACTTTTTTTAAAAAAAGTGAAGCCTACCTATTTAGAATGACTTATAATATTATTCCTATAAATGTTTTCCCAAAGTAAATATTTATCTCCCACTAATAGTCTTGACTTCTACTCACTCGAGCTCATTGCAATAGAGATTTCAAGAATCAGCTTAAGTTCTCAATGTTAGAGCTTTAACATTGAACTTGGCTTTCTTCTCTACAGAAGAGCTCTAAAGAGCACATGCTTGGAAGTCCCCAGGCTGCACTTAATCTTAGCTTTGACAGAAAATAACCTGGAATCACTTGTTTTGCTTTTCTCTGCACTCCCTTTCTCTAACTATAAAATGGTTATAATAATAATCTCCTTACTTCATTTTATAGTAATTTTGTAGAGATTAAATGCAATTAATGATATGCTAGCATTTTAATATTTTGTATAGTTTTTTATTTTCTTATAAGTACTGCATGCTAACTGGTTGAAAGGGAAGAATGAGAATAACTAGGCATGACTTGCTTAGTTCTTGATCTTCTTAGAAATCTTCTTAGAAATTATCATATTTTCTTATCTTTTGCAAATTTGTACACTTAGATGTCTATTCTGAATAACAAGCAATGGTAATGGTGGATCCAGGTTTAAAAAATGTGTGTTTGCCAACATTTAAATTTACAAACTAGATACATTTGAGGCTAAATGTTTATATTAGGAATTATTTTATTTTACAAAAGTAGTTTTGTTTGACTTTCTCAAACTAGTAGGAGCCAACAGCAGTGCATTTTAAGCATATTTAACATTTTAGAGCTGCTATTGCACAATTGGAAATATTAATAGTAATATTTATATAGTAATAGCAGAGCACATAGTAATATTTGGATTTTGTTAATACCCAGCTCGATGTACTCTGTGACGGGACCGAACTGTCCCTGTACTTACACAAACCCCTACTGAGTCTGTTGTTCTATGTTTAGTTTGGGGCTTTGGTTTGATGGTTGATTTTGAATGAATTCAAAAGAAATCATTATAGCTAGGAGGTCTAGAAGGAAAATATGTTGAACACGTTCTAAACTATAATGATTCAATTCACAGGCCTACTCTCAGTGCCTGTTGTGAGTACTTGGTCCTCTGCTAGGAGAGGTACATGCAGGATGGCTTCACTGAGGAGGTGACTTTTGAACTGAATCTTGAAAATTGCATAGGGGTTGACCATGTAAAAAAGGAGTCGAAGGAAAAACAAGGTACAGAGGACTGTGCGACCAATTAGAAGAAGGATGATCAGCACGGGCAGCTGGTTTGCGTGCAGGCAGCAGTAGAGCAGCTCTGATGGAAGAGGCCACAGAGATGGTCAGGAGACCGACTGGGGAGGAGCTCTCCTGCCATGTTGTAACCTCACTGCAATGCAGCCCTTACAATGCACATCAGCTCCTTCTCCTCCGGACATTGGCTCTATGAATTATCTCACTGAGCCCACGAGGCAAGGGCTGTTTTGTTATTATGCTAAACATCGCACTCTTAGGCCCAGTGTGCTGATAAGCTAAGGTACACAAAACACTCTTCTGCTTGCGGGGGGTTAGGATGAATGTGTCCCACCCACTAGTTTCCTGTAAAGATAAACCAGATGGATTCTTTTTTTTTTTTTTTTTCCTGAAGGGCTTGCTGTTGCCTTAGTGAGTACAGCAGTTACAGAGTTATTAAAAAGTTATCACAAAATTATATACATTGGGGTTGAGAAAGCACTTGATCTCTAAGAATATACAGCCTGATAAAGCCAGTCAGTTTGGAGTTAGGGAGCTCAGAGGGATGTGGGTATTGGGGTCAAGGGATGGGTTAGGATAGTGGGCATGGACTGATTAGGTTCTCTGAATGGAAACTTAGTGACAGGGACCAGGAATGATAGAAAACCCAGGAGCTTAAGACCAGGACACTGAATTTAATTTTGAAAGCGCTTGGAGATAGAATAAACTGTAAATGCTCATTTTTGCCGTGCAGCAGAAACTTCTTTGGTAGGAGCCATCTGGAGAGTCGAAGTCAAAGATGGGCATGAAGCTGCAAGACCTGGAGGCCTGAGCTTGCCTAAGATTGGAGCAATACTAACGAAAAGTGTTTCGAGAAAAGTCAGAGGTTGTTGGCCGCCGCAGTTGGAGGCAGAATGAACACGGGGAGCAGAGTAAAGTGGAATCCGGGAGGACTCCTGGGCTCCGTGGCCTCCAGGACCCAGCAGGGAATGGCACTGCTCAATGCTTTCTTGTTGTTAATCATTTTTCTCATTTTCTCTAGTTGTTAACCCTGGGACCATACTAATCAACTCCTCATTGCCCTGCCCGTGGCTTACATGGTTCCTTGGTTATTACATCTGAGTTTAATCATTGTCCAAACTGAGCTCCATGTCTTCCTTGCAATTTCACCCCTGATTCAGCTTGTGTTTTGCCAGGAAATGTAGCTGTGTGGAAATGGAAAGAATATATTTAGAGAGAGGAGAGTTAAGAAGGGAAAGCCTGGTCTAGAAGAGTGAGATGCATGGGAAATTTTTTTCCCCCCTGATGCCTAAGACAGTAATGGAAAAACTCTGAAAAATAAAGAAAAATCAATGCTTCCCATGGCTTGCTGTATTTTCTCTTTTTCTCAATGCATAATGAAGAAGGTAGAGAGGTAAACTGGTCTTCAGAAAAGAAATTAAATCAAAAGCATCAGCATGCAGTCAACTCGACATTGAAGTAGCAATTGTCTGGAAGTCATGTTGGGCTTCCACTCCCACCTTTCTCTGCACAGGCTCCTTCACTCTAGGGCTCCCTCATGGGCCAGACACAGAGTGAGGAGGAGGCAGGACCAAGTCAATCACAGGTTCTTCAATTACCAGCAACTGTCTCTGCTGGCCAGCATCAACTGATGCTGGAAGACACCACAGGCATTATGGGGATCTCTCCGCTCTCTACCATTGTTTAATTCGGAGATGCCAAAGATTAAGATGAGCTCTTTAAAGACCAGCTCTCAAAATCCTAGGGGACCTTATGAATAGTTATGGGAATTTTCCCCCAGAAAGTGCTGTCAGATATTTTGATGCCGTGTGGAATACCTCACTCTAGAGAATGGAGTATTTTTTTAATCATTATACAAACATCCCATTATTTTCCCCATCTTTAAAATCAATAAACATATATACATTTACCCCCATCTTCCACATGATTAGCCATCTCCTTTAGTTCCTTTAAGAGCAAATCTCCTCAAAAAATTGTCTATGATATATACTGTCCCCAATTTTTTTAACTCCTATTCTCCTTTGAGTCCACCCCATTAGACTTTCTCCTACACCATTACGATAAAAATGCTCTTGACAAGATCACCACGAACCCCTGTTTGATAAATCCTATAATCACTTCCTAGTGCTCACCCTGCGAGACTTATTAGCTACATTCTCTACAACTGTTGGCCTCTCCCCACTGGACACACTTTCTTAGTTTGGCTCTGAGTCTTCACCCAATATCACAAGCTACTGCTCCTTCTCAGTCTTCATCCTTCATTCCTTCTTATCTCCCTCTGACTTCTTAACATTGGAGGGCTGTGGGGCTTGGCACTTAGACCTTTTTGCCACTCCTTCACTTATTTCTTTATGATTTTTTTCAATTGCATGGTTTCATACACCACATCAAAACTATGACTTACAAATTTATTCTCAAGCCCAGACCTCCTCCCTGAATTTCAGACTTATATAACCACTGACTATGCAATACTCCCACTTGGAATGTTTAATAGAAATTTCAGACTTAATATGTTCAAAACTAAACTCCCGATCTTTCCTGCTAATCTGGCTCCTCCTGAAGCTTCCTCTTCTCGGTTAGTGCCAAGACAGTAGTCCTCCTGTTAGCTCCTCTCTTACAGAGCCCTCACCTAGCCATCAACAAATCCTACTGACTCTACTTTTGAAATGTATTCAACATCGGGTCACTCTCACCCGCACCTCTGCTGCTATTCTGGCCCAAGCCGTTATCCTGGGTCTGGGTTATTGTATACAATTTATTCTTTGAATAGCAGAGAACAGTCATGTCCAGGTGGGATTATTGCATGTGTATTTTATAATTATCCTTCTGATATTGAATTTTAACTTTGTGTTATGGTAAAATCTGATTTCCTCATTTCATTCAATGATTATTGAGGTTTACTATGTTTCAGATGTGAGGGTTTTATTAATGTATAAAGCAGACAAACTTCTCCTTGGAACTTATATTCTAAAATGAGGAGAGAAACAGTTAATGTAATTGGGGAGTCAGAATTTCAGAAGGAGGTAAGTGTTATGTAAATCCAGAAACCAGGTAAATGATACTTACCATGCTGTGTATGAATGTGCATGTACACATGTATGTGGTATGTAAGTGTGTTATACTTGTTATGGTAGAAATAAGGTAGAGTTTTAAATAGAATGGTCAGAGAAAGCCATCCCCAAAACATGAGATTTAGGTATATTTTGGAGGAGAAAGGGGATTGTTCTCTGGTGAAGAATGTTCTGGCTGAAGGGAGCATCCGGTGCAGAAGCTCTGAGACAAGATCATGCTGAACCACAGACGTGGTCACTGGCGTGTCTGAATGGCCAGTGTGGCTATGAGGAGTGACTGAAGGGGAGAGGTAGGAGAGACCAGAGAGAATAGGAGTACCACTTGGGTATTGGAGAGGGGACTCATGATCTTCATTTATTTTTACTTATCTTCATAAAAGAGTTATTTGCTCAGAGAAATTGTTTGCACAAATGGCTTTATTTTGACCTCCGGGAATAATTAGATAATTCCAATAGCATGGGATTTTTTTTTGGATTCTTGTGAAGACTTTGGCAATCAGTGTTAATCACTTAAGCAGATTAATGATTTAATCAGTGTTAAGGAAACTCAAGATTTTGCTCTTTTAATCTGAACTTTATACAAGAACCATTCACTTATTTAGTCAACAAATGATTAGTTTTTTCCTTCAAAATTATTTATGTAAACATTCTTAGGCTGATTTCTAGGAGATTTAGACAAATCAACATGCAGTCGTCTTTGCTTGGTCATTTTGCCTTGGAAACCTAAGTACTGCAGCTCTCATCTTCATGCCAGCAGATTAGTATCCGAATCCCACTCGAACAAGCCGATGCTTCTTGTTTATACTGGAATTAATCACTGCACTGCTTAAATTTTTATGAATTTTATATTGCAACTTATCAGATAATTGAAAATAAGTCCCAGATTTCCCTGAGTCATACCTTCTCTGGGCCTTGCCTTCTGGATCTTTCTGTCATTCCTCACATTCCTCAAGTACCTGGTGTTTCAGATCGCTTGCCATTTAGTCCACCCTCACTCAGACAAGGCCATTGTTATTCTTGTATTTCTATGTAAGAATAATTCTTGGTTTGTAATTTGAATTTTTACTTTTTTTGGTAAGTTAAACTCTGACAGTGGTTATGGACAAAAAGGTGATGAAAACAAATCAATGAAATCCTGGAGTCAATGGTCACATCATGTATCTTGACACATTATGGAAAGAGTTTCCTTTTCTTGCAAAAAAAAAAAAGTTCTATAATAGATCTTCCTTAGCTCTGGTGAACTTCAACTTAATTTATTGTATGTACTTTCTCAATCTGTTCAATATCCTAGTAATCAAACTTGCCATGCGTTTCTATTTAAATTCAATTTAAATGGTATTAAAATGAGTTTACATTTAGTTCTGTCTGTGTTTATAACTAGCGTGACTCCTGGTGCCAAGCAAGTGCCCAGTGTATTGCAAATGCAAATAAGTTAGGTGTCCCGCTAGTTGAATGTCTTATCTGAGACATGAGTGAAGTTAGGGTGGACCTGATGAGGCATAGCACTTTCCGTTCTATTTTTGCCCTGGTGATAAATATCACTTTCCCTGAGTGTCATGAGAATTTGTTTCTGTTTTGGAAAAATCCTTGATTTATTGAAAAGTGAAATTGGCAGAAGAAGCTCTGAAGCTATATATTAAAGCATCCACCCACTCACTCAAACTTCTACCCAACCAAGTTTTATTTTACACTTGGGAAGGTCTTCTAACACGACAAGGTGTATTTCTGCTTTGGACTATCTTTTAGATCCTTTGAAACCCCATCTACAATTCAAGGTAGAGCTAAGAATTATTTTGATATGAAGTTTTTCTTAGCCTTCAGCCAGAGTAGCATTTTCTTCAAGTGCCAAGATCCACCGTAACACCTCACCTACATCATCGATCCCGCTGAGTTGGTGTCACAGTTTGGTGCATCTGTGAGTGATCAGATTGTCATTCCTGAGTCCTACTCCACACGGAAGCATCCGGTAGACATTTCTCTCCTTTTTCTTGACTGTTGTGAACCCCAACTGTCTCCCTGTGGTAGGATGCATTATCATGTGAGCTACCATGACAGACCCTGCTTCTGACTGCAGAGGCCTAAAAGGTGGAAAATACTTTTCTCTTGCTCCCAACCCTGGGGCATGGACACATAACTAATTAGCTGATAGCACAGTCCTACCTAGAACCTTAATGTGTAGCCTTGCAGCCCATCACCAGGGGCTGGGAGAACTGATTCCAGCCGTGTGTGGTGATAGGAGCCGTTGTCTGGTGGGGCTCACGGCTCTGGTTCAGCAGTGGCCCCCAGTGTCCAATGGTGACATCAGTAATGTTTCGTGCAGACCGTGATCTTGCCTCTGATTCTGGTTTCTGCCCATTTTCTGGGCCTGGCTTTTCGCTTACATGTCAAGGCTATAAACTACCTATTACTTTTCTAATAAACCATCATTTTTGTTTGCAACCAAGAACCTGAACTGGTGGAGGAGGAATCTTTGTTTTATTCCAATTTGATTGATTAATACATATTTATTGAGTGCCTGAGATCATGCTGGATCTGTGGGAGCCAGTGGGGAATCGGCAGGCCGCATCATTTCATTCGGTGAGCTGTCAGGTTAAATCCGAGAGTGCGAGATTCTGGGCCGAGCTTTGGAACAGTCTTTCTTCCCTCACCCTGCTTTTTCCTGAATATAGGACCTCAGTATAGACTTTCAGCAGCCTGCAGGTTGACTTGTTGCCTCTTTAACTTTCGCAGGGTTTCGGTGTTCAGGTATACTAGAATCTCAAGCCCGAGAACCTTCCTGGACACTTGGAGCCATGAAAGGATTTTTAATTCAGAAGGGGCATAACTGGGTAGATCACTCGCTCTTGCAGTGTGACCTGCAGTGGCTGCTTTGGTACTTAATGCAAGTATCAGGGACCCAGGTGCAGAGGAGAGAGGGTGGCAGGAGGTGATTTCTCCTTATTACAGTTTTTCTGGGTCCTGGTCTTGTCAGGGAACTCTGAGCACAGAAGCGCAGGCGCGGGAGCCGAGGAGGCCCTGTGTGCCCTGTCACCAGCCTCTCGGTGTCCAGACGCGCCTTGGGTCTAGAACACGCCCTGAGGTTTCCTGGTGGTTCCGTTGCTCTGCCACCTCCTGTCTGGGTTCCCCTGGCCCTGGCAGAGCCGTGTGTGTGCTGTGCGTGTGCATGACATGTGAGGTGCTGCCGAGAAGGTCCTGTCCAAACAGCACTCTGCCATGAGGAGTGCAGGTGGCAGCTCTGGGAACAATGAGAGAGACGGGGAGTGCCTTTGAACTTCCTGGGGACTGTTAGCCAAAAGGATGCTGGGTGATTTCTGTGTGACCCTTGACCTCAAACATTACTCTAGGTTCTGCCCAGGAGCCTTCCATGCCTCAGTTTACACCAAACTATTTAAATGACTGAAGCCTCCCCATGCCCCAAGCACACAGCCTGGATTTCAAAACTGGAACAAAGGGACATTTGTTCTCTCCCCTGGGTGGCTACAGAGCATTTTCAAAAACATTCGGAGACAAATTATGTTGATTTGACTTAGGATAAAATCAATGGGCTGTTTTTCTGAGAAAGATGAGAGGCCATCACTTCATTACACACCCCCTACATCTGCTTTGGAAACAGACCGTCTGTGAGAACGTCACCCCTTGTGTTCATTAGCAGCACTTCTGGGGCTGTTCCTATTAAACTGTTTTGAGGTCAACATGAAATGCCAACTGGAATGTAGCAAAAAGATATCAAAATAGAATAGCCCTCTTTGTGATCATTAAGACGATGTTTAAAAGGGAGAAATCTATACTATTGACCCAACTTTGATATTTTCTGCTTCAGTTTCGGGTCGTCACCACAAATCTCAGTTACTAAACTCATTACGTGTTGAAGAGGCTCCCTAAGCTGTGTGATTAATAATCCTCTTCTGAATTGAGGCATCACTAATAGGGCATTATAATCTCTGGTGCATGAGAAATATAGTCATCAGGGCCAGCTAATGTCTGCAGCCTGGGACAGCGACTTCTGCGTCAGCCCCTTCTGACCTGTTCTTGGATCCTGGATCTCTTACGACTTAAGTGATGCTGAATAACAAATTAGCACTGCTGATAGCATTATGGATCTTTGTTCCTTATGGGTTTTAGATAGAGGCCCCCGAGAAGGCTTGTCATCGACTGGGGGTGTTGCTGGGTGGGCGTTCTTAGATCATAAGCGACTCTGTGTGGCTCTGCTGTCACCACTCATGTCCTCCCATAAATATTTTAACCTGGAAGTGACAACATCTAACTTATAACAACAACAAGGACAGTAGCAGTAACTACTGTTTTTCTGTATAATTATGTACTTACACTTAAATGGTCCCCCGATTCTGTGTATGGGAGCTTACTCTCTGAAATCCAGGCCGCATTATTACATTACAATATTCCATGGCTTGTGTGGTATCTCTTAAATGAGTTAGACCTCTACTGAAGATTCTGTTTGAGCCGGGAAAACTAGAATTTAGATAGATTGAAGTGGGAGGACTTGCAGAATTTCTCACTGCTGTATCCTCTCAAATTTAGACTTTGAAAATGGGAAGTCGGTTCTTTGATGCTGGTTCTCTGTTTAGAAGTAGGATAGGACTTCTGGGTGCCTCAGAATGCAGGCTGCTTCCTGTAAGCAGGTTACCAATGTATGTGCTTTGGTGGGGTTTTGCTTGATTCTTGGCAAAAAAAAATATTCTTGATGTTATAAATTTTCCTCGAAGTATACAATAGATTATTAAAGAAAAGATTTTGGTTTCCCCATTGGGCTAGGACTTTAGAAATGGTGACTTTTTTTTTAAGATTTTATTTATTTATTTTTAGAGAGAGGGGGAGGGAGGGAGAAAAAGAGGGAGAGAAATGTCGATGTGCGGTTGCCTTTCTCAAGCCCCCTACTGGGGAACTGGCCTGCAACCCAGGCATGTGCCTTGACTGGGAATCAAACTGGTGACCCTTTGGTTCACAGGCCCGTGCTCAATCCACTGAGCTACACCAGCTGGGGGAAACCATGACTTTTTGAAGCCAGTGTAGTCAGGCCTGCAGTTTCAGGAAAGACTAGAAGAGAACGGTAATTTGGGCTGCTGTTCCATGTACTCTTGGAAATTGTCTTAAGAAACTGTCTTTAGGATAAATGGCCTCTTTGGAAGTCCTAGTCTTTATTTTATTAATGATGAAAAAAATAAAGAAAATAGAAATATCCTTATATTATAGATGAGGAGACTGAGTCTTAGTTGGGATAAGTACCATTCTCGCAACAAGACAACTGAGAAAAAGCAAAGGTGGGCTTGGGGGACCCAAGTTAATCTGACCACAAGGCTCGGCCTGCATATGTGATGATGATATTTCATGGCTGAGAAGAGAGGCTCAAACTTGGCCTGATCCAAAAGAGAACCCCACCTTTCTCCCCTCACCTCATTTTCCAACAGTCTCGTATACAGCACACCACATGAGTAGGTTATTTGCTGTAGTCACTGTGGTCACGGCAGGGACCAGGATGCTGCCAAACAGGGAGCCGTGTCAATGGGATGTCAGACCGATGTGTTTCCTAGGGACCAAAGCTCTGCAGCTCCAACAGTGTTTTTTGGCAAGGAGAGAAGTCAACCTTGTAGTGTTTCCTGGCTCAGTCGGCGCTCAATGAATGTTTGTTAAAATGAAGAGAAGGCTCCAAGTTTGGTGAAAACCTTAGGAAGCTCTTCCATGTGCCTCGTGCTTTTGCTTTTCTAAGCACTTGCCTATCTATCATCTTATGTGAACTTCATTTAACACCTATGAAAATATCCCCGCTCTGCAGAGGAGAACCTAGTTTCCAGGAGACTTGAGGTTTTCTGTAGTTCACAGCAAAAGTCCGTGTTAAGTTGCGCCTGGGAATCAAGTATTAAAATTTGTGGTGTAGTGTGCTTCCCAAAAGAGTCTTAGTGGGTGCTTTATTAGTCAGGTTTCTTCAAAGAAGGAAAAAAAAATATATATGTTTAGCCAGATATCTGTGATCCAGTGAGGTTGACAGATAACATTAACCATTACAATATATCAAATCGCCTTACTATACTTGCTTTGGGATGCTGCTCTTACAGGTCCAGGAGGGTGAGCTGCCAATCCCCATGTATTTGGAGCCGAGGACATTGTTAAGTGGGTGTTAAAGTCGATTGGAGGCTGTGTTGATCAGTTCACGTGAGCTTACAGTTATAGTTCTAGCTTTCCATGTGGTCCCCAGCCCAGTTGCATTATATCATGTGGGCACATGTGAGGCAGACTCTCAAGGCCACCTCAGTTCTACTGTATTAGAACCTGCATTTTGACAAGATCCTCAGGGGACTTGGAAGTACGTTAAAATGTGAGAGGCACTGCCATTGTCCCATCCACTTAGAAGTGCCTGTCCCTGTTCCTTAACTAGGTGAAGAAAATGTATTGGGGTCCCGCTGCAGGCTGTTTTGCAATAGATTCTTCTGGGAATGTTCTCAGGTGAAAAAAGCAAACAAATGCTCTGTAAACAGTGTTTCTCAGCCTTGGCTGTGCACTGGAATTACTTGGAGAGTTTAAAAAGTAGTCTGATGCCTGGGACCCACTCCCTGATGACCCACTCCCTGGTGGTCTTAAGTCGGGTCTGGTTTGGGGGAAGTTTCTGACCTTTGCGGTTGAAAATAATCTGTAGCCAAGCTTGGAAACCACTTCTGTAAATGGAGCATGGGGGCCCTTCTTCGATGTCGCTTCATTTCTGAGTCAGATCAGAGGCAATCCTTTCGCCTGCTTATGTATCTATTTATTTATTTTTAACTCTGGAGTAACCTGCAGGATGTACACGGAACGTGGGCAGCTTGTGGAACTGTGGGGAAAAATGTTGAGAACCAGCATGAAGCACAGGGTGAACATGGGAGGCACAGCCAAAGGCAGTCTGATCTGCGTTCTTCTTTATGACCTGGTGCCCTTGTCCTGAGCACATTTCTTGTTTATTCCCAGTGGCAGGAAATATTAGCTGTGAAGTCAGGTATCATAAAATTTCCATCTGCGAGGAGCACACTGAAAGCTCTGGGTGCAGTTCCTGTTTTAATATGATGGATACCTCTTCTTCCCAGCCCTGAGTAATGGTGCCTCCCTCAAAGGTCACAGAGGTGGTGCCCATAACAGTCTCATCTCTTCTCTCCCACGCCGACATTTCCTTTTCTCCTTTCCTCGCTCCATCCCTCCCTTCTGCCTTCCTTCTCCAGTGAACACACGATTCTGAAGCACCTTCTGTATGCTTGAATATCACTTATCCTTGGCCCTTTGATTGTAAGTACGTTGTGCCTTTCCGAACCTTTTTCTTGTTCACTCACGTTCCTTTTAAAATGTTGGGTCTCAAACGCAATCCAGAACTTTAATGAAGGTCTGGAAAGGAGAGAGAGCGAGGGAAGTTTGACTTTCTCACACGGGACATTTGTTTTAGCTTGTGGACAACTTGGAGCCCTTGTTTATGTTTCCTTGTCCCCAGATTCAAATTTTATTCCTGTCTGTGGAGGTTTAGCAAATCTGCCTAACGTAGTAGAGTCTACAAATTTGACGAGCATGTTGTCGATTCTTTCATCTCAGGCATCAATAAAGATATTGAATAGGCAATAACAATATCGAGTCCTGTCGTGCTCTGGGACAAAGGCACGGGTGGCTCCAATAACACTTGTGATCCAGGCAATCCCGCTGATTAAACTCGTACTTTCTTCTTAGAGTCAGGGAAGCGCAGGGGGATTATAGTAACACGGAGAACTTCAATGTCGCTAGAACTGCTGTCAGCCAGTCCCCTCATCTCTCTGCTCTTTCAATGTATCAAGTGCTGCCCACCATTCTCCCTGGAGCCTTCTGTCTTTCGTTTTCATCTTCTTCCATTGACTTGGCTACTGAGGTCCAGAGTACGTTTGTGTCAAAACACCTGCATCTTGCCCTTGATACCTTAGGATTTCTGGCCATGACTATTTCTGCCATAGGTCTTACTCCTCCCCAATTCATCCAGCCCTTTGTATCCTAAAATTCTGTCCCTGCATTTCATCTGGAAGAAGCACAGGGTGCTGTTTTGACGTTGATGAGTGTACTGAGGCTTCTTTGCCAAAGACCAAGAGACGAGTGGGCTTTAATTATTTTAAATGCTTGAGATATAATTTTTTCTACCTATGTTGAGATACAAGATTAAAGGAACTTACTTTTGAGTTTTCCCATAACAGCTTCCTGATTGGGGTATAGAAGTCATTCTGGGAATATTTCCAAGGCAATGATTCTTCATTCTGAAATGTCAGGTAGTCAGCAGCCTGTGGCGAGGTCTCTTCTCAGTGCTTCCTCTTTGTTTGGCCTCAGATTATCCCTTGACTTAGAAATGAAATGCCAGTACAGTTAATAACGGAACTGGCGTGGAGACATAGAGTCATTTGTCTCCATAGAGTGAAACAAAAGTCCTTATCAACCCAAGCAAAAAAACGACAGTCCTTCTCCTGCAAAAGAACTTTTGTTTATCACTGCTCATCTAGGAAACTTTCAGTTTTTGCTTTAATCTAAACTACCCATTTGAAACACCGATGATAACTGGAAATAAAGACAAATGATGTGCAGCTCCCTACACTCTGAAATGGGCACCCTGCCTTGTCTCCGGGCCTGTAACTACACGTACTTATTCTCCTATCATAGGATATGAATGTCTTCTCTGTTCTCTGTGCATGAAATGCGTATTCCAGCCTCCACGACTTGTTACTCGTTCATTTTCATAACTGGAAAGCAGCCTCCCCGCTCACACCTCTGTAGCTACGTAAATGCTAGCCCCAGTCCCGCCTTCTCCATCATTCCCTCTTCTGATCATTGCCTCACCGGAGGAAACTTCCTCATCCTCCACAGCGTACTTTTCCTGACTCCCCTTTGCCAGACACTGCAACCTTCAGTGATGAGCTGGCGGTACAGTTGCTGTTCATTCATTCACTCCTTCATCAAGAAATTGTTATTGAGCACCTACTCTCAGCCGCGAATTGTAGTAGAATCCATGACTTAATGGTGACCAAAACCAGATGTGTACCTACCCTCACAGAACTTACAGTCTGGGGAAAGACACAGACACGAGAAACTGCAAATAGTATAAAATTAAAAACTACTTGCAATGCTTGTCCAAGAATAAATGCAGGGTACTTTGAGAGCATGTGTCGCCCCTGAAAAAGTAATTTTAGAGCTGAAATGGAAAGGATACTCAGAAGTTATTTAGGAAAGGTAGGGGAAAGGTCGAATATTCTTGCCACGGGCAACACAAAGTCCCAGCATGGAAACCAGAAGGTCAGTGTGATTCTGAGAGCAGGGCGTGAGTGCTGCGAGACAAGGCTGCCGGGCAGGTCGAGCTCAGGGAGCTTGTGTCTTGTGGACCTTGCAGGAAATTTTGGTCTTCAATCTAGAACCAATAGGAAACCATTATGAGTTTGGTTGGTAAGCAGGGCAGGGCCATGACCTTAGTTTTGTTTTGCAAATTTCACTCTGGGGCTATCTGAGAAAAGATTAGATGAAAGTTTTTGGAAGATCATTTGGTAAGTTACTGCTGTGATCCAGAGAAGGAAAAGTTGGCAGCTTCGGACAGGGTGATAGTGGGGGAGATGGAGCGGGTGGAAGGATGTAGGAGGCAGGATGGATAATACTCCGTGATGGCGTCGGGGTGGCGGTTGAGGAGAGCAAGAAACCCAGGATTGCTCCACGGGTCTGGCATGCACGGACTTGGAAGGGGATGTTATTCATGGAGAGGAGGAGATCATGGGCTTGGTCTCAATGCGGTCGAGTTCAGTGTACTTTTCAGTCACAGTGGAGCTCAACACGTGTGGGTCAGGCATGTTGAGGGCAGATATGGACTAGAGCTATCAACTGGGAAGCTTAGATGTGAAAAGGTAATTAAAGCTCTGGATGTGGGTAACAATGCCTGGAGACAGGGTGGGATGTCAGGCAGACGGGGGTACCCGAACACTGACGCTTCTGTTCTATTCCCTCTCTGTGCGTGCCTTTCATCACACTGAGCGCACACCTGGGCTCACTCACTGAGTTTAATTAATATTTACAAGATGCTGCACTGGTCTGTGGCTATTTTTATAATGCTTATTCACTGTTTTAAAACATTTTACTTAATTTTTACAAGTCACTATCTGCTATTTAGTAGTCTTTGTTGAACTCGTATAGCTTTCCCATAGTGTAGGCATGATTATTTCCATTTTAGAGATAAAGAAATCAAAACTCAGAGAGATTGAGCAAATATTTAACTCAGACAGCTAGGAAGCGCCAAAGCTGGATTAAAAACCAGTTTTTCTTTTTTTCAAGCATGCATCCTGAGCTCTTGTCTATCAAAGTCAACCAAAGGAGATCTCAGTAAATACTTGTTTGTTGAGTGATTGATGCAAAATAAATTAAATGTCTGAGAATTAGTAAATGTTACTGATTTTCCATTTTTTCTAATCACTAGCTGTGAAATAAGCCTCACACTCGGGTCCACCCAATGTAAGCTTTTGCCTCAGGATTTAGGACATTGTACAGGGAGCATGTCAGCTGTGGTCTGGCCAACGTAATGAAAAACAGGTGGTCCTGGGGCCTAAAACAGCTTAAAGAACACACAGACAACCATGTCCCTCTGTAGCTTTCACGAAAGACTCCCCAGTGCATGAGGCCAAGTGTATTTGAGCTAATGAAAATTCACAGGAAAAGAACATTATTTGGAAGTAGCAGGGTTGGGCTGGACAGAGGGGGGCAAATAATTGGGACAACTGTAATAGAACAATGATAAAATATTTAATAAAAAAAGAAAAGACTGGTGAAAGACTGGTAAAAGACAGAAAATAATGGAGAATGGTACTGAATTGGGAAAAGGGTAAGTGATATCAGTTGCCAGCCAGATTACCAGGAACATTAATCCCTTCAAGTTCATGAATGAAAAGCTATGAGGAGGTAACCCAGAGCAGTTACGTGCACTTGCCCCAAGGCCTTCCGGAGACGATGACTGAAGTGTTACCCTGTGCTCCTCGGAGACTCCAGGGGGAAGGTCTAACCCGGTGACTACTGGTTTCATTACAGTTGAGCAAGTAAAATGTTTGTACCTACTCTTTCTCCACCTTTTCATTGAATCCGTCCTGTTTTTAAAAGAATATAAAACACTTCTGTAAAAGTGCTGTAAACCTACCGCTGCCAGGATGACATGCTGTATAGTTCATTACTTATCTGATATTCTAAGAAGTGAGTCATGTACACACAGGTAAGTCTAGTATCCACCAAAGCAAAAGCAGGGACGCTGCAGCCCCTAGCTGTAGGGTCCCTGAGTTCTCATTCAGCTCCGGTTTGTCTTCCGTGCATGCATGAAGGAGTTCCTGAAGACAAGCGCTTGCTGGAAGAGACACGGAAATGCTGCCTGTTCCATGCCAGGACACCTTGACGGGGACCATCGGCAAAAGGGAAACTTTGGGTGTGATCAGTGAGTCTTCACTTCCGCAGACATCTCTGTCATACGTTACCTATTCTTTCCCTCCACGCTTCCTGGCTAGACTGTGTTATTTTTCTGGATGTGCAGTCTTGTAACAATCAGAGCCATATAGTGCATTGCCCAAAGGTGATTTTTAAAAGTCTAAAGAAGTCTATGAAACAGATGCTTTTACATCATAAGTCAGCAGTGTCTTTCTAAAAAAATGATGGCCAAGTGTGAACAAAGTGGTTATGGTGTTATAAAGATCCTTGTCTCGTACGTCTGTTTTAAGAAAGAATTATAGATGATTAAGTCCATTGTGCAACAGCCTTATCTTTACAATGATGGGAAACCAGAGCCTTGCTCCAAACTACATACATAGGTGGTGATAAGGACGGCATTACATCACCTGGATCCTATTCAAGGGCCTTTCAACTCCCACACATCCACCATTGTATTCATGGGAAACCTTCAAATGCCCCTCATCTGTTCAAGGGAAGAGGGTTGGCTTAGTGGGTGAGCATGGAGGAGGACTTTCATTAAAGGCAGGGAGGCAGTGGGAAGAGGGGTCTCTGTTCCGTGGCACAGGGGACACAGACTCTAGAGGCGCAAGTGAAGGCAGGGTGGAGTGGGAGCCCGTGGTCAGTGAGCCAGTTCTAATGGGGCGGAGCCAGGGTGTAGCACCACGAGTCTGAGGGATCAGGGAGCGACAATCACATTAATAGGTAATGCACGAGACAGAAATAACCTGGGGAGTTGCTTGGCGAACTTCTGTTGTCTGATGCCAGCTTTTCTGTGCTGGCTTGAGGCAGAAGGTGAGGGGCCCGCTCATTTAAAGGGCCAGGGTGGTACAGACAAGAATAAAGAAGATGTGTGCACACAGAAGGGAGTGTTGCGCTCACATTTCTTCCAGAAAAAGAGGTAATGGGATGAAGTGGAATAGGAACACAGGCTTTGGAGTCAACAGGCCTGGGTGAAACCTCAGCAGCCTTGCTTGTAAGATGCAGGGCTCTGAGCTGGTGACTGTACCTGTCTGCCCCTCCTTTGCTCCCATGTCCCGTGCAGACTGACGTTTACGGTGGCTGCCTGGGTGACTTCATGTAGTTGAACTCAGCGCCGAACCCAACACATACCAGGATTCAGCTTTGCAAATGTTTGTTTTTCTTCATACCTGTCTCCTTTTTCTCACCTCACTCTTGCCCTCTCTACGAATACCTTCTGTCTCTGAACCGTATGGTCCCAAAGAACAGGTAAGTAATGAAGCTGATCTCTCATATTAAGGAAACTCTCTGTAACTTTGAGTGACTGAACCATCAGTGGGTAAAGAAATGACAAAGGTATCAAAGCATTTACCCATGCGCAGGGCTGTGTGTGTGAGCACATGTGGGGATCTATGGATTGATTTATTCTTAAAGACCCTGCCTTGGGTGGAGAAACTCAGCATAACCTCAGCAGAGGTCACGGTGGCTCTGCCTTCACCCTCCCCCTTCCTGGCTCAAGAAGCCAACATGGGAATCCAAGGTTGTGCAGATTCTTCTAAAATCCCTTCACTTCCACCCCTGTGGTAGCCAGAATCTTCCTTCTGTCTCTCGCTCACTAAGTCTCTCTCACCTGAACGTTCCAGATTTCTCCATGACTTACTCATTTTCATTTTGCCATTCAACCCAGAATTATTGAAATTGAACGTGCATTATAAACCCAGTTATTGTATTGTATAAGGAACCCCCAGAAAAAAGATGAAATCCACATGGTTCTTATTTTCCAGAAGGAAAGTCAGGAACTTCATAATTCATTGTGATAGCAATTATGTTAATTTGTGGAAATGCTGTAACAAAGTAACACATGCTGAGGAGCCTAAGAAAAAAAAACAAAAAACGTATTGCCTGGCAGCTCTGGAGGCTACCAGTCTGAGGCCCAGGTGTTGGAGGGCCAGGTGCCTCTGAGGTTCCAGGGAAGGACCTGTTCCATGCCTCTCTCCTGCCTTCTGGTGGTTGCTGGCAATCTTTGATGTTCTTTGACTTCTGCAGCACTGCCCCTATGTCTGCCTTCCTCTTCATATGGCATTCTCCTGTGTGTGTGCCTCTTGTGTCTAAATTCCCCCTTTTTGTAAAGTCACTGGTCGTTTGGATCAGGAGCCACCCCTGCTCCATTATGACCTTAATGTAACCCAATACATCCACAACAATCCTTTTTCCAAAGAAGGTCCTGGGGCTTAGGCCGTCAACAGATGAATTTAAGAGAAATACTTCAACACACAATAATGCTTAATGACAATTAAGATAGAAACCCAGGGTTCTCTAGGGGAATTTCTCTGTTCTCTCTACTTTCCTAAATCCTAGATATTCCATAGGGTCCTCCTCCTCCCCAGACTCCTCCTTGGCTTCTGTACTCCACTGAGACCTTCCTCTCAGGCCCCCTCCTTGGGCAGGGGTCTTCGTCTATAAAAGTAGAGAACGTGCCTTCTCCTTCCCTTTTGACCACCCCAGCAGGGGTTCATCACCAGAGCCCCCATGCATGTAGGAGTTGGTGAACTGGTGGTTTTTCCACATGGAACAGAGAGTGGGGCCGCACACCAGCCTTCCTGGTCCTCACTTCTGCCTTCTAACTAGTCTGTATCCCGTGGCCCTGGACTCCTCTTAGTCATAAATGTGACAGGGAGGAGCTCAGGAGACACAGGCTCCTCCAGTACCCACCCCCACCCCTCTGCCCTGAGTGGCGACACTGAGGAAAGAATTGGGAAGAGGTGCCGGCCCCTGTCTCAGCATCTGGACTGCTCCCTGTGAATAAAGCTGCAGCGCAGTGGCAAATTATATCCCTCATTAATGAAGAAAGAGAACCTCGTCCGCTGTCCTAATGACATCCTTCAAAATCACAGGGTGTACACCCGACACTCGTGCTTTGAGCGGGAACATCAGCCCCAGGGACATGTTTACCGAGCTGTTAGCATTTTGACCTATAACACCAAACGAGAAGGAAAACCCCATATGCGTCTTCGCTTGCATCTGTAAGAGAATCTTAGAAAAAATAAGTAATTAATCTACATATATGATTTACATATTATGTAGAATATTGACTTTTACACAAACTTATGCTTCTCTGAACTTTTTAAATAAATGGTTGGCTTTCACGGACCTGAGTTTAGAGATCTCAGATGCTCCTAAGGCAGCAAAGCAGATGGTGCATTAATAATGGGGTAAAAGGAGGAATGGCTTCCCAATTCCAGTATATTCATTAATACACTTTAGACAGTTTAATTGCTTCCTGAAACACTAATTGAAAGAGGTTCATTTGCAAATGCCTAGGTTCTAATAATGTAAATCTGGCACCGTGCCAGAAAGTCCCCTTAAATACCATTAGAAGATGAAGTGTGGCATTTGAATAAAGGCAGCTACATTTTAAAACATAAAATCAGTACAGGGAAGCACAATGTATAACATTTTTCAGAGTGGGGAAAAGAAAGCACAGTAGGCGCTGAATCCTTCTGATATTGGGGTTTATGCAATACCAGCGTCATACGCAGGGGGCTTTGGGATGGCCAACATCTGGTGTATTCTGACTTCAGCGGCTCACAGCAGAATGTTCCCGTTTACATAAACTCATTTCCTCGAGGAGTAGCTATGGAATCTGTTATTTCAAGAGAATATGTGACTAAATGTTGTTACACCTTTGAAGGAAGGATTTTCCCCTTAGAATCATCCTGCTTACTGACCTTCCTTAAATTGTATTTCATGCCTTTATAGGCATATTGATTCTGCACACACTTCCTCAGTATTTACCAACCAAAAACTGTGAGCAGGGAGGCCAGGAATACATAAGGAGTTTGCTTCCATGTGAAAAAAATAAGCAAGTACAGACTGATCAGCACCTAGATTTTAGTAATGCGTCTCTTTGGGTAGAGTAACTATTCAATGAGCAAATGTGAATGTTGAATTATTGGCCGGGAAAGATATGAGTAAACTATATACAGTGATCAGAAGTTCCAAATCTTCCACCAATGGTTGGGACCTTTGATGATTTCTTTTTTTTTTTTTTTTAAAGATTTCATTTATTTATTTTAGAGAGAGGGGAAGGGAGGGAGACAGAGAGAGAGAGAAACAGCAATGTATGGTTGCCTCTCACATGGCCCTCACTGGGGACCCGGCCCGCAACCCAGGCATGTGCCCTGACGGGGAATCGAACCGGGACCCTCTGGTTCCCAGCCCGCGCTCAATCCACTGAGCTACACCAGCCAGGGCTGATGATTTCTTTACTTACGTGAAGCAGGAGCAAGGTGCGTTCCATGAATTGTCACTGATTAACCTCCAAGAGCTGAGGGTGGTTTGGTGCCCAAGATTGCTTTGGGAAGATTTGAAGTCTTCTTGGAGGAGAGACAGGTGCGGCCACAGTACAGACACCAGGCATGGCTTGCTGTCAGGAGTGGCATTGAACATGAAGGAGAAGGGCCTCCCAGGGCCTTTGTGATAAGGCAAAGGAGCCTGCTTTGTGTCAGGAGCCACTGGACGTTTCAGGGGGTGGGGAGAATAGCTTCCCTGAAAAAATAAGACATAATTTGTTGCTTTCAAATGATGGCTCAGTCCCGTTGCTTGCTCTCCAGGTGGGAATTGTTGCTCGAATTTCCACTTTAAGTTTTAGCAGTGGTAAAGACTAGCTGGCTTCTGATAGTATCCGTGTATTAAATGTACATAATTCTTGGAACATGCACTATTCTATGATTGTGCTTTTACATTTATTGTGCCTTTGATGCCAGTTTTAATTTGTTACATTTTTTTTAGAGGAGAGCATCTTTGAAGACAGAGATGATGACCTTAATCAGATATCATACACTGTAGGAGAACTTACTGCAAAATAACTTATCTTATGCTCTCTCACCTTCTTTTTTGATTGTTTGTTTTCACTTCTCTTTCTTTTGATTTTTATCTCAAGAAGTGATCACAAGTAGACATTTGGTAAATTTTGGTTGAATTGAATTGTACGGAAATGGAGATCAGTATTCTTTAGAATGAATCGGACAAAAATCAGCTGTACTTCAGCCCAGTCTAGAAGTGGGCAAAGTCTAAGTGTCCCTAGGTTTGATTTAGTTGCTGTGCATCTGGAACTGTTAGTTTGACATCCTACAAAGGGGCAAACTTTGGGAGATGATGGAGCTCCACCCATAATGCCGGAGCATCTTCATCCCCATTTCTTTCAATTTAGATATGGCCCTCGTACCACATGTCACTGCACACCCACAGACCTCAGGCCAGGCTCGGAGACGAGGCATGTCCCTGTGAACCTCGTTCCTCCTCATCCGTTTCTTCATTCTACAATTCTGTGAGCTTGGAACACTCTGGAGTTATTCCCAACTCCTCCCCTCTCTCATCAAACCCTGATCTCATTGGTCACTGATTTTTGCCTGCCCCGCCTCCTCACCTTCTAACGGGCTTCCCTGTCTTCTACTCATCTTCTCCTCATTCTTCCTTCACGCAGTCTCCCAGGTGAAAGTTGAAGCCTGACTATACCACACTCCTGCTTAAAGCCTGCAGGATAAAGTTCACACACTTTAGAAAAGCGTTCTTCCATCACAGCTGCCCAGATGTCTTCAGCGGTCGAGTCCTGCTCCCTACTCCAGGTAAGGGTATTCTCTCTTCCACGCCTCCATTGAGCCTTTGGGTTTTCTCTATTATGATGGGACACACAGCCTGTAATGATGTGCTTATTTTTATCTCTCTAATCATTAGCCCTTGGAGGCACAGCCCCTTTTGGGTTTTTATTTATAACTTTTTTATCCTTCATCAGTTGCCAAAAGATTGGAATATAATAGGTGTTCCCTAAATGACCATTGACTGTAATTGGATACAAGAGAAAAACAACCAGAAGCTTTGACTGTTGTTAAGAAAATAAACTTCAGCTGACTAAGAATCATACATTTTCAAGTTAGAGAGGTCGAAGCCATGGCAGATTATAAGGTATTATGCTGAAGATTTGAGTGCTACATCCTTACAATCACATTTATGTTATAAAAACCAGACGGGGATACCTAAGATCTGGGTAGTCTTGTGGCTCACACAATTATAGCTCCTCTGAATAGACTGTGTGCTTATCACAGAAAAGATGTATCTATACATCTGCATATGTGTACATGGATCTATGTCTCTGTATTTCCAAAGAATAAAGATATATTTTGAAACATATAAACAGTGATACATTTTAATGAACATCAAAATTACCCAGGTAGTTTACTTGATATCAAATGTACTTTTTCCACTTGCTAAATCCTATCAGACCAGAGTTTAAAAGTCTCAAATTCCCTTCCTTCAGAAGATACATCTGTAATATAACACAGTCCCAGGAGTCGTTGGTTGCTTGCTAATGAGAAGTTCACCAGATACTGCTTTAGATAAGGACCCTGAGAAAAGCAAGTTTAGAGAACTAGATCTTAGACCTTAACGGAAACAATAGAATTGGCTGATATTATGGTGGGGAAAAGGTGATGAAGAGAGATTTTGAGCCAAGTTTGGACTACAAGCATGTTACTTTGATTTTGAGAAAATACCTGTTACGAGATTGTCTCTTGTAACTGGTGATAAGTGAAAGCAGATTCAAATGATTGGAAGGCATTTAAGCAGGAGTAAGGGTAAGTGTGCTTTAAGGTTAGGTACCTCCAGACACGGAAGTCCTGGATTCCTGTGGCAGATCTCCAAGTGCAATCTGTCAAGAGTTAATATGCTGCTTATCAATACTTTTATAGCCAGCTGATCTCACTCCTCTCATTATTTCCTTCTGTCTCCACTCACTATGATAAACTCCCCATAGCCACAGAGCTTCACCTGCACCTAGAGCATCAATTTAAGGACTGCCGTTAGCTCTGGCTGGTATGGCTCAGTGGCTTGAGTGCAGGCCTGCAAACCTAAAAGGTCATTGGTTCAATTCCCAGTCAGGGCACACACCTGGGTTGCAGGCCAGGTCCCCAGTAGGGAGCATGCAAGAAGCAATCACACATTGATGTTTCTCTCCTTCTCGCTCTCTGTCCTTTCTCCTCTCTCTAAAAATAAATAAAATATTTTGTTGAAAAAAGGATTGCCATTAATGTTTAGATCAAATCAAGTAAGGCATTTGGGGTTGAATCAGGATTCAAAAGTTATAGCCACCAGAAATGAATCAGAAAATGAAGTGTCTAGTGTGGATAACAATTCTTAAAACATTCTAATTTAAACATTAGAAAAAATTAAAGCTTTTAATTAGAATTATATTTGTTGGCATAGGTATGACTAGTTTGTGTTAATCATAAGGAAACTCTTAACCACACACGTTTATTCTCAAACAAATCCACCACTCACCTCTCTCTCTACCCCTGTCATACAAATATACACAGACAGAAATCACAAAAATCTCCAGTAAATAATTTCATCTCAACTTGTTTGCATTTTGCTTTGTACAAGTCTTGAAAGAATGTTTTACAAACCAGATATCACAATTCAGAGGAAAAGGAGGCATGTTTCCACTAGAAACAAGATTAGTTTTGAGGACTTGCACTGAATTATCTGCGTGTGCAAGTAGGTGTATCTTTCATACTCATTAAAGCAAGTTCAAATACAATTCTGCTGGGGGGACACTTCTTAGGAGTTGTTTCTACTTGAGAATGGTGAACCTTTTCTTTCAAGTAATCTCAGATTTTACACGAAACACTTGAGCTGGTTTCATGCAGAGGACATTTATCATATTTATTCTACTCAAATATCTCCATCCCCTTCCTATTTGGGGGATACAACAGGTCCTAAAATAATGTGGTTTTGTTCAGATTTGTTTCCTGGTGACAACAATGAGATGCTGGTGGAACTGAACTCTTGCATATGTCAATTAGCCTATGGTAACACTGGTTTCATGATCCGTGGCTGCACCTAAGTCATAGCACCTGGGCTGGTTTTCAATGAAAGCTCACTGTATCCTGCTTTTATAAGTCTTTGCAGAAAGATCCCCACTGGAATTTAGAGGAAGTCAGAGGCTGCATCTCCCCTTTCCTGTGTTGAAAAGGTGCAGCCAATTGACTGCTCTTGCTCCAAAGACACAGAGATGCAAAGACTGTCTAGAATTCATGATGGTGGTGTCCAGTGCCAGCCATCAGCGAGGTCCTTACCACACTGCCCCTACAGCTTCATTTGGGCCCTGATCACTGCTCCCTCTACTCTCTTAATTTAGCTAAGAAATATGTGTTTCAAAGATGACTTAAAAGACGATCTCATGACCACGTTTGTTCAATTTATATAATTTAGGTCAATTTGTACACGTGTGTACTTTTACCCTCATATGGCATGTATAGAATAATGTGTTCTGAAATATTTAGCATAGTTTTAAATAAATGCACTTCTGTTAATTTTTACTTGTTCAAAGTGTTTTGTTTACGAGTTGTCCACTTGAGCACGATGGAATGACTTTTAAGCAATCTCAGATTTTACATCATCCCCTTCCTTTCTCACAATGAACACCCTGAATCTGTGGTAGTTCACTGGAGTTAAATTTTATAACAGAGTCTAGTTTGTTCATTTTATATTTGGTGTATTAAATCATCACTTGGCATTGTTATCTAATCTGGGTTATGTTTAAAAGTCAAAGTCATTAAATATTTTAGTTTCCTTTGAGGTTTGCCTTTTCTTATTAGGGCTGGGGCATGAAAGAAATTGGTAATGAAAGTGGAAAATCTCGTGTGTAAAAGGGTCAAGTTCCCTATGCAAGACAGAAATTCTAGCTTCCATAAAGATGAACTAAAGAGAACTTGGCTCCAAGTCTGAGAGTTTCAAAGAGATTTAGAGGTCAACTTCATCTTCCTTCTATCTAAATGTATAGATAAAGTTTTTTTTAAGGAGAAAAAATAAAACCAAGAAATATGTGAATCTGGAAGAGGAACCTGGTAGCAGCCTATAGGTGCCGCAGATACATCTGCTGAGCCGAATCAGTTTTAAAATGTATTAAGTTGTATTAGAAACCCTGCTTTCTTGTTGGTTGTCTGTCGTACACTAATTATTAAAAGGTCAGAACTGGGCTGATCAAAATCAATCAGGGTGTAAGAAAATGCCACTCCAGATTTGCCTGCTGGAGGCAATGTCTCAGATGACAAGTCAAGCCAGCCCTCCAAAACTTGTTCAGCTGTGAGGCAAGCTGCCCACCCAAGAGTGTGGGCAGATAGAGGTCAAGGGACATGTGTTTGTGTGTATAGTCTGTGAGGAAATACAGGCAGTCATTTTGCATCCTTCCTCCCTCCCTTCCTTCCTTCCTTCCTTCCTTCCTTCCTTCCTTCCTTCCTTCCTCCCTGGATATGGATATACCTCATTTATTTTCAATTGTAAAATATAGTCTTAAAGAGAATTTGGATGACAACAGGCAAATCTGAGTTTCTACATGGCTTCAAGTAATTGATGTGATAGCTTTAGAAAGACATATTGATTAATAATTCTGTCCCTGGCAATAAGCATCCCCACCAAGCCCTTCTCCTTTTTATTATCATGTAAATATGTAACCTGCATAAAATTGGAGCTTCTATGTGCTTGAAACCTTGTCTGTTCAAGAGGCAGTTATTGTAACGAATGGCCAGAGCTGAAGTTGCTGCTCTTTTTTTAAAAAAAAAATCAAGACGAATTTTTCCTCCCTCCACTTTAAACCTGTGTTCTCTTGTCACGGTCCTGTCTGAAGTATCGTGTCTTCATCTTGGGCGCGTGTTTATGGCGCTGGAAATGATTGTGAGTGTGAGCATTCAGTGGTCATGTCGCCACCTCTGCTGAAAGCCGAACTACTGGCTGATGACTCCGTGGTCTCGTTTCACAGCATGCTGGCCCAGGCTAAAGTGCTCCCCGAAGAAATATCGGTTTTCATCTACGCGCACTGAACGGTAAATGTCTTCTCCCCAGAGCATGCCCTGTTTGCTGAAAAGAGACACGGCGGTTCCAGAGTTCACACGTGGCACTTCGGGATCATACAGCTGGTCTGAACATTAGTGCAGTTGGAATAATTAATGGCTGACTGGAGGCACTCTTCTGTTAAGTATGGCCTAAAATGTTCTTGACAACTAGGATGTTAGAAATGTTGTCTAAAATCCTTAGATGTCGGTGTGCTTAGAAGACAGCCCCAATGGATGGGGTTCCAGGGAAGGCCAGCGGAGCGTTTAATACGGCCTGTCACCTCCAAGCTCATGACAGGTCTGCTCCGATATATTGTGAGGATTAAATTCATTAAAACGTGGGAAGTATCTGCAATTGGATCTCATACATAGTAAGTGCTTAATAAAACTGTCCATTATTATTATTTCTTCTCTTAGTCCTGTGGCTCTTATCTTGCTTTAGAGTATTTAGAAACTGACAATATTAGAATTTACATTATAGGAATATTGAAGAATGATGTAATTTCATGAACTGGATGGTTTCTAGGGATATGAAACAGAACTGTTTTTCTATTTGCCAGCACCTTGAAGAAACAAGCTTTTGAGAGGTCTCTTAAGCCTTTCACTCATTCCTTATTTTAGAGCAGAAGCATAACTCCAGGTGTGAAAAGAACCCAGGTAGAACCCTATGTAGGAAACACTGGTCCATGCTTATAAAATAGTTCACCATCCAATCATGATGCCCAAGATCCGACCAGTGGGCACAGCTTCCTCTGTCTGGCTTAAACTCCCCTGGTGAGGCCCCTCTCTTGCAGAGGTGACTGCAAAAGAACAAGCAGATGCACACAGGGTGATGTTCAGCAAGGAAATGAAAGGCTGAAACTACCGGATGAGACTGTGGGACAAGAGCAGTCAAGAAGCATATCTCTTGGTTCAGGAATCTTCCCTCGGCCCCAGTCCCTTTTTCCTACAGCCTACAAGGTACAAGGTGGAAAACCCACATTCCTTCAGGACTGGTCATTTTGTCTCCCTCCTAAAACTGTGAATTCTGTGAGAACAGACACAGTGTCTTAGATTCACATCAGATCCAGGGCTGCATGCCAGCTACTGGTAGGCAGCTTCTAAGATTAGAGCTACAAAGACCGACTGTCAGTACATCGGAGAGAAACAAGAGATGGCAGGCACAGGAGAGAAATGATCTAGGTTCTTGCTTCTGCATCAACATTTTTGAACTCTGACAAGTTTGCTTAATGTTTGAGATGCTTCCATAACTAAGATCACAACTATAGACATTTGTACATAAAAGGTGCTTATTACATTCTTGTGAAAGAATGAATGAATAAAGTAAATACACTAAGAATTTTAGGAGTTTTCTTAGGCTTCTCTTAAGTTTCTGACCTGAAGTAAAATTCATTCCACCCCATAGAGCCTTGGAAGCATTTCCCGCGATGCTTCCTCCTTTAGTATAAAATCCCGTGGTGTCAGTGGACTAGAGTGCAGGTCACGGGGGTTCAAGCCTTAGCTGGTCCATTTCATTCTTGACCTTGAACAAGTTCACGAAAAATGATCCAGAGTGTGACAAAAAGAAAACTAACTTAAGTAATATGGCCTCCTTCGGACAGAGTTGGATTTCCTATGTAAATGTCTGCTTTGGACTATACCACATTCATCATTTACTTATTCAAAATGTATATTGAGTGCTACTCTGGGCCAGGCATTGTTCTAGGTGCTAGGCCATGGCAGCGAGCAAAACTAAGTCCCCGCTCCTACAACTGATATTCCAGGTAGAGGAAGAGAACAATATCAAGTAAACAAGTGATTTTGCAGTACGTCAGATAGTACTTGTGTAAGACCTGAAGGAAGTGAGAAGCAAGCCTCATGGGTTTTCAGGGGTTCAGTAGCTGGAGCAGGTGAATTAAAAGATAAGTTAGATATTCAAATAAAGACATTGACTTTGCAGTTCCGCAGCCACATGTTATATCTGGAGTTCAGAACTGGAGACGCACTTGAAGGTCCAGGCTATCGAGGCATTTAGAGTCCAGATGCGAAATGGGTCTCGAAGATGAGAGTGGGGATAGAAGAGGGGGGTCCAAGGACTGATCCCCGAGCAACGCTGACGTAGAGGTTGGGGACGCGAGAGGATGGCCCCAAAGCAGTCAGGATGAGCAGTTAGTGAGGTCAGAGGTGGAGCTCAGAAACCCAGGGAGATGACATTACTCTCTAAACGGCTAAGCAATATTAATACCAAATCAGTGAAATAGGAAATCTTAACAGTTTATATCAAATAGATTGATATTAATATCCCGTATTTCTAGTGTAACTACGGCTTACAAAAACACTTTGGAATTTTGAATATATTATTAAGCCATGATTTCCAGTATTGGGAAGGTAATATTGGTGTCTTGGAGGCATTCGCATGGACTTAAATGGAAACTAAGCGCATGCATCTACAAATGATACAGGCATGGCTGTCTTTGAGCCCTAAGCTGCATTTCCAGAGAAGTATGCATGGTCTTTCACAAAGTTCGAGCTGGCTGATTTAACTCCCAAACAGGCTCCAGCTTCAGGAGAGATGCAAACGGTTGTCTCACACCCACCATCTGGGGCGGGTGTCCCAGATGGAGTGCGAGCGCTGATAACAGTAGGTGCCTCCCACCAGGGCTGTTTCTGGAGGCCGTTCACGGGGGCTGTTGCTGTGAGCTCAGGAAACTTAAGGACGAGTAAAGGAAATGAGCTGTGACCGTGTATGTGTCAGTGACTGGTTTGGGGAGAAAATTCAGTGGTTCCTTTGACCCATTGAGAACCGATCTGTGTCACAAAAAAAAGATCTCTAACCAGATAGACAGGTTGAGGGAAAGATTCAGGGGGATATACAGTAGAGTGAGAAAAATAGGATACAAAATTATATTCCATGTGGGACATTAAGCAAAAAGAAATCCATATATCAAAAACCTGGAAGAAAAGGAACATAGGGAAGTAGGAAATGTATTAATTTCTTCTCTAATTTTTAAAAAATTTTCCCCCAATTTTTCTAATTTGAGTATAGTTGCTTTTATAACACGAAAGCAAACACTAGTGAAAATAGAAAAAACTGGGATGTTTATAAATTTATTTTTGCTTTAACATGCAATAGGGGCAAAAAATAGTGCTTATTCCTATTATCCTCCCATGCCGTTTAAACCCTATTTATAAAATTCAAGTTCGTCCATGCTAATAGCTGGGAAAGTCAGGCAGCCACCCTCCCTGCCACCAGCGAATTGCCTGGGGTGCTGCCTTCTCAAGCTTCTGTTTTATTAATGATCTTGAAACTGAAATACTAAGGAATGAAGAAGTGTTAAAAAGTCTTAGTGATATGCTACCAACATTTGCCAAGATAATGAAATACGCGAAGACGAGAAAACACCGGGGAGGCTGATGAGAAGCCAACTGTTCCATTGTCTGAGCTGCTGACCTCCGCAGTCAGGATTTCTAAAGACGAGCCCTCCTCGGCCAGACTTGGGCCGCTCCCCCTCTGGCTGTGTGGGGACACGCATCCTCCGAGAGGTGCAATTTGTCCTTGATGGAGCTCGGATTGATTGATTTTGTTTCCAAACCTGTTTCAGTGGCGGCACAGCTATAATTTGGGAGAGGAAAAAAAACGAGGCTTTAGGCTTTATAAGGCTCTCACTTTATTCATTTTTTTTTATAAAGGAGAAGGATTATTCAAGATATGATTATCCAGTGGCCCAGTTTGCATAAGTTAAATTACGTATCATTAATATGTTGAGTTTTATAAAATTAAAAACGCTGTTAAATGGTTCCAGGATCCTTTTTCCCTGTTTTGGGGCTACATGTAGATATGGTTTCACCCCTCATTTTCCTGAAAACAAAGAAGATAGCATGTGTTCTGAGGCTGCCATAGGCAGCAGACACCAAGTGAAAACGAGAAATGAAATCGTCGCAGAGGTGGTCTGTGGTCGCCGGCTTCTGCAGGGCGTCAGTGTTGGGGCAGCTTCATGTAGGGACGCTTAGATCACCGAGACACCAGACTGCGAAGCAAGATTTGTGTGGCATCAGGAGAGTTCATGTAGTGTCTAAAGTAGCTAATATCTTCTATGATTAAATAACCAAGTTCGAAAGGAAAGACCTGAGGACTTACCTTACTGGGTAGTTGGTGTCAAGTGTGAAATGCTTGGGTCCAGTTGCCCTAGTTTTGACGAAGCTGAAGGAGCCAGGGGGATGACTGGGGAAAATGTTCAGTAGCCAAAGGACCAGGTGGTGGTCATTGTCCTCCACTGAGCGTTTGCTAATGGATGTCCTTGCATTTTATAAACGCTATCTTCTTACTGCTCACAAAGGCTCTCCTAAGTGGCAGTGTGGGGGTGGGCGGGGCAGGGGAGAGCAGGAGGGAAAACTGGGACAACCGTAATAGAGCAACAGGAAAAAACTGTTCTTAGGAACCTCTGAAACCTTTTTCTGTTGTCTCATCCTGAGCATCTGAAAACAATCAACACCTCTGAAATGAAATGTGCCCAGAATAGTAGGGTCTTCTAGTATACAAAGCCTATAAAAAGCACAACTCAAATTCCTGGAAAAAAAAAATTCTCTTTTTGATGAATTTAAATTGGACTTCAAGAATGGACATATTTCACCATGTTGCATTTGACCCCACATCACCTGCAGGTCGCCACACGCACCTTTGTGAGGACTGACACCAGAGAGTGTGCACTGATGTGATTCACTGAAGGTGAATCAACATGAGTGGCTGGAGTCTCAGGAGTAATGCAGTCCATTTAGAAAGTGTGTTCCCCCCACACCCAGCAATGATGAGGTTCATTTACGTAAGTGCCTTGCTGCGGCCATCGGGCCTTTTCCGAGCGCTTGGCAGTCTAATTGGATGACTTCTAATCTAGGGCTGTTCAGACTCCTCATCATCTCTGCCTACTCAAGAGCTCCCATTGATTGGACAGTGATGGGTTGTAAGGATTTTCTCGGAAAGCATGTCCCTAGGCTTCCGTGTGTCAATGGCAGAAGGAATAGGCCCCAAAGAGGCCTGAGAGTTACACTCCCAGCCCTGCTCTTATCCCTGAGTTCTACTCTCAGCTTCTCCTAATGGAATAAAAGGATTTCAGCATCTCCTTCACTGCGTGTGGACCTGCTCCATCTGTTGCTGTCCTTCAGTTTCCTAACTTAGAATCCTCTTCTCTGCTTTTCCCACCAGAGGTCCTGCTTCCTTCCCTCACAGCCACTCATTAGATGTTTCCTTATTCATAATAAAGTATCAAGGATATGCCAACACTGAAGCAGAACCTGTTTTGCGCTGATTCATTCAACAAATATTTCTTGAACCCATGCTAGGCACCGTTAAGGCCTTGGAGATTAATGAGTGTACGGAAAGGCTTTGTGAAGTTCCTGTTCTTGGGGTGGGGGCAGATAACACACACATATATAATGAGAAGGTCAGATTGTGATAAGTGCTTTACAGAGAAATAATACAGAGACAGGGTGGAGGTGCTGGGAGGAGTTGCCATTTTATTGTGACTGATCAAGGCAGATCACACTTAGAAGATGATTCTTGAGCAGAAACCTGGCGGTGAAGAAGAAATTCAAGCGGCTGTCTCAGGGAAGAGAGCCCTGGCAGAAAGACCAGGGCGTGCAAGGGCCTAAGACAGTGAAGGCGGTTACTGCAGACGTGGGGGATGGGCGAGAGGCACAGGTTTGGGAAGGGAGAGGTGGAAAGCTAGATCAGGCGGGGTCTTGTAGGCCATTAGGAGGTCTTGAGCTTTTATAGTAAGTGATATGTGCAGCCTCTGGGTGGGCTTTGAGATAGGGCACCATAATCTGACTTTCATTTTAAAAGAATCACTGTAGCTCCTGAGATAAGAATCCACGATATGAGAGTCAGGGGGGGAGCTGGGAGACAATTGCAGTCACCCAGGGGGAAAAACGATTGTGGCTTACCACAGACGGAAAGAACGGAGGTGGAAAAATTGGCTGAATTTGGATGTGTGTTACAATGACTCTGTTAGGAAAGCTTGAAATTAGTTGTTGCAAATGGTTTAAACTTCTCCAGCTCTTCACATTCTTATATCCATCAAGAACGTTTCCTGACTTCTAGATGTCCTCTGCACCCTATCTCAGGTGAAAAGCTGCACTATACCACACAGAGGGAAAGAAAAGTGGCTGTGATTGACAGCCCTGAGCTGAATACTGGATCCGTAGGCTCCTGCCTGGGGGGAGGTCACTAAACTTCCCTCAGCCTCGGCGCCTCCCTCTATGAAATGGGGACGAGAGCAGCATCCATCTCCTAGGTTTGCAGTGAAGATTAAATGAGGTGGCTTTATGGAAAGAACTTAGTAAAGTGACTGGCATGGAGGCAGAATTGAATAAATGCTCGTTATTGTTGTTATAAATATTTAAAATTATTATTATTGTTGTTATATGGCCACTGTTGCTTCTCGGTCCTCAGAGAAGTCTAGCGCACTCTACTCTTCCCTGAGCTCTGGAGCAGCCTACTTCTGCCACTCCTCTGTCGTGAATGTTCTGCTTACAGCGTCCGAGGACTGCAATCTCCCTGTTTATCCTCCTTTCCTCTACCTTCCAAGTGGTGCCCTCTCGCTCTCTCTCTCTCCCTCTCTCCCTCTAGCCCCAGTAGCTCTTAATTTCATCAAAGTTTGCTTCCCTCTCTTTCATTTCCTAAGTCCATCTGGAAGCTTCTGCACTCTTATTTCCTAGATTTCAAACCAGCAAAGCTTAACTCTGAGAAACACTCATTGGATCCTTTGAATCTGTTTGCAATTCACTAATGTCTCCTTCTCATCCTTTGCTCTTTCCAAACCTCCCTCTTTTCTGCTTCTGGCTTTTCTTTTGAACCAATTGTTAGTCCAGAGAGGCCGCCAGCGCCTTCCGGTTGAACCCCTCGATGCCCTGCTCTCGCTAAGCTGCGGTGCAGCCCCCATTTCGTCCCTCTCTCAAGTGCTGGGTGCAGTTCCTGGTTGTTACTCCTGAACTGTCTTCTAGGGGGTGGGTATTTTGAGGATGGTCACCTGGTGAAGGAGCTTATTCAATATGTCTTTCCCTGCGAGGCATTTATTGTATCATTTAAAAGGTCAGTAACATCCTGGATCTGTCCCGATGAGCCCCAGCTGCTTTTTGGCTTCCTAAGAGAGAAAATGGAAGCGCTGGCTCAGGACTTGCCCCTGCCTGGGTGCTCTGGCCCTGTTCTGTGTTGTGCTCCTTGGGGACCTGAGTGTCTCTGATAGACTTGCATTGCCATAGGTCTGGGTCTGTTCCTTCCAATCCTACGCTTATGAAGGGTGATGTGAGCCTCCTCACTTCTTGGGATTCATCCATGCTCATGAAAATGCACCGCTAGCTTTTTCCATTTCACATTTTTCTGATTTCCCAATGACTACACTTGTAGATGTGTTCCAAGGAGGACTTAAGAGCACTCAGCTTTTATTAAAAAAGAATATAAAAGCAGGTCCTTAGAGAAACTCGACAGCATTAAGAGTTACTATGCAGTGTGAACTTCACCTTTAGAATGTGACATTGATATCTTGAAATTTTCTTTTTCATTTTTTATTTAAAAACTCACGTATTTTTCTCCTTTTACTTTAATTTATTTCTAAACAAACAGAAGCATTGAAATAGCACTTTGTTGTTCCGTAAAGTGTAATCCTTCCTGTTCTGTTATTCAAACAAAATCTGTGACACAGAAATCTTCACTGGAGGGACACAAACGTAAATCAGCTTTCTCTCCCCAGGAAGATTCCTCTCTGGTGGGATAAGGACAGGAGTAAAATAATTAATGCACGATTGTGCAGTTGGAATGATCATTATTCTGTAGTCAAGGTAGAGCTCTTTAATAGATGGCATATCTAGACCAGAGTCCGAAGGGCTGAAGAAGCTTCTGCTGTATTTCTGTTTTTGATGGCTGAGCAAACAGCATAATCCTCAGCTTTTCCACCTGTCTTCACAGAAGTGCCAATAAGTCCCCGCCCATTCCCCCCACTCTGGCCAACTGTGCGGGCTGAGGTTGTGAACTGATTGCATATGTTACCAAGGAAATTATTGGGATGTCAAATGGCGGTGTCATCTTCCTGGCAACATACTCTTGGGCAGATTGTGATTCACTGACCTACAGGCCCATCATTCAAAATGCCAGGCCCACTGCTGGCCCATCCCCCTCACCCCTTGTTCTCCAGGCGGGAACCCCATGTGGTGAGGGAGAAGTACAAATGGGTCCAGCTCTGTTCTAGAGCTGCTGTTCCATGTCGCCAGTCCCTGTAAGGAAAAGCTGGAGCCATATATATTCATTACCTCTTTCGCCTTCTGCATTAACTTTTTTTACATATCGCAACAGATCTCTCTATAATGAGTGAAAAGAGGGATGACGATTTTCTTAAAATAATTTGAACCATGACTTTTCATAGCTTAAATCACAAACATAAATACTTGCTCAGAATAAGTCCTTATTTATTTTTCTTCCTGGATATCAAATACTTTCCCATCCTTTTCTCTTTTCTTGAGATAATTGTGTGTCTGTGTTCTTGTACTGCCCCAGGTTTTTCCATGTCCCTTTGATGTAGACTTATTTTTGTATTCTAGATGAATGTTGTGTTTATTTAATTACACAAAGACGGAATTCTTTTCAGAACTCAGCAAGCATGTCTGAGCTCCTCAAAGCTTGCCTTACACAATCTAGTATGAAAGTGTAGCTTGTTTAATTCATTGATATGTAATCTTCCATTTGTTCACTCTACAAATTATTGTTGTACATCAAGTAAGGCATGATGCTAAGCAATACGAGGTTAGAGAGATAAGCAAACAGATCTTGTGCTGTATGACAAGACACATACAGTGCAAAAGCAAGTGTAACTTAAAGTTAAAAACGACAAATGCCCAAAGAGCAATATTTAAGAAATGTTGTGGAGAAGGGCAGAGTAATTAGTATTTTCTTTCTGTTTTTAAAATAAAGGGAAACATTCCTGGAGCCAAGCAAATGTGCTTTCACCTTTTAATAGATTTTGCCAAAATGCCTTCCACAGCCAGTGGGGCATTTTTCCCTACCCTTGGCAAACACTGGATATTTTCCACCTCCCCTTTTCTTCTGAGTCAGTTTTATAGATAAACAATAATATTGAATGTTTATTTGAATTTGCATTTACAAGATAACTGGTGAGGTGGAATATTATTTTACGCATATTCATTATTTCTTGGAATTTCTCCGGCCTCTCAGCTATTTCTCGTTGTTTCATGCTATATAGATTTTATATACAGATGCTCTGTGAAAGATTTGAACCCTGGGTCTGTTGTAGATGCAGTAAGCCGTCTCTCCGTGGCACTTTCTAGGTGTTTGGATAGAATTCTTAGAAAGACTCACTGTGTAATGTGATCTAATTTCTCCGCAGTCACTGATCCACGTGTCATTTGCACAGTGCTCCTGTGTCAACAGGAATTAGCCAGAGCCCTGCAATCCCCAACAGCACTCTGTAGCAAAGTTTTCACACCGCCTCAGCCCCGCAGGGAATCCCATCCGATGTGTAGGACAAGGAGATGCTCGCGATACTGAATATTTAATGACACGGAGGCCTAGGTCGGGCTGGCGTAAGACGCCCGCCCGTGCCGCGGTCTTCCTGGGGAACGCCTTTCCATCTGAAAAGCCCGCGGTGATTCCGACACGCCCTCCCGCTGTAACAACTTCGTTCCAGTGGGAAACTGCGCCCTGAACAGTGCGCGTGCGTCTGATCTGGCGTCGGCAGAGGCCTCATTCCTCTGCCGCAGGCTTACCTTTTATTAGGGGCAATATACAGGGTTGCAATTTTCCGTTTAGTTTTTGTTTCGGACTACTGCGTCAGAGGATGTTTATTGTATTTACGGGTTCATTTTTCTTGTGCTTTTGTTATATTTGAGTGTCAGGTGTAAAAAAAAGCCAACTTCCATCACCTTTAAAGGAATCCATTCGCTCATTACTCACCTTGGAAAATTACGTCCACCTGTCTTCATTCTTCTGCGTTACCAACTAGAATTTTACTAGATAAGTAGAATAAGTATATTTTTATAACTCCTTTACTGAGGCATTTCCTAGGGCTTCTCACGACTAGAAAAGGAGAGACCATTTCTGTAGAGAGCAGTCCAGATTCTTTGTAAACTTCAGAAATATTGTTTATTTATGACACACAAATACACCGATCTTGATATTGTTCATTGTACCAAGTTCAAGTTCACCTGTCTGAATTTCAAGACTAGCATTTGGACCTACTACCTCAATTCCTTCCTACCTACTCTGCATTTTTTTTTTTTAATTAAAGCATACTTTACATAAAATGAAATTTACCGTAGTAGAATATAACCACTTGATTAGTTTTTGTTTTTGTAAATATATATAATCATGTAACCACTACCACAATCTGGACATATACAGAACAATTTTATCACCCCAAAATGGTCCCCGTGGCCCCCACAGGACCTCAGACAAACACATTTCCTGTTCCTGTAGTTTTGGCTTTTCTAGAATTTCATTAATGTTGAATCAAACAATAAGTAATCTTTGCATCTGGTGTCTTTAACTTAGTACATTATTTTGTGGTTCACCCAGGTTGCCACATGTATAAATAGTTTGTTTCCTTTTATTACTGAGTAGCATTCAATTGCGTGTATTTAACACAATTTCTTAATTCACCAGTCCATGTATATGCAGGTTGTTTTCAATTTTTGGATATTAAGGAACTAACCACTGTGACCCTTCCAGTAAGAATCTTTGTGTGGGTATATGTGGTTACATATTTAAATACTTACCGGTAAACCTGCTGAGTCTTGTGGTAAAAGTGTGCTTAAATAGTTGCAAATTACTGAATTATTTTCCAAAGTGATTGTATAATTTGCATTCCTACAAGCAACATCTATTTTGGTTTTTCCCAGTCTTCCCTAGCATCTGCCATTGTTAGTCTTTTTAATTTTAGTTAATTTAGTGGGTGTATAGTGATGTGCCGTTGTGGCTTCAAATTTACAATTTCCCTGGTGAATAATGACATTAAACATCTTTTCATGCACTTGTTTATCATCCATTTGTCTATGATAAAGTTTATGTTCAAATCTTTTGCCAAGTTTTAAAAATGGAGTTATTTGGATTTTTATGATTGGGTTGAAAGAATTCTTTATATTCTGTATACAATCCTATGTGAGGTAGGTATGTTAAAATATTTTCTTCAAATCTGATTTATCTTTTTATATTCTTAAAAGTTTCTTTGGAAGAGTAAAATTTTTTATTTTGATAAAGCTGATTTTTTGTGTGTGTGGTCTGTGCCTTTTGTGTACTGAGAAATCTTTGTCTGCCAAGATTACAAAGATTGTTCTTACATGGGTTCTTTAGAATGTTATAGTTTGGGCTCCTACATTTAGGTCTATAATTCATTTCCAGCTAACATTTGGATATTATGTAATAAGAAAGAGTAAAGGTTCATTTTTTGACCATATCTAATTGTTTCAGAATCATTTTCCCCATAGAGTTCCCTTGATATCTTTGTTAAAAATTTATTGACCATATATGTATTGCACTATTTTTGGATTATCAATTCTCTTCCAGAGATTGTATACGTATGATCAACCTGTACAACACCCTTTTGATTATGTTTGTTTTATAGAAAGTTTTAAAATCAGCTTGTATAAGTTCTCCAATCTTGTTATTTTTCAAAATCGTCTTGACTAGTCTAGGTTCTTTGCATTTCTACATAAATGTTAGAGTCCATATGCCAATTTCTACACGCACAAACAGAAAAGAAAAATCAGACAAAAAAACAAAATCCCTAGACCAATTTAGGGAGAACTGACGTGTTAAAAATATTGAGTCATTTCATCCATGAACATGGTATATCTGTTCATATTTTTGAGATGCTTAATTTCTCTCAACAATATTTTATAGTTATCAGTATATAGATTTTTATATTGTTAAAATTTTAACACAATTTTATTCAATGTTGCAGATATGGTTAAATTAAGGGACCTGAGATGGGAGAGCATCCTGGATTATCTGGTTGGGCCTAATATTCTAATAAGGTTCTAATAAGGCCCCTTGTCAGAAGAAAGCAAGAATGTCAGAGCCCAGAGAGCTGTAACTGTGGAAGCCGTGGTCAGAGTGACGTGGGGCCCTCCTTCCACTAACGTCTCATCCACTGTAAAACCCATCCTCTGATTTCTCGTTGGCAGTTGTATGTTTAGTTCTAAAAGTTACCTTTGAAGATGTAAGCTATTAATGTCAATCTTGTCCTCTGCTTTCTTGACCTTAGTTAGTTGAATAATACCTAAGTCCGTATTTAATCATCTCGATACCTTGGTCTCCTGTGGATCCATTTTATTATGTTTTATTTTCTGTGGGTCCTGTTCCTAATTATGTGTAGAAAGTTTTGTCTGATTATAGGACATTGTGTATTAAAAAAATATGTAGAGTTTCTGGCTGACATGATCTTCCCTGGGGACGGTTTCCTTTGTTTTGGGGCAGATCGATATAGTGGAACAGATCCCCTGTAATCAGAGCTGAGCTCATTAGGGGCTGGTTTGACTCTGTTGTCAGACTCAGGCTGGAACAGACCAACCGAGTTCCGAGCACTGCTCTCCAGAAGCGCTACTTTAGGGCCTGGATTGTTTGCCAGAATCCCTCCCCTAGGAAACTCTAATTTTATCTCCTCGGTACTTTGTGATTTCAACATTCTGCTCTGTTATTCAGCTGCCCCACCCTTTGTCTCTTAGCCTGTTACTCTGCATACTTTAAGGATTTGACACATACTTTAAGACTCTAAACTCTTGGTTCTTAACCAGGGTGATTTTGTTCCACAGGGCACTGGACAGTATCTGAAGACATTTAAGGTTCTCACAACTCTGGGCATGGGGGTAGGGGGTGGGTTGCTACTGACATCTAGTGGGTAGAGGCCAGGGATGCTTCTAAACACCCTTCAATGCAGAGGACCACCCCCCACTATAAAGAATGATCTAGCCCGACCTGTCAATAGTGTGGAGGAGGAGAAGAAACCCTGGTTTAAACCACTGAATGTCAAGTTTACTTCCCTCTACCTCTCTTCTCCCATAGATCTCATTTCCTGCAGACTTGATTGCCTTGGCAGCTGCAAGATTCTATATTTTTAAAAATCCTCAGCCTCATGAGGTATTAAATATCTTTGCTAGTTTTCTGTCTTGTAGCACGGAGGCTCTGCCAACCTTCTCAGCTTCACCTCCTGTGCCAACAATAGGCAAGTCCCCAAGGGTAAACACAGCTTCCAGAAAAGTGTGCTCACTTCAATGCGCCTCCTTTCCTTTATAATCAGGCTCCTCAAATCCAAGCGTCCTCATTATATCTGCACAGTCATCAAAGTTTTATGAATTATATCTAGTGTTTTTCCCAATTGTTCTAGACCAGAGCATAGGCCTCTACAAGCTACCCCTCTATGGCTAGAGGCCATTGTCTTCCTGGCTGATGAGAGAGCGAGACACGGTAGACGGAAGCTCGGCTCAGAGGAGTGACTGTGAAGGATCACGTTCCATGTCAGACTGGAGACGGGAGGCAGCCAGTAAAAGGAAACTGAAAAAATCTTTTGCAGAAAATCTGTTTGCTCCATAGCTTTAAAGAAAGCTGTGGGCTAGAGAGGTGAGAGGAAAAAAGAAGAAGAAGAAGAAAAAAAAAAGCTCATGACAAGGAAACCACCAGCAATGCTACCAGCTGAATCTGTAATACTCTCAAGAATCACAACGAGGCAAAGCCCTGGTGTGTCATTAAAACCTGGTTCTGGGGCCTGGCGTGGGGCGAACGTTGACTTTCCAAATTCAGAAGACTGAGTTCAGAAGGGGAGGGTCCTTGTACCCCCAGCGAGGCTACAAGTACAATTCTCAAACCCACAAAACAATCAGATGTTAACAAAGAAGCCCCAGAACTGATTCCAATATCAATTCATTCTTATGAAATAAATTTTATATTATTTTAAATGTTTAATGTAAGTGTGTTTAGGATGTCAAACAAGAAATAATCAGATAACACCCACTAAAATAAATAGGAAATCATGACAAAAGTAGACTGAAAAAATCTAAAGGGGTCAAATTAAAATCTTGGCATTTATAAAAATTGACATTAAAGAACGTAATAGATTAGAAGAAATGTGAATGGACCCAAAGGAAAAACAGCCATTTGAAGATGTACTGAAGAATTCATTGAGAATCAAGTCATGACCAAAAAAAAAAAAAAAAGTAAAAACTGAAAGATTGTTAAGTAAGCGGCACATAGATTGATAAGCTCCACCATATGTACAAATTCTGGAGGCAAAGATAGAAGGAGTGAGGAAAAGCAATGTATGAAGACATAATGGGTGAGATTGTTCAGATTTTAAGGAATTCTGAATCCTTAGGAAATACACAACAAATATCAAGTAGGAAAAATAAAAACAAATCTATGACACATAGGAGTGAAACTATAAAATATTTAAGACAAAAATCTTTAAAGCTAGCTGAGAGAAAAGCGATTACCTTCACATGAATTGTAATTTGATGTAGACCAGACTTATCACCCAGAAGAATGTCCAGAAGACAGCAGAATCATATATTTAAAGTCCTGAGGGAAAGTCACTGTTTTCCCAGACTCTCGTACGCAGCTAAATCTTCATTCCTGCGTGTGGGTAAAGGCATTTTTAAGTCACACCAAGACTGTTACCATTTACAGAATAATACCAAGTGATTTATTACAATGCGTGTGTCAGGGAGAGGAGATGTGAACTCAGAGCATGGACAAGAGGATAAACAAGAATGTACAGAAACAATCAAATTATATCTGTAAATGAAAATTTGGGGGGGTTCCAAAGGTAAAACCAATAATACAGCAATAACAGTGGGCGTACAATGCATTTTTAAGGCATGCTAGGATTTCTGACAAATTCAGAAAATGGGAAAAACATTGAATAACTTAAGACTTTATTAGAAAAATGTGAAGTTAAAATTTGAGAAAACTATTTGAAGATTAGTAACATAATTCATAGTTTGAAATCAGCAGAGACAAATGGATGATAGAAATATTAGTTCAATTAAAATCAGAGGGAAAAAAAGCAAAGCAAAGGTAAACAAATTCAAAAGTTCTTATGATTATAATTATTTTACAAAGTAAAGAGAAAAATTCAACTAACTTATTCTGTGAGAATTTTATAACTTTTATATCAAAACAAAAAAAATATCAGTACAAGGGAAAAAAAGACCAATTTCACTTTGGTTATCCAATGGTCTACAATTAATGGCAAGGAATAGAATTTGGCAATGTCATAAACAACAAAAAATATGAAAAAAAAGATTTTATGTCAAATAATGTGAGGTCATCTCAACAGTAAGAATTGTTTAATGGCAAAAACATCAGAAACTTGATGATATCAAGTGTTGGCAAGCAAGTACAGAATTTTTCTGAAGATACAACAGAACACAGTGAAAAGTGAACAAACACCAAAGAAAACACCATAAGTGTCTACCCTAGGCACACATGATTATTTTAGTATTGGAAAATTAGTCCATGTAAGTCCTTACAGTTTAGTGAGTTAAAGGCAAAAATCACACTGAGTCAGAAGACACATATTATATGCTTTATGCATGATTTAACAATAACTTAGGACATTAGGAATACAATTTATTATTAAAATTAAAATTAATAGAATGGTTATATTTTGAGTTTTTAAGCAATCTACAGGAAAGAACGTTTATAATGGTGAAGTACTGGAAGTTTCCCTGTGTTACCATCATTTCTCATGTGAATTACAATTCTATTCTTATAGCATTCTCCTAAGAAAAATTTAAAGCATCTATTAGAGTGTGAGAGTCCTCTGCTCAAATCCATTTCTAAGTGTGGTCCCTGGATGACCTTGACTCTATGATTTCTGCTAGCATTTCTTATCTAGTCATGTTTCAACTATGCTACCCTCCCTGGTATTTCTTAAACATGCTAGACCCTCTCCTGCCCCAGGGCCTTTGCTATTGCTGTTTGCTCTGCCTGGACAGCTTTTATTCCAGACACCTAACTACCTGTCTCTCGCCATCTTTAAGGTTTTCCTCAATGGTCATTTTCTCCAAAGGATCATCCTGTCACCCCTATTAAATACTGCGGCACCCACCTCCATATGATTCCCCTTATCTGATCTATCATTTCTTGTTCCCCTGGAATTGACTGCCATTTTTGTTAAATGTATTACGTATTGTTTCTCTTTCTCTGCTAGAAGGTAAGGTTTGCTAGGGCTGGGTCTGTCGTATATGCCAAACACCTAGGAAGAGTATAAAGCATTTAGTAGGCATTCGATAAATATTTGTTCAATGATGAAGTGAGGAAATTTTGTGTGAAAGCTAGATACATTTAGAAGTATGTTTTGGAAAATTTTATAAGTAAAATGACCTTTGGTCTTTTGAATTATCTGCATTCTTTCTAAAATGAGCATCCCCCCCCCTCTATATATTGGCAGTCTCTAGTTTAATCACTTAAAATATTCTATTTTCCCCAGTAATACTTCAAGATGTTTTTAAGAACTCCTGTATCTGACATTACTTGCATGTGTTTCAAAGTGGTATGAGAGGCTGCTTCTCAATATTGTTTTCAACTAGAAGACGAATCACTCAATATTTGATTGATTTTAAATATGAAGCACATAGTTTCATGGGCAAACACCCACCAGATCACTCTACTAAATGAATATTCCCAACATGTGTACATGCTAGTGGGCTGGCCAAAAAGTTCATTTAGTATTTTAAAAAAATTTTTTTCTGCAAGATGGCTCTGGTAGTGCTTAGCTGTCTTCATTTAAAACAATTTTTTTAGATTGTATTGTGGCAGATGTTATATCAGTGTGCATTTAAAAAAAACTTATCAAAATTGGTGAAGTTTTGTGCAGCCACTTTAACATTGAAGATGGAAGATAATATGCAACATTTTTAGCATATTATGCTTTATTATTTCAAAAAAGGTAAAAACACAACTAAAACACAAAAAGATTTGTGCAGTGTGTGGAGAACATGCTGACTGACCGAACATGTCAGAAGTGGTTTGCAAAGTGTCTTTGTACTATTGACATTTTGACCAAAGAATTCTTTGCTGTGGGGCTGTCTATGCACTGGAAGATGGTCAGCAGCATCCCTGGTCTCTACCCACTAGAAGCCAATAGTGGGAGATAGCCGACACACTCAGAAGATCCAAATCAATAAAGTTATTGGTGAGAATGAAAAATGTATCTTTTATCTTACAGAAAACACTAAACAGACTTTTTGGCCAACCCAATACATGCCTGCATTCACGGCACAATATGTTGCTGAGGGTCATTGGATTCTGTCCTTGCAACTGCCATTGACTATGTTCCATGTGAGTGGAGAGTCACCTAGGCTTTCTGAGTTTCAGCCTTCTCCTTGGTGTTAAAAAGAGTAAACTAGATGAACGTTAATGATTTTGTCTTGTCCAGCTGTTTCCCCTCATTGCATCCCTGCTTCTGTATTTATTCACATCTGTTATGTTTGCTGGGCTTTGGAAATGTATCCATACCAGGGTGAACAGCTTTACCATTGCTAGGATTCGAACCCCAGGTCTATTATTGCTAGTTGTCCAACCTTAGGAAAAATACCCTTCTTGGTTTCATTGTCTTCATCTGCAAAATAAGATTGTTAGTCATATTTTTACCTCAATGGGAAGGATTCAGTAAGTTGGTAGATGTAAAGCATTTAGAGCAATGCCTGGTGCAGAGTAAGTGACAGATAAATGCATTTTTTTCTTTTTGTTCCATGGGGAATAGAGATGGGCACTAGGAAAATCAAAGAGCAGCAGTTCAGTTCTCCCACGTGCACACTTTTCTCAGACAAGCCCACGACTGTGTCTGCAACGCGCCCTGCTGCGGCAGGCACCTGCGTCTCCACACGAGGTGTCCACTCTGCTCACACAGAGTCTCATGTAACATAATATCATCATGGAGTACTAGTCCCATCACCGCTGATGTATTCTGTTATCTAAAAACAGTCTTGAGTTCTGCCTCCACTCAAGGATTCATTTTAAGGTGAGGCACTGAGGTACAGGGATCGGCTCTCTGCTGTATTAGCCTCAAGGAAGCGAAGTAGGGCGTTTAAGATTATGGACTCCAATGACCAGCTGCCTGGGCCTTATATCATCATGCACAGGAAACCTGGTCCCTCGTGTTTTATTGTTTTGAATTATAAGTGAGAACAATAAAGCATTGTTGTTAAATGAGGTAGGGCATGTGAAGAACCTAGAACCTAGTAAGTGCTCATTATATGTTCACCAATATTATGCTATTTTGACCAAGATGGCCTTAGCATTCCCTTCAGTTTGACTAAACTTTAGACTGACCCGTGACCTTCCTTGTCTTAGAGCATGTATTTTAGAAAACTTATGATTGGTAAATCCTTTCTCTGTTCTGTTAAAGTACACATCTTCTCCTAGCCTCTTTCCAGGTTTACAACCCAGAAGTGTCTTTCTCAAGGACCTGAGAGCTGTCCCCTAAGTGAAATAAGCCAGGTAGTGAGGGACAAATACCATATGATCTCACCTTTAACTGGAACATAATCAACAAAAGAAAAAAAAAACCAAGAAAAATATAACCAGAGACATTGAAATTAAGAACAATCTAACAATAGCCAGAGGGGAGAGGGGAAAGGATAGAGGGGGGAAGGGTTTTCAGGAACTACTATAATGGACACATGGACAAAACCAAGGGGGAGGGTGGGAGCAAGGGAGGGAGGTGGGATTGGATGGGGTGAGAGGGCGTTGTGGGGGGAAAATGCAGACAACAGTAATTGAACAACAATAAAGTAATTAAAAAAGAAAAAGAAACAGCACCACTACCTCCCAATCTCCATAGGAGGTCAGTAGCCTAACTTCCATAAGGGACAACCAGCAAACAGAGATGACTTTATCCCATTGGCCAGTGAACCTCCCCTGTCATGCCCTGCAGTACTTTCCTACCACTCACCCTGGTGCCCAAACCTCCCACTGAAGACACTGAAGAATTTTGTTTCAGTGGAGATCAAGATCTCTCCCCTATTATAGTAGTCTTAAATGAAGTCTTCCTTGTCTATTTAACTCTGTCTGGTACAATTTTTCTTTGGCAATATCACAGCAATCCATATGGGAAATCTTTTATGACCTGGCCCATGGGTAGCAGCTTTGGAATCTGGCCAATAGGCCAAGAATAAAATCAATGATTTTTGTCATTCTTCTAAATGCCCTTTCTCCACTTATTTCCCTGAGCTGTGGTTGCTCTCATAACCATAGAGCCTTCGTGTGATACCCACACTGCAGACCCCTGTTTTCCCTTTCTTATCTGGTGCATATAACATAAAGAATGTTACACGAAGTTTCTCAGTGGGGTCAATGTCAAATAATGACTCCTTGTAGTGCACCTTCCAAGAGAATTTCCACTTTAACAAGGGACTTTCCTTAGCCAAAAGAATTTTCTTGAATTATGGAATTTTATCACTAATTGCAACCTAGAAAAAGAGGCATTATTAGACATTGGCACTTTCCAGAAACTTGCAATTAACTGAACAAATGGCATCCTATTTAGCCTACGAGTAAGCCCTGGTTTGCAGAAATGGACAGAACATACATTTACCTTGAAAAGAAACAAACGAGCAGATCTACAGTGAAACAGAGAAATCCAAACCTAAGTCACATGGGCGAAATGGAATAATGAACCCTTAATTATTTTCGGTACCTTAGACACAAATAGGTAAAATGAAATGCATCTTCACTTACAACTGACAGAAGGTTTAAACGCAATTTAGTAAGTCTAATGTCATTTCATGTCACTGAAGCTTTACTCTAGGGTATAAGCAGACATCTTAACAGTTGACTGCGTGTCCTTGCAGAGAGTCGCCCCATCTCCATGGTTAGTCATAATTTCAGAGGCCACCGTTGCTCCAATAAATAAAGCTCTTCAATGGAAGCTCTATGGGACCGTGTATCAGAAATCCTGTGTGTGTGTGTGCTCACGCACGTGTGGTGGGCTAGTGCTGTGGGTGCCTGTATAACATGGTGGATTTGCACAGGTCTTTCAAATGCAGGGAGAAGGTGTGCTGGACCTATGAGAGGCCATTCTTTTGACTGCACAGGATATTAACCTTTCAGAAAACAGTGTTCACCTTTCTGGAGAAAATGTCGATTCTCTGTGACTTTGGATTGTGGAGACTGCATGTGTGATTCCTTGCACTTGTGCAATCCTGGAGAGCACGCGGCTTCCAGGGGCTTGTTTGTGTGAAACTAGAAATTCTACTTCCAGAAAGAGGAATCCAGTAAAACCAGAAACAGACGCATCAAGATTTTATCTTTGATTTTAATTATTGTAAGTTTTCATAGAGTAAGGAAAGTTGGTGCGCAAAGCATGCAAATGAATCAAAGAAGCCAACAATCCAAGTGAGGCCTAAAACCCAGTTCTCTTCCAACTCCAGAAAGTGGTATGTTCTTGATTTGTCTCCCATGCGGTGTCAAAGGATTTCTCGGTCATTCATTTGTTTTGACAAAACTGGCTCCTGCTGGCTGATTTTGACACTGGGATTCAGAGCGCACAGGCAGGCCGTGACCTCGCCCTGTTGGTGTCATGTCCATTTCAGTACAACGGAACGTCTGGGTTCCGAGGAAAGCTCTCCGCTTGCGGGGGGCTACGCCGCTGTGTCGGAAGATGGAAGTGCCGGAGAGAGGAGAGCTATGTTTTGGTGGCGGAGCCAGTTCAGCGACATGGTAGGCTCTATTTCACTAAGGGAGACCTTGTGGGCAAATGCCAGGGCCTTACATCTCCTCGCACTTTCATGCATGAGGCGCTGTCGGTGATAAATGACGTGGCAACTAAACCGTGGTGAAGTACTTCAGACAGTTTCTCGAGAATTAAGCTGGTCACGTAGAGATCTAGGAGTCAACCTTTTCAATCCACAGGGAGCAGCTGAGATCCTGACCTACAACCAAGGCTGGGGGGAGGGAGGTTTAACTTGAATAAAAGGAAATGTGCTCTGGGATAGGCGGCCTGGGACTTTATTCAACAGAGAGGCCAGGCAGGAAATTGGATCCCAGGGTAGTGTGGACATAGATTTTTGATACATTTCAAAAGGCCTGGACTGGAATTCCCGGACTCTCTCTCTCTCTCTCTCTCTCTCTCTCTCTCTCTCTCTCTCTCTCTCTCTCTCTCTCTCTCTCTCTCTCTCTCTCTCTCTCTCACACACACACACACACACACACACACAGCCTCCTTCACATAGGACTAGGCAGAGGGAAGCATCTGGCATGTACTCTTGCCCATCCTATAGAGAATTCACCTTTTACTCTCAGCAAAGATTACTAAGGCTTCGATCAGAGGGCCTCCCTGTGGCTGTTGTCCACCTGGGCTCCTCACAGAGCGGCTGTCCCCTTGCCCCCACAGGGTCCAGTGATACCAGAGGAGGCCACACAGTGTGTAGACAGTAAAGGCGGCAGTGGTGCTATCTTGGCTGTTGAACAGAATTGTGTCCATTTCCCAAATGCTTTTCCCCAATCTTGCTCTCTGACATGGAAGTTAAGCCTTTAATTTTGCAGAGAGATCAAGGCTAAAGCCCTGAGTCAGCCCCAGAGGAACGGAGCCCACGCCTCCCAGCTCTGAGCCCGAGGCGGAGGGTGTGGGAGAGGAGACTGGCAAAAGGGGCGGGGCTTAGAGGGATACGGGGGAATCCATGCTCAGGAGCCAGGAAGGCAAGTGCACAACCGGGCACTCTCTTTATGCTCCGAGGCACATTTCAGTATGGTGACTGTACACTCCCCAAATGCACAAAGAACTGCTTGCGATCACTGGTGTATAAAAAATGCCTGGTGCAGAAAAAGACCCCTGGGCTAGATGTGAAAACTTCTGGTTCAGGTCACGGACCCATCATTTCACCTCTGCATCCTCGTGAGTGAGAGGTTCCCGACTGTTCCGTATTTCACTTAAAAAGTAGTATTGGGAGAATATGAAGTGTATCCCTCACTTAACCAAAGCAGCAGATAAAAAGTAGCATATAGACATGCTTCGTGGGCCAGAAAGCAAGTTATTATTACAGGTGCTGGTTTTCTCTGTGCCTCTCCCTTTTGTCTATAGGATGGGGAAATAATGGCAAGAAAATACTTGTGAATAGTGACTGCCTGTTATTCCACAGCACTCCTCTTGGGGCAGCGTCCACAGTGTATTTTAACATGTAATTCTGATATTTTACTGTCAAAACCATAGGGTATTTTAAAAATCTATCAAATATCACCCAGAATAGCACCATTGTAGATCACATAGACATTTAATTCCTTTTGTATTAACCTCTGCTTTTAATTTTTATCAATATTCATATTTTAAATAGATAAAATCAATTACCAGCTGCACGCGACATATTTTATCAGTTAGCACCATATGGTAAGCATTCTAAGCATGCTCCTCAGCTCGCTCTAGTCTCTATAACTGCTGTCTTCATGGATGCATGATGCGGCATGCGGTTGCATCATACGTAATCAGCCCTCTCTTACTGGCTGTTTGTATTGCCACCGTTGTTTGGGCAATGAAGCTTGCTGATGAAGTGCTTTGTGTTCATTTTAAAAAATGTGTGGCTATGGGTGGATAGCAGCTCGGGAAGCTGCTGTGAGTGTGGTCAGTTTTGGTTCCCAAATTAAGGAGACGGTGAGCTGAACTTCATTTCAGGGGCTGAACGGTTGAGGCTAAGTACTCAACCCCGACTCTTCCTCACCATCCTCTCTTTTAGACCCCTCTTTCTCCGTGCAGAAACTAAAAAGAAAATCAAATCCACTGTGCATAAGGCTTGAAACCTATATTTCCTCCAGAAGAAATCTAATGTGTTTGAATGGAAAACTCCCCACAGAGTCCATGTGATTTAACAAAGTATATTAAGAAGCTACTGCATGGTGAAGCTGCCATCTCTGGAGAGTCAGAAATGGTTGAGCGCAAAGACTTCAACTGTGCCATCTGGGGTCCCATCTCTACTCTGTTACATAGTGATTGAAGAGCCACAGCAAGGTACTTCATCTTTTTAAGACTCAGTTTCCTCAGCTGAAAAAATATGGAACACATAAAACAATGCGAGTAAAATATTTTGCAGTCCTCTGGCATGTAGTCAATGTACCACAAAGTAGCTATTGTGGTTATTATGATTATTATGTATCTTCCAGTCTAAAGCACCTCAGGCAGCTTATTTAACTTCTCTAAGCCTCAATTTTCATATCCATAAAATAGAGCTCAGACTAAGATCAATCTTATAATCTGTTATAAAGATTAAAGGAAGCAAGGTGTGCAAATAGCTCAGAATAGTGCCCAGCACGTAACAATCCTTCAAAAAAAAGGGGAATTATTTTAGGCTTTCTTTTAATGATCAGAGCAACTAGGTTAGGCACGGATTCCTATCTCTCCGTGTACTGGGAAGGAACGGAACCCCTGAGGGGTTGAGTAATCTCAGTCAGTCACCTGCTGAATGTAAGTGTGGAGTTTAAGCTAGATCTACGTGACTTCAAAACCCATGCTCTTCCACTCTTTCCAACTCTGGGGAATTCGAGATGAATGAGGCAGGTTCTTGACAATAGGAGTTCTGTGATGTGTGAGGGGAACCCCCAAGCCTGGGTATCCAGGGTGGGAGCAGAAGCACCTTGAGGACTGGGAAAAGGATGGGAGCCTGTGCTAGCGGGGAGAAGGGGCCTGGGAAAACCCCCGCTCAGGAAGGGACCTGTCCTGCGTTTGCCACTGTTCTGTGAACTGATATCAATTGTGAATTCTGGGAGAGCAGTGTGGAAATGAACTTAATATTTCTCCAGATGAGAAAAGGTGCCCTTAGGGAAGAAAAACCTGGTTGGGCTTTGACATCCAATTTCCAAGCACTTTAGCTTCTAAAGACGCCTTCCTAACCCACTTTTCTGCTACATTTCCCAGCCCCCTCTCCCCACCCCCATCCTTTTCCCTGTAGGCTGCTGCTCAGGCCACAGGCCACGTGTTCTTTCAAAAAGTGTTCAGTTCTCTCTGGGAGACAGACTTTCTGACCTGGCCTTTTCTGGCAGGAGGCTGAAATGCAGGGTGGAAAAGTGCGAGAGCATAATGAATGATTGAGTGAAGAAGCTGCACATGTCTGCCTGACTCTTCTTTAATTCACTGGAAGCCAACTTAATAGAAACGTATTGCATTAAAAAAAAAAAAAACCAAGAAAAGAAAAAACATGAAAAAATCCTAGTAGAGTCCCTGTGGTTTGAAATATAATTTTGCATTTGACGGAGAGTTGAAAAGCATCTTTCCATTTCATTTTGACTTAATATTGGGCATGGCACGTGTTTCAGCACCAGCTATATCACCGGTGTATTTGCCAGGAGGAACTTCTCAGAATATTTTTTGAGTAAGTTGTAAAGAAGAGTCAGGTTTGGGACGTGCTGGACAGAAGCCACGTGGCTTCCTCTCCTGTGTTTCAGCAAGCACCAAGAACAGCTTGTTCCAGTGATCAGGCAGAAGTGGGCTGTCATCTCCCCATCTCACCCAGGAGGCTCTTCCCCTCCGACCGGCCTTATGTACAAGCGGCAGGCGTTTGGTCAGGGCTGCTGCACTTGGAAGCAGATGGGTCTGCGCTTGGAAGTAGGGGAACCCAAAGAGTTACATGGCGCTGAGAATTCAAGTCCACGCCCAGTTTTCTATAATCGTATGTAATTTTGTGTGTGTGATGACAGCACCTGGGCCACACTCATGCCCTGACGGACCTGCCTCCCAGGTTGGCCGCCAACTCCTTGAGGCACACTGTACTTTATTTTGTGTGGTTTCGGGGCGAGGGCACTGCTCACGGGCAGTGTGGCCCCGCAAGCAGCCAGAGCTGGGATTCCAGCGGGAGACAGCCTGGGCTTTGACGCTAGTTCTGAGGCTCACCCTGTGCCACTGGCTGATTGACTGGGCTTCTCTGTGCATCAGTTTCTGCCTCTGTACAATTGAGCTGGTTTTTAGTGCTCATCTCCAAGGGCAGGGGTGCAGATTAGCTGAGAGATGTACTGTCTTAAATGCAGTGCTTGACCCCCTTCACCAGCTAAGGGTCATTACAATAGTTTTATTATCATTTTCAAGCTTTAAAACCATAGAAAGGAGCATGGGAAACAGACATATTGTAATGGGCATTCCAGTTTTGCTTTACTTCCTTTCCTTCTTCATCTGAGTTTGGACATCACAGGTAATGATTTCTTTGGACAGTGGGTTTCCATCCTATCGTGTCTGCCATACCCTACATTTACTTGCATTCTGTATATTTACTTGCCTACTTATTTGTCATCTGTCTTCTTCCACTAGTGGGAAGGGACTTTTGTTCTGGCTCCCCACTGCATGGTGCCTAGCAAATATTTGGTGAGTTAGAGACTTGATGATGGAAAACATCCCTAGAGTGTTATATTTTCCAGTTTCAGACACCAGCAGAGAGAATGCCTATTAGTTTCAAGTCAGCACATCCCAGGGGAAGGGGTCCTTGTCTTAGTTGGGGCCAAATGCCCCGTCAGTGGGGGTGGGACTAGATCACGTGGTACTGTCTGTCATGGATGTAGAATGGAGAGAGAGGGATAATCCCAGAACAGGGACACATTGCTGAACAGATAAAAACAGTGGACATGAAACAAAAGTATACAGTTCTCTCTCCTCTACGGAGTTTTACCTGTGGTAATTTCATCTTTTCCTCTCTAGGTTTGAATTTAGGAAGAGCAAGGCCATCTTGACCCAGAACAACCCTTTATGCATTTCCCTAGAAGATTACTTCCCTCTTATCCCACAATCAGTCAGCAAGTATTTACTGAGTAATGATTGCCTGCCAACAGCATGCAGTAAGTACCCTGTGATGGAGAGAGATAGACATGCAAAGCAGAGAAATAGATTTGGGAGTCATTTACATCCTGGTGGGAGAGGGTGTGCAGCAAGCAGATGAGCTCTCAGCGAAGACAGGTGGAGAGGGGCAGGAATAGAAGCCACAGTCCCAGGAGACACCTCCACGGAGGGAGGGGTAAGGTGGGCAACGATGTGCCAGCTGGAACCCAGCAGGGACAAATTCAGAGAGTTCTGACTATGCAAGGACCTGGACTGGGGGAGAGACCTACCCAAGGAGGAGACCCTGCCACAAACACTACAAAAGGACCGACTGATAAGCCGTACACATGTGAACACCCTGAGGACAGAGGTTCTGTCTTACAGAAATTTGTTTTCTCACTCTGTAGGACACGTTCTGTTTCTTAAACAACCACAGGTGGTGTGAGTGTTAATAAAAATTCTTAATATAAACCCAGTTCTTAATATACACATTCAGCCTTTAGTGATCGTGATGAACAGCACTGACCTCAATGCCCTTCAAATCGGAAGGACAAATAAATGGTCCTGCGCCCTTAGCCTTCCTTGTCTGATGCTCGTCACTGTTCGTTATCTTAACAAGCCTCTACGGGGTGTCTTCCCTGCTTTGGAGAGATCCAAACCCACAATCATCTCAGGAATACGTGGTGTCCTTAGGGATGAGAGTCAAGCACTCAGAATTCTAGCAGCCTGTGAGCTGAATTGATAGAATTTTTAAAATGATTGAAAATTACCAATAGCTGGAGGTTTTAAAACTTATTTCATGCACTCTGTGAATATATTGCTACAACTTCTATTTGTTAGAGGACTCCTGATTCATGCACTGCAGGAGGAGCACGTTAAAAATTGTGCAAGGGAAATACGATGAACAAAATAACACCAGACGAGATCAGATCCTGTCTGATAACTGAATCACATGGTGTTTCCTTGGTTCAACTTCTGGGAGCCCTCCTGCCACCCAAAAGGCAGACTTGTTCATCTACTTAGCATCTATTAAGCACTACACAATGAGAAATACACATCCTTTGCACTGGAGGTTAACAGCTAACAAGGGAAGGTAAAACAGGTACATGGATAACTGTAAGACAAGGTAACCAGTGGCGATTACCAAATGACTGCAGATTTCCCACCTAGGTGCACTGTAATGGTATTAAGTAAATGAATACACGAATAAATGAAGGCATTGACTGGGACTATGTCTGTGAGCTCACAAAAAGGAGAGAAAGTATCAGAAAGCATATGCCTTCCTGTTAGATATGGAATTACCGAGCAAGGAGAGGGTTTGGGCATTTAAAGGTAAAGGGGGGAAAGGATAGCATATATGTGGGAGAAGAGCAGGTTCAGAAGCATTGAGATAAGAACCAGAGAACCTGGGGAGGCCATGGAGGCAGGTTCACAGCAGATGGCAGGAAAGCTCGCTCAGAGGACATACGGAATCTGAGGGTCGTGACACTTATCACGGATCAATGCAGTTTGCTAGGGGACCTGCTTTTCATAAAATGTGTGATGAGCTTCCATGCTCTACATAAGTCACTCTACTATTTGGAGTCTTCAACAAGGTTTTGCAGCCTTTACAGCAATAAACTCAGGTAAAGTAGAGGCAGTGTAAAAATAGCATGTAAATAATAGCTTTAAGAGGACAACAATGTCTGTAGTTACCTGTATGATTCTCTCTGTGAATACACTAACAAATGTAAAAGGTCTACTTTAAACGAAATGATACATGATGTCTTATGTGCATGCTCTTTGAAGCCTTTTAGTTTTATGGAAATAATTGCTATTCAGAAGAGATATCATGATTCAGGCACCTCAAATGTATGTAAATGAAATAATTCACTCTTGTTCTCTTACTTTTCGTTGTGAACAAATGGGACAAATATTGGGAACCTCTTTCAAGCATATGGTGTCTGAACATTCTGAGATGAACGCTAACCTTGCAGGGCCCGGCTGGTTCACCACATTAAACATTGCCATGTTCTATCACCCCTCTCTGTACTGTGGGATGATTTGCTTGAAGCTTTAACTGTTAATTGCCATTGGGAGAGAAGGTGCAGAAATAAGGAAGACTGATAGATACGTTACATTTGAATAAACCAACAAGTCTAAACAGACACTTTTATTGGCTTATTGCATTATAGACACACTTCTGCACATTACAGCTTGGGCATTTTGTTGGCTGTTATAATATTTAACTACCTTATATTCTATTTGAAATAAATGGGGGTGTAAGTAAGTAAGTAAATGAATAAAGCTTTCAATATTATATACTAATGAGATATCAAATTAGATTACCTGAAAGCGGCCATCACTCCAGTTCTGAGACAAGGATATGAATTTAGTGCTTGCTAAGCAGGGGAGAGCTTTGCTCTTGGGTTCACACTAAGCAAAGCAGAGGAACTGACCTCGTATAGAAATTCAGAACGGTGGAGTTCAGGGAGTGGTAGGATTTCCAAAACAAGGGTATTTAGATATTGCTTGATCTTTAGCTGTGAAAGCATGCTACTTGAAAATTCATTGGCAGCTTTTCAGATATATATAGTGGGCTGTCACTGATTGGCTGGCTGCCAGAAGCCTGGTTACCTATGTGAAGTTGTCCTTGATCAATTAGGATGGATTTAGACTTGGTTCTGGTGATGAACTGCTCTATGGCTGAAGAGAGACCAGTCCTTTCTTATGAGGATAGGAACTTTTCATTTGTCACTAGAAACCATTGCTATCATCTTCTAGGCCTAAAGTTTAAAAGCCTGGCTTTTTTTTTTTTTTTTTTTTTTCATGTTCAGGAATCCAGTGAGAAGGGGATAAAATTCTTTGTACAAGATAAAGTATGAAAAAATACCAAATATTAAAATAGGCTGCCAGAAGTGTTGACAGGTGAAGATAACAAATGATATATGAGTTGTTAACTTTTGAATTAAAATTTTATATCTGTGGTTATATTATCATCCTGGTCTGGTCTCCGTTTGACTATGTGTTTGCATTGCCTTCGTATTATCAAAAGCATGTTCATTACCTCAGTTCTGTGCCTTCTGTTGGAGAAAAATGAACATGATAAATTGAATTAGTTTGACATATTAGTTTTGAAAAAATAAAGGCATAAAAAAGGTGTCAGGATTAAATAATTATTCTTTATATTTCCCCTTTGCAAAAGCCCTCTTTTGCAAGATATACATTTGGAGGCAGTGTAATGGTGGGTGACTATTTTATGAAAGCCACTGGCAGATGTACAGCCTAGAGGAGAGTGTGGAGGGGGAGAAATAATTTGAGAGTAAGCAAAACAGTTCTGAAAAAAAAATTAATACTATTTTTAAATTCAAGAGTCAGTTTGGGACTAAAAGTTCAAATTTTCCATAAGTGCCCAAACAAGTATGTTGCCTTATGGAGCTATGGGCCTCACTTCGTGGTGTCTTATGTAGTACTAGTGGAAAAAATTGTCATATCGCACTCTGATACCAACCTCGGGACTTCTAAAATACTTTTTTGTTTTTAAGCATCTATAATTGCTAACGGCCCCTGTGGCCTTCTGCGGATGCCCACAGACGGGTAAGAGGAGAGAAGAAGTATGACTGTGACTGTCACAGAATAAGATGGACTCTGGTCAGATGTCCAGGGGAGTTCAAAGCGAGCCAGTACAAGGGGATCTCAGGCAGTGGCAAGAACGCCAGCCCACACACAGCGGGACGGTGAATGGGAACGAACCGCAGATGAACCTGGCCATGAGCAGCGGGCACCACGTCTGAAGCCGCTTGTCCTGGCCGTTGATCCTAGACAATGCAGCGAGGGTGACCAAAAAGCCACAGAGAAAGGCCCCTCCCTGTACGACTCTCTGGTTTTGCTGGAACCACACCTTCCAGCCCATCAGAGCCCTTGTAATCACCCTCCCAAAGGTTTTCTCATGTGAGCGTGCCTCGTCCTGTGCAGCTTGCTCACTGTTTCAGGTGGGTCTGGGTGAGGAGTCCCAGCGGGCAAAGCTGCACTCTGCTCCCTCCGTCCTCAGCGGCGCGAAGCACGCGGCTGAGAGCCTAATTAAGCAAGCCCTCATCTCACTTGATTGGCTGACTGATTAGAATGGAAGTAAACTGCGCAGGTGATTATTTTGTCCATTGGTAAGAAGAGTGGAAGACATACTCATTTTGTAATTGTTGCCAGATGTGTCTGAGAAAAGTTAGGACTGCCTCCCATCCTTGGGCCTCCGTTAGACTAACTGTAAAATGTGGTGAATGAGCTTGGGCCAAACCAGCATTGCTCCTGAAGGCCCCGGAACCGCCCAGCCTGGAATCCCAACAGGCTCGTTGCAAGATGTGGGTAGCATCCCGCTGAGAAGTGATGCTCGGGGTTCTGTGCTTGGAATTTTAATGCCTGGGAAGAGCCAACATGAGTTATACCTCTTTCCCTGCATTTTAATTCTTAAAAAAAAAAATGGTGAGAGCATTTTGAGAAATGTTTTACTATTTTACTTTTGGTTCCCAAATTATGCACTGCCTGGATTTGTGTACCCCTCAATAATGAGGCAACATCAGAGGCTGAGAGATAACAATAACTCCCGAATAGGGTGAGAAAGTCGTTTATCTTTCTGTTTCCACTCTGCCGGCAAGCATCTGAAAATCACTAACATTCCTATTTGAATAAATATTTTGGTAAGATATGTTCATTTGAATTTTACCCTCAATAACTTAGATTGTGATGGGAAGAAAGAGATGAAATAGTTTTTATTAAGAATTTCAAATGCATTTCCGAAAGTGCTGTTCATATTAGACCATTTTTTTCTGGTTGATACGTCTCCTTTTTCTGAACAGGGTTGACTCAGGCAGTTAGAGGTGCGCTGCTCCATAGGGCTGAGTGCGGGGAATGACGGCAGAAGAGTGAAGATATCCCTTCCCCTACGTGGGTTACCTGCTCTCTGCAGGCGTTGCCAGTGAAGTTACAGTGCTTATCACCCCCAGGCCTTTTCACTCCCTCTTTTGGAATTTGAAAGTAGATACTGGGGTATCTAAATTCAATTGAATTCTGTGCCCCCTTGGTACCAAATGCCTAACTTGGCCAATTAAGGCATTGAAGAGGCTGCTAATGGTAATACATCCTGATGGCCCATCTGGAAGATCAGGAAGAACAGCTAAGTTGAAGTTAAAAGTCTCCTCCAGACTGTCAACAGTGTTTAACTTAATAGCAAAAAAAAAAAAAAAAAAAAAGGGAGTGACATGTTGGTGGAAATTAACAAATAGTCAATGAGGGCCTCCTGGAGTTGTTCCCATTTGCTGCGGGGAATATAGAACCAAACAAGACAGGATCCCTGGCTTGGGGAAACACACAGGAAATTTGATGAGATTACTTACAAACATAACAAGGTAAAAAACACGCAGTCCCAAAGTAAGTCAGGCTCAGCTGAATTGCAGATATATCAGACAGTGATCTTGGGCACGCTGCACTCAGCTTGAGAAGGCAGCAATTTAAAATGTCCATACATGTGATTATTGTTATTGAATTAATGTAGTGTCTTCTCTTTTGCTCTCAGGTATCTCTTGCCCAGCTCATATTTTCCAGGTTTCCACATCCTGTTCACATTTTTACTGCCTGTGTATATACACTGTCTGAACTCTAGATTATCTCTCTCCAGCACAGAAAGTATTCTAAATATCAACTCCCACAAGCTGCGCAGTCTGCCTCTTTTAATGAAGACCAAGGTTACATCACATTTTGTCATGCAGCGTCATATGTAACACGGTTAGGTTATGGGTGGCTGGAGCCTTTGCTTCACTTTCTTTAATACATGAATTCTCATTAAGCCATATCTCCCAAGGGAGTTTGGGAATTGAAGTTTGGAATCCCTGCACAAGATTAACTTTGCTTTTTGTTGATGATGGCAATTCAGATTTTTGTTAAAATTTAGCCCGTTTGTTTTGACCGGCCATTTTAACCAATCGCATTTTTCTTAGATCCCTATGATATCATCATATATACCCATGTCTTCTCAGCCTTTAGGTAACCAATATAAAACATCTTTAGAATATCCGTGCAGCATTTTTTTTTAACAATATTTCATTCTATACTGCTTGGACATATTGAGAAATTAGATTTATTCACTCTGCTTGCTAGAGGAAAAATGTTGCATATTGCAAAAAAGACCATTTATCCTCTTTTACCGTAACAATCTGATAGCCTCAACCCCAAATCCCAAATGATCTCTCGTCACTGCCTTTTATTTTTCCTCAGTGGCTAAAGCTATGGCTTCTTTGATTTGAGTTTGGTTCCTAAAGAGTTTGCCTTATCAGAGGTCAGATGTTATTTGGTGCAGAAATAATCAGCTTAAGTATCCAGTGTTGTAGTTTAACACATTTCCGAAAAGGAGCAATAAAAAATACTGACTCCCCGACTGTGCCTTCTGAAATGACTTATGTTGCTTTATGCTAATACTCGCAGGCTGCTCCAAGCTGGAATAACATGAAAAATTGTGGTCTGCAAAGCATTTCCTTTGATGTGACTCTGTGCCAGATCAGCGGGGGGCGGGGCGGGGTGCGCATGACCTCGGCTGGGCATAGTTCTCCAAGTTCAGAACGTCTCCGTCAGTTCTTCTTCTGAGGACAGCTCCCTGTACACAGCTGTCATCTTTCATTGCACTTAAGACTCTCCCACAAAGGACAGCTCCTGCTCTCAAAAGAAACATGGTCATTGCCCCTCTTTTAGGTAACACCTGGTTACTGGTTTGTTTGGGTAGAATTACATCATCATCATCATCGTTATTTTAAGCACTATAAAATTTTTTTCCCAAGTGTTAATTTCTTTCTTTTTTAAAATTTTTAAATTACTTTATTGTTTTTCAATTACAGTTGTCTGTATTTTCTCCCCTCACCTCCCTCCCACCCCATCCAAACCCACCTCCCTCCCTTGCCTCCGCCCTCCCTCTTGGTTCTGTCCATGTGTCCTCTATAGTGGTTCCTGAAAACCCTTCTTCCCACAGTGCCTTCCTCCCTCCCCTCTGGCTATTGTTAGATTGTTCTTAATTTCAATGTCTCTGGTTATATTTTGCTTGCTTTTTTCTTTTGTTGATTATGTTCCAGTTAAAGGTGAGATCATATGCTATTTGTCCCTCACCGCCTGGCTTATTTCGCTTAGCATAATGCTCTACATTTCCATCCATGCTGTTGCAAAGGGTATAAGCTCCTTTTTTCTCTCTGCTGTGTAGAATTCCATTGTGTAAATGTACATAGTTCCTTGATCCACTCATTTGCTGATGGCACTTGGGTTGCTTCCAGCATTTGACTGTTGTAAATTGTGCTGCTATGAACATTGGGGTGCATAGGTTCTTTTGGATTGGTGTTTCAGGGCTCTTAGGGTATAATCCCAGCAGTGGAATTGCTGGGTCAAAAAGAAGTTCCATTTTTAGTTTTCTGAGGAAATTCCATACTGTTTTCCACAGTGGGTTCACCAGTCTGCATTCCCTCCAACAGTGCAGTAGGGTTCCCTTTTCTCCGCATCCTCTCCAACACTTGTTTGTTGCTTTGTTGATGATGGCCATTCTGACCAGTGTGAGGTTGTATCTCATTGTGGTTTTAATTTGCATCTCTCTGATGGCTAGTGATGGTGAGCATCTTTTCATAAGTCTCTGGGCCCTCTGTAGGTCCTCCTTGGAGAAGTGTCTGTTCAAGTCTTTTGCCTGTTTTTTAATTGGGTTTTTTGTCTTCCTGGAGTGGAGTCATATGAGTTCTTTATATATTTTGGAGATCAGTCCCTTGTCTGAGGTATCATTGGCACATTTGTTTTCCCATATGATTGGTTCTCTTTTTATTTTAATACTGTTTTCTTTGGCTGTGCAGAAGCTTTTTATTTTGATGAGGTCCCATTTGTTTATTCTTTCCTGTATGTCCCTTGCTCTAGGGGACATATAGGTGAAAATATTGCTGCATGGAATGTCTGAGATTTTCCTACCAATGTTTTCCTCTACGCTTTTTACGGTGTCACGACTTATGTTTAAGTCTTTTATCCACCTTGAATATATTTTTGTAGATGGTGTAAGTTGGTGCTCGGGTTTCATTTTTTTGCATGTAGCTGTCCAGATTTCCCAACACCGTTTATTGAAGAGGCTATTTTTACTCCATTTTATACTGCTGCTCCCTTTGTCGAAAATTAATGGGCCATAGAGACTTGGGTTTATTTCTGGGCTCTCTATTCTGTTCCATTGGTCTATCTGTCTGTTTTTATGCCAGTACCAAGCTGTTTTGATTACAGTGGCCTTGTAATACAGTTTGATATCAGGAATTGTGATCCCTCCTGCTTTGCTCTTCTTTCTCAAAATTGCAGCAGATATCTGGGGTCATTTATGGTTCCATATAAATATTTGAAGTGTTTGTTCTATATCTGTATAATATGCCATTGGTACTTTGATAGGGATTGCATTGAATCTATAAATTGCTTTGGGTAGTATGGACATTTTGATGATGTTGATTCTTCCCATCTATGAGCACGGTATATGTTTCTATTTGTTTGTGTCTTCCATGATTTCTTTCTTCAGTGCTGTGCAGTTTTCTGAGTACAGGTCTTTTACCTCCTTGGTTAAGTTTATTCCTAGGTATTTTATTTATTTTTTGTTGCTATATCAAATGGGATTTTTTTTTTTCCTGATTTCTACTTCTGATGTTTCATTGTTAGTGTACAAAAATGCCTTTGATTTCTGGATATTGATTTTGTATACCACTGTTTTGCCAAATTCATTTATTAGGTTGAGTATTTTTTTGACGGAGTCTACAGGATTTTCTACATACACAATCATATCATCTGCAAACAATGACAGCTTTGTTTCCTCCTTTCCAATTTGGATGCCTTTTATTTCCTTTTCTTGTTTGATTGCTGTGGCTAATACTTCCAATACTCTGTTGAATAGAAGTGGTGATAGTGGGCAACCTTGTCTTGTTCCTGATCTTAGTGGAAAAGATTTTAGTTTTTGCCCATTGAGTATGATGTTGGCTGTAGGTCTCTCATATATGGCCTTTATTATGTTGAGGAATGCTCCCTCTATTCCCATTTTGCTGAGTGTTTTTATCATAAAGCACTCTAAAATTTAAGAGAAGGAATGGCATATCAACCATAAAAGTTGCACTATTAAAAAACTCTAAAATGCTCTGTAATATTAAAATATCAGACACAACTTCCACTCTAATGCCATAATCACCTCCTTATTGTAAAACACTAAAATTACTACCAGTCAAAAATATTCTTTAATGGGCTTTAGCATATTGATGATGTAATTACTGAAAACATATGTACTATATGCTTACTTGCATTATTTAAAATCCCAATAAGGAGCCCACAAGATTGGTGCTGCACTCCAGGTTAGGCGCTCAGGCTCTGAGGGAAGAGGACCTGATTCAAACCCTGGCTCCACCCCTTGCCTCCTGTGTTAAATTGGTGAAATGTCTTAACCTCTCCAAGCCTCAGTTTTTGCATCTGTTAAATGCAGGTAATGGTAATATGTATCTTATGGAGTTGTTATAATAATTAACATAAGCCCTGGCTGATGTGGCTCAGTAGATTGAGTGCTGGCCTGCAAACCAAAGGGTCACCAATTCAATTCCCAATCTGGGCACATGCATGAGTTGCAGGCCAAGGTCCCCAGTAGAGGGAGCACAGGAAGCAACCACAGATTGATGTTTCTCTCTCTCACTTTCTCCTTGCCTTCCCTTCTCTAAAAATAAATAATAAATAAAATAAAATAAAGAATGAACATAATAGCAATAAACTATTTACTGAAGTGCCTGGAAAATGATAACAGAAAACAGCTAACATTTAATGTGTACTTGCCATGTGCTAGCCACCATCCTAAGAGCTTTATGTGCAGCATTAATTTAATCCTCACAAGGACTGTTATCATCTCCAGTTTTCATATTAGCAAAATTGAGGTTAGTGAGGTGCAGTAACTCCTTCCAGTATGAACAACTCATTGGGAAGTATATAGCAATAGCAGAACTTGAATCTAGAAATATATGCACCTGGCTCATATTAAGTAATCAATAAGCCTTCATTTTTGTGTGTGGTGGTTGTTGATGCTGTTAGCAATTCAAATATAAAAGTAGAAACCCTTGCCTAACATAATGAGAAAAAAGATGATTTAATGATTGTTGCACCAGACTAACTTTATGGACACAATCTAGTGAGCATGGCTATTAGTATAATTAAACCACTTACTGAGCACTTAAATAATGCTAGATAATACCTCAGGCTTGTTTCTTCTAGAAACAACCCTGTACCATCGCTGTCTCTGTGGCTCCTATCTCACTAGGCAAGAAACCAAGAGCAAGCCTTAGGAAGCAGGTCAGACCTAAATTCCTTGCCTGCACTATGCTTCTCCTGAAAAGCATACACTCAATAAAGGGAGTTATTGGATGAATGAAATAATCACACAGAAATGTTTAATTCATCATCACTGTGCTGTCCTAAAGGATATTCTGTGATGATGAAAGTCATCTACGTTTGTGCTGACCCACCCAGTGGCCACTAGCCACGTGTGGCTATTGACTACTTACCATTGGCCACCACATCTGAAGAACTGAACTTTTCACTTTATTTAATTGTAATTCTGTATCATTGCTCTAACTTTTATTCTTTTTCTTTTCATAAGGGGCAATGTTGAATAATAAATTCCATTCCTTCAGTCCCCCGTCTGAGTGGAGGGGATGTTGGCTGGGTGCGCTGATGCCACGCAGCCATCAACACTGCTGTTGACAAGCTGTCAGCAGCATCGTGGGATCATCTGCCAGTTGTATGCAATTTCTGCAGGACAGTGTTTCTAGTAACAAGGAACAAAGCATATGCCTTGGAACTTTGCAGATAGGAAATATTTTCCTTCTTCTTCATGTGCAAAACCCCCAGCCCAGACATGAACTGCGGGAACGTGAAAGGACAACGCTGGGAGAGTTAAAGGAAAGAAATAACGTGGCATCCGCACCCAGAAATCGGTTCCATTTCTGAATCAGGTTTCTTTAGAAGTGGTAGCAATGCAACCCAGCAGATGAGGCTGTGAGGACTCCTTCTGTTTGGCAGAGACACTGGGTGCTACATTGCAAAGCAGGACTTAGTGCTGACAGACAGCTTGGGGGAGGAGGGAGAAGCGCCTCCTCTGTTCCTGACGTCTGGGCCCAGGAGGACCAGATCTGGCGCTGTCCTCGTGTACCTGGTGTTGGTGCAAACTTCTTCGTCACCACGCAGACAGGATGGTGCATTATGCAATTTTTGCTCTTTTTGGAATCACATCATACTAAAACACCATCACAAAGCAGCTGATCAACTCCATCATTTTGCATGACTTCAACTTCTATGTCACAGAGTCCACCAAATGGAAGTAGATCATTCTGGCCTCAGAATCTTAACGATTTGCCTTTGTCACACAATATCACCTTTACAGATGTTCGCTTTTCTTTTGCTCTGCAGTAACTGACTTTTGGAAACTTTAACTTCTTGTTGTGTCTTAAAATAGATGCCTGATTAGGGAGGAAATAGGTCGGTGATACGTTATCAATAACAAGGCCCATGTAGCCACACGGTCAGAGTGGAAAGATGGATAATGAGCAATAGTGATGAAGGTCATCTTCTGTTTCTCTCTCTCAGTTGATAGAACATTGTGAAAACAAACAGAAAAACAAAAAAACAGCAACAAGAACCCCTGACCTAGGAGTCAGAAGACCAGGGTTCAGCCTTAATGCTGATGCCTAGGTTAGTTACTTACCCCCCCTTCCCATGTCTGTATTTGCAAAGAAGAAATGATAACATTTTCTACCTCATCTCAGTGCTGTTTGAATATCAAATAAAGCAATGTTTGTGAAAGTACTTTGAGAACTACGTTGGTTGAAAACACTGTGATCTGTTTACAGATATCAATTTTCAGCTGTCTGCTTTGTAGCAGGGTGACAGGTGCTTGTAAAAAAAGTTCGTTTTTCTTCTTCTTCTTCTTTTTTTTTGTGGGCAAAAGTGGACAACCCCAGAGAAGGCGTGTAGGAGCGGGAGAGGCACAGGCGTGCTTCACATTATATTTACTTATGGAATGTGATAAATTTTCCTGGGTCTGAGAGAGAGAGAGAGTGAATTATCAAGTTCATTATAGAATAAATTCCAGGGACAACTTTATTCCATAAATAATAAAGTCATCCTAATTAAATTTGGAAATTGTTAAACTTTCCATAAACCGGGATGGTTTATATATATTATATCCATAAGCATGAAGTGCTTATATCAAACTTAAATGCGTTCAACTTGTAACTTAACTTAAACCATTTATACCCAAATGATTTTACGTAATGTTAAATAAAACCCATATGTCAGGCTGGAAGAACAGTTTTGCAAGGGAGAGAAGATCTATAATGAAGTGCCCTGGTTGCTCAGGGTATGTGTTACGCTTGGACTTAGTTCCTCAAATCTGGAAAAACAGGATGTTGAGTTCTTGCGCATTTACATGGTACAAGCCCTTGTGAGTTTTCCTGGGAAAAAAAAAAAAGGTCTATGTGTGTACCAATAATAATAATGTTAAGGAAAAAACGATTGTGAAACCAAAGGACCGAGTTTGCTGTTTGTTATTTTTCAAAATAATGACTGTGGGTTCTCTCCCCACAGAAAAGATACTATTTATTTTTTAATGATGAGCTGTTTCCCGGAGAAACAAAGTGGCATTCTGTCGACACCATATGGTGGCGGAAAAACAGATTCCACCGTGTCCCATTTGTTAGACTGTCTTCTGCATTTCTGTATCCATAATTTATGTGGGGGCCTCTGCGATTGCCAAAATATTCAAATGGATTTCTCTTAGCAGGGCAGCCGGCATGAGGGGAGAAAGGTTTTCAAAACAGCAGGACCTGAACAGTCTCCTGCTGCTCAGAGAAGAGAACATTTCCAACTTCTGTCCTTCTGGCAGCGTTCATTGTAATACTAATTTACATCCTTGGTTTAGGGACTGTGTTTGCATGCAGAAAAAGCAGCTTATGTTCTTTTATGCTAATACAATCATACTTGAATTATAACCCACACCCTTAAAGTCATATCACTCCTTCTGCCTCAGTGTGAGTGAAGAACCTGGCCTTTAAGAAATCTGTAGAAGCTGATACATAGTAATGGCTGAGCCATACCGTTTTGAACACATTGTTTCTGCAGATTTTGGTTTCCAAAAAGACATCTGAAGTGGTTATAGATACATGAGAAATAGTCACGAAAGGCGTCTTTTGCTGTCTAAGCATATGATTACCATCTACGTATTTAGAGGCTATTTCAGTGGAAGTTCTAGTGGTATCCTGTGGTGTATAAAGAGAAGCATGTCCAATACATGATACAGAATATAAACAAGGGATTTCATGAGTCGGACTAATCGATGTTTTGGCAAAATGGAATGTCGGAAAAAAGTTACATGTTCTTATGCATACCCAGATAATAAGACTCTACGCCATAAGCCTTCTATTGCAAATATATGTTTGTTTGTTTGTTTTTATCCTAGAGAACCTCAGATGGTCTTTCAGTAAGCTTAGCCATTACAGGTTTCATTGTAGTGCATTCAGGGAAGCAATTTTATGTAGAAAAATAAAACAGATGTAGGATATACTGTTCAATTACAGATGAAAGGTATAGCTCTAATGCAATAATAGCACTAGAAGGTTCTATTCCTCAACCTGTAGTAGAATGGATAAAAATTTAGGCTACCAAAAATAGATAGAACATTATTTTCTATTTGTAAGTATAAATAGAAAGGTGAGGCTTTGGATTATAAGGGACAGAACTAAAGGCCCAGAGACCTTAATTGATTCCCATTTCTCCAAAACCAATTTGGATAGATTCCTAGAAGTCTCTGCTATTTTTCAGGATGGAAGGGCGGGGACACAGCTGAGTTCTTTTTTCTGATGCTTATTCTTGTCAGGAAGAAGTCCAGTGAGCCCAAGTTTTTGGACTTGTGGGCAGAAGTGCCCTAGAAACTTGCTCTTCCATTAGAGAGCCTTCCAATGACCACTTAGAAGACTGTGAACTCAAGGGAAGCCTCTCACTAGAGCCCATGAAGACAGAAAGGTCATCCAGGTGAGGGAAGTGAGGACCCCACCCCTTATTCTGCAGGTACAATGGGAAATATTTTGCCTGGAGATGGGTCATAAAGTGAGAGGCTGAGTAGAGAGCAGTCCCTCTGGTTTGTCACGTGACTCGTGACAGGCTAGCACTTTGACCCGGGTCTCAGCCTGGCTGGAATGGCTAACACAACATGGACTTATTTCTCTAAATTCCAAAATACTTTATTTGTGCAAATTTGAAACCTGACAATTAGGGCATTTTTAAGAGGATCAATTCTCCCAGGAAAGCTTTCAGAAAGGAAGGATTTAACTTCAGTTCCACCCAATTGTTAGAATTCAAATCTCACACTTTTCTCCTTTTCAATTAAAAAGTTATACATTCAATTAGACTACATCTGTGAACTTGCTTTAGCAGTAATTAAGATGAACATTATGATATGGGTAATAAAAAGTAATAGTTTTCTTCATTCTCTTGGGCTTTTTGAAATACATTTTCTCGATGGAAATCAAATTATTTTATTGCATAGAAGCGATTCCTCTCTATTCAATAGGGTGAAACGATGCGTGAGCTCTTGCTGGTACAAGTACCAAGTCAGAATCATTAGGCATGAGGTTTAGTAAATAAAGTTATTGGGTGGCTGCTTTTTCACAAAAGATTTGGAACTGTGTTAAATTAATAGGAAATAGGTCTAGAGTTTTCTCTCACTAACCTATCCTCAGTGGAGAACGGAAATGAAATGGCCTCACTCAAGGACATCCATTTTGATATCCATAAATATTTTACAAGGATGGAATAAATTGCTTATTTTCAAACAGGTGCTATTGTAAAAATTATTTTGACTTTCTTTTGCTTCAGGGCCCTTAAACAAAATAACAATATATCATGTATGTGTAGACCTTAGGTTATGTCTGTGCTGTCCACAGTTGGCTTAGGTAGAGAGAAGCTTATACGTAGGGTTCCTTTATGGTATTCCTAGTGTGTTCCCATAAGGAAAGTCATGCCTTTAAAAGGACCTGGCCCTGGCTGGTGTAGCTCAGTGGATTGAGCGCAGGCTGGGAACCAGACGGTCCCGGTTCGATTCTCAGTTGGGGCACATGCCTGGGTTGCGGGCCAGGTCCCCAGTGAGGGCCATGTGAGAGGCAACCATACATTGCTGTTTCTCTTCCTTTCTTTCTCCCTCCCTTCCCCTCTCTCTAAAATAAACAAATACAATCTTAAAAAAAATAAATAAATAAAAGGACCTGAACTGCATTCTTCATTCTTCAAATTATCAACTAAAATGGCACCATTTTCTTCAAGATAAAGACAGTAGATTGAAATGTACTCTGCCAACTTACGTGACAGATGAAATCCACCTCCCATCCACACGTTCACATAATCCCAATACTTTGTGGGTGACTTTTATCTGGACAACAGTGGAAACACTATATGAGGGGAAAATACTTTCTTCCTTATTTTTTTATTTTTACCTCATCTTTCTCTTGGATCACAGTAGGCTTTCTCTAAGTAATGTGTATGTTCTGGAAGTTTGAGATGGAAACATTTGCTCTGTCAGAGAAAGAAATGATGTCAGAGAAGATGGTGTCCCTACACTGTCATCTATTTACTTCTGATGGCATCTCTAGAGGGGAGCGAAGCTGAGGTGAGCCATCTGAACGCTGCTCCTCTGTCTCTCTGAGACCCGTGGCTTCCATGAATGAGGGAAGTGGCAAGCCGAAATTAGTGTTCATCTGGGACTGGGGTCAGGGATCAGTGAGTGGCCAAGGACATGATTCATTCCAGGAAGAGTATTAAGGTGTTGTTTACATAAAGACTACAACATTTTCTTCCCACGGTCAGATAGTCAGTAAGTAAGTATGATACACCATGATATGAGCCAATTGCTACAAATATAAAAATCTTGGAAAAGGTAAAGTGTCTATTTCAAGGGGAGGTTTCCCTCTTCAGAAGCCAAATGAGTGGAAGCTGACAGAATTGTCAACAGAAAACAACGGCAACCACAAGAAAATCATCCCGGGCAGGCACACAATTCTTGTGTCTCTGCTCGCATCCTCTTTGAAGGGAACATGAATAAACCAGTTCCCTGATTGAACCAGGCAACTCCCTGAGCCTAGAAGAACCAATGGTAAACCAGGCTGATCCAGTCAGATTCTTCCTACTGAAAATTTGAATGAGGAGATGCAGAAAATATGCAAGGGTGTGGCTGGGTCAAGATGATCATGACGGCGGAATAGAGGTTCCGAGATGCTGCTGCCACCGCTGGGGTTTCTTCTGCAGCTGTGCAGCTGGCCACGTGTGGTAGGACGCACCGGACGCCCTGACTCTGCATGCTCTCTAAGCCCTTTGCCGTGCGACTTTGCAGTTCCTCCTACTGAAAGAACAGGTGCATTTCCCTTCCCTTGGTGCGGCGTTGGGCCATTTGACTTGCTTTGCCCAGAACGGGGTAGATCTGACATTGTGCCTCTTCTGAGCCTACCTTTAAACAAACTTGAGTATATCCACTCACTCTCCTGTGCTTTTGCTGTGATATCAAGGAAACTGGGAAGCCGACTAAATAACCGAAAGTTTCTCTGGGAGCATGGAATTAGAATAACAGAAAGTTTACTGCAGGACTTAAATGTTTAAATCAAGAATGAAGGTGAAGATCTGCACATTTTGAGATGAACTATAACGTGGCTATTAAGCACACGCACTTTAAATAATTTTTATGAAAGTGTAGTGGACATACAATGCTGTATTAGTTTCAGGTATTCAGCTTAGCGATTTGACACTTATATACCTACGATCTGATCACCATGTTATGTTTATTACCCATATATCATGGTGCAAAGTTATTACCATATTATTGACTATATTCCCTGTGTTGTACACTACATCACTATGGCTTATTTATTTGAGAACTAGAAGCAGGTTACACCATCTCAATAATACTCGTAATGGGGCCTGACATGCCTGAACCCCTGGGAGAGGTCCCTGTGCATCGGATGGCAGTGCTAATGCCCACACATATCTCTGTGACACTACTTTCCTGCCTTAATGTTCTTCAGCCACGTGGATGGCTTGGATTTAGTGTTCTTCTGCTTTGAAATGAGTTTTCTCTTTAGCATGACCTGCACATTTCTCTGCTGATTGAATATATGTGTTGACAAAATTTCATACTCAAGAGGATATAGTTTCTCTTTTGAAAACATCTTTGGGCAGCGTGCTTCCATTGATCCCTGGAAAAGAATAGGTTGAACCTATGATCAATTTTTGTATAAATAACATTTGTTGTTCGACTTCTTTGAAGATAACAATTTTACCTAATATTTCTGGCAAAACATGGGGACATTTTTTTATCTTGTAAGTAACTGAATAGCTTGCTTTTTTTCTTTCCCCTTCATGGCATTCTGAGTGTGATAATTGAGTTGCAAGTGTTATTATGTAGAGGAATTCTGACCTTCTCCTTCGGGGCTGAGACGGCACACTGAGAGCAGGATGCACGGGGCCAGTGATCTGTTCCCGGCAGAGCTAATTGATAAGGAACATATTTTATGAATGAAGTTACAAAATAAAAACTGAGACTAATGAAATACCCCAATGACTCCAACATGATTAAGGAAAGCATTCCATACAATACTTCTAATTAGACACTGAAACTGAGAATTCACAATTGACTCCTATTCTCCAGTGGGGCTGACCCCTTGTTGAATGTGATAGCAGCTGAGAATATTTATAACTAAGGGTAGTAAAACCTTTCTTTTAAGGTGACAATGGGCCACTTAAGTGAGCCTGACCTGGGTCCTAGGCAATTATAACCACAGCAAATTTAACACAGTCGCTGTTTTTAAAAGGTTCCTTGAGTCAAGTTCAATAGATGTTTTTTAAAATAGTTTTTACAAGACAATTCTTTTCAGCTTTTAAAAAATGATTAAACGTAAGGCCACGGCCCTTTTAAAAATGTGTTTACCATTTTTCTCTCATTAGTCTTTCCTTCAGCTCTTTAATCCAGGCTAATCATTTTTCCCTTAATTGTATTTCTGTAAAAATAATACTCTGAACTTGAATCTACTCTTGCACATTAAATGATATTTGTACCTTGCATCTGAGTTCTCTTTTGAAAGATTCCTTTCTATTACCCTCAATGAGATCCTATAATTTCTCAAAGTCCTGGTAAAACCATCATAGAGAGAAGGAAAAGAATAGATTATGGTCAATAGGTTATTTATTAATTTGAGTATCTACTGTGTGTTCCAGGCATAATGGGAAAGCAAAGGAAAATTAGACCAGGTAACTGTGATCTAGAATATCACAGTCTGTTCTCAGAAAAGAAACGTACAAACAAGACAGAGAAGCTAACAGCATATGACAATGTAATTACGAACAGAAATGTGCACCAGATTTTATTCTGTAGGAGTCTGGATGAGGGGAGATGAGCAAGGCCTAAAATACTAGAGAAGGCTTCTGAAAGAAGAGAAACTCAGAGAGCATGTAAGCAGCTCTGAATGTGGACAGGTGGAGTGGGAAGCAGTGAACAGCAAGTGTAGAGATCGTGCCAGAGAGAGAATCAGATGCGTGTTTATGACGAAGGGAGAGCGGTGTGACTGTTGTTTACGGTTTGCCTCTGTCACTGGATTTCGTGAAAGCCAACCCAAGATCATATGTAATTACTTCACTTGCAATAAATCAGGGCCATTTTGCCAGGTTATGAATAAGTAAAGAAGGCAAGATGAAATGATTTAAAATCACTTTTAATCCTTTATTTTAAAAATCTTTCCTACAGAGTAACCGAATTTTAGAGCAGACAGATCATGGGGGTTCCCTACTTAATGATTGCTCCAAACGCAGAAACTTAGTCTGAATGATTGTTAGTGTGCATGGGGTCAATGACCCCCCCTAATAAGTTATGAACTATTTTGTTTGATATACATGTTTTTACATAGAGGAGTTTTGTAGCTCAAGTTCATTTACGAGGCACTCAAAACTCTTACAATGCTTAAAAACCTGTGATCTGGCCCCGGCTGCTGTGGCTCTGGGCAGTGTCCCCAGTTTGAAAGGTCACTGGTTCGATTCCCAGTCAGGGCATATGCCTGGGTCGCGGGTTCAGTCCTCAGCTGGGGCACTGACAGAAGGCAGCTGATTGATGTGATCTGTAGCATCTTTGCCTGGTGGTCTATAGCCTCACAAAGTGACAGGGAGCTCCCACTCATCAATGTCTGTGGCTCTGGTCGCAGCAGCTCTAAACCTGCCTACGTTACATTGTGTGAAAGCCTTTCAATCACAGGTCCTAGACTGGCCCTAACTTGTTGGGTGCAGATCTGTGCCCAGGAAAGTTGATCTAATTAGGAGTCAATGCTCAGGTATGCAATGCTCAGGTTGCATACATTTTCGATAACTAATGTATTGTCCTCTGTCTACAGAATGTGAAGATTGAGATTTTTTTAAATTTAAAACATTTTTTATTTTTCAATTACTGTTGACATACAGTATTATATTAGTTCCAGGTGTACACTCCAGTGATTAGACATTATATATAACTTACTGAGACAATCCCAATAAATGTTGTACCCATCTAATACCACACATAGCTATTAGAATATTATTGATTATATTTCTTGTGCTAGACTTTACATACCATTAACTATTCTATAACTACTAATTTGAACTTCTTAATCCCTTCACCTGTTTGACGTATCCCTCTAACACCTCCTCCCATCTGACAACTATCAGTTTGTTCTCTGTATCTGTAAGTCTGTTTCTGTTCTGCTTTGCTTATTTTGGTCTTTATATTGAATTGTTGATAGATATGTATTTGTTGCCATTTTATTGTTCTTATTTCTTCTTCTTCTTCAAGACACTTTAACATTTCATGTAATACTGGTTTGGTAGTGATGAACTCCTTTAGCTTTTTCTTACCTGGGAAGCTCTTTATCTGTCCTTTGACTCTAAATGATAGCTTTGCTGGGTAGAGCAATCTTGGTTGTAGTCCTTGCTTTGCTTCACTTTGACTATTTCTTGCCAATCCCTTCTGGCCTGCAAAGTCTCTGTTGAGAATTCAGCTGACAGTCTTATGAGAGCTACCTTATAGGTAATAACTGCTTTTCTCTTGCTGCTTTTAAGATTCTCTCTTTGTCTTTAAATTTTTGCATTTCAATTATGATGTGTCCTGGTGGGGGCCTGTTTGGGCTCATCTTGTTTGGGACTCTCTGCATTTCCTGGGTTGGTATGTCTGTTTCCTTCACTGGTTTAGGGAAGTTTCCTGTCACTATTTTTTCAAATAGGTTTTCGATGTCTTGCTCTCTCTCTTCTCCTTCTGGCACATGCATTAATTTGGTACACTTTTTTACTCCTTTATAAAATAAAATTAAAGTAAAAAATAAGACCTTAGGAGATCATGTGACTTTGCTCACAGAGCCTGGGGTTACATGTAGAGCAGCATTAGAGCAGTGATTACCAGACAGACTCATTGCCATTGTTCCTTCTGGCTTCGTGAGTAGACTTGGGAGGGATTTTTACTTTGGGTTCATAAGCTTCCTCCCTAATGAGTAGAAGCTGTTTAAAATAACGTACTGATTTAGAGTTTTCTCTGACTTCCTTTAACATGGCATACATATTAGAATTCCCTTTCCCCTCACATTTTTTTTTCAGGAGTGGTGCCAATAACGTGGGGAACAATACATTATTCAAAGCGGGGGAGCCATAGAACAAACAGGAAGCCAACAGTTTGTTAAAGATAGCCACACAAATGCGCGTTTGCCAGCCATTTCGACAACAAATCAGAAATGATATATGACCTTTCTCACATGCCTGCAACATTTCATATCTTTGAAAAGACGTTAAAGATGTCAAATGTTGAGACCGCAATCTGAGAAGCAGGGAAAATATAGTAGCGGTGTTTACAAACAGGCTTAGAGCTGGGTTGCCACGCCTGTCTTTTCCTAAAGGGTAAACATCCTTCACAGAGTTATTTGCCAGTGTACTTTGCTTTGCAAAATAATTCTGATCCTGAGGTGGTGTTTGTTAATCCAATCCCACTTTACCGTAAACTAGAATTATCATTTCAGAAGCAGTTATACTTCACTTACGTTCAATTCCTGATGTTTTTAGGCTCCCGTATTTTGCATTTATTTACCCCCCTCCCCCAGCTCTGTGTTTAATACTGAATGATTTATAAGGCAACTACTTCCAAGCTTTGAAGAAATTGTTTCTTTTTAAGTAGATAATAGTGAATACTTTTTGGGAGTAAAATGCCATTTTACCAATGATGTTGCTTTATAAGTTGGATTTTGGTTTGTCTTTATTTTTTAAATTAGCTTTGTTATGAAATATAAAATAAACATATAAAATAATAGGGAATAGTAGAATGAACACATATTCCCATCATCCAACCTCAACAATTATACTCATGACCACTCCTGTTTACACTATCCCCTGTATTGCTTTATTTTAATTTAAAGCAAAAATTAAACATCGTATCACTTAATCCATAAATATTTTAGGAATTCTAGAAGATAATGACATTTAAAGATATATCTGAATTACCATAATTACACATGAGAACAATTAAGATCTTAATATCATCAAATCTCATCACTGCTTAAAATTTCCCGATTGTTTTGTCATTTATTTTAGCAGTTTGTTTGAATTGGGATCTATATAAGATCCTTTTGCTATAATTGCTGGATGTGTCTCTTAAGACTTTTTAGCAGCTCTTTCTCTGTCTTTCTCTTATTTGCCCCTGCATTTTATCTGTGAGAAAAACAAACCTGATTTTTGGATGCTCTCCTTTACTTTTGTATAATTTATATTTCACACAGAGTGTGTAATTATTGCCCATGGGAGGACTAGTCCAAGGCAAACTGCTATACCATTCACAGAAGCATAACTGCGTTTCTTTTAAACTCACCCCAGCCAGGCTATTGCCCCCCCCCCCCCACACACACACTCTACCAATCCTGCTCTCATCAGGGCCAGTGGTACTCTCCACATTGACAGTGCACTGGAAATCCATCTCTTTGTTACTTGATGCATGCGCAGTGTTTCGCCTTGGTCTTCCTCTCTCTTGACTTCACTCGGTGTTAGGACACAGCACTCTTAATCTGCTCCTGTTTCCCTGACTGCTACTGTGTTCTTTTCTTTACCAAACTCATGTTCTTTCCACAACATTTTGGAGGGAACCAGGGGTTCAGACTGGTACTTCCTGCTTTTTGATCTATAGTTACTTCCAAGTTGACCTCATTTAGCACCATGATTTTAAATACTATGGAACATCATCTTTATCGCTGACTAGACCTCTTCCCTAAATTCCAGCATCCTAAATCTCCCACCTTCTGAACTGGCCCGCTGGAGGTATGTAAGCATCTCAAACGTATCCTGTCCAAATCTTCACTCTTGGTCTTTTCCTAAAAGACAATATTCCTGACCTTCTATCAGTAAAATATTCTCTCCTCAATAAAAAGTAATCTTATTCATATTGTTGCTTAGCCCTCACATCACAGAATAATTTGTACTGACTCTTTTATTTTTAATTCACAGCCACACTAAGTGCACCTCAAATTGTCCCTGCTTTATCTGCAAAGTGTGTTCAGAATCTGACCATGCTGCAACACTGTCTTCCTTCCACTCTCATTCAAGACATTCTCAGCTTTCCCACGGTTTATTATGAGCACTTAACCTTCTTCATTCCTGTTCTCTATAGTCTGTTAGCCACATGGTGGCCATAGCAGTATTTTAAAAACCTAGTAGAGATCCAGTCACTGCTTTACTCAAGCCCTCCCATTGGCCATCTTCTCCATCTCCCCCAGAATGGGCTCCAGTCCTTCCATTGCTTACTAGTCCCCTTGTGATTTTGTCTCCCTGAAAAATTTTCTACAGTCTGATATGAACTTCTCTCTACCCCAGTCCTGTGCTGCAGCGACTCCATTCTCCTTGCTGGCCTTTGTTCTCTGTTCCCTCTGATTTGAACACTTGTTTGCTAACACTGGAGCGTTTGCTTCCTCATCCATTTAGGTTTCTGCTTCAATGTCATCCTATTAGAGAGGACTTCTCTGTGATTCCTATTTTAAAAAGCACCGCCACGTTCATCATTCTTTATTCCCTTACCCTGTTTTATAAAGTTTTGTGACATTGATCTTGGGAATGATTTCTTGAATATGACCTCAAAAGCACAAGCAACAAGAGAAAAAATAGACAAACAAGTGAGATTACATCAAATGAAAAAGCTTCTGCACAAAAAAAGAAACAATCAACAGAGTGAAAAGATAAACCTGTAGAATAAGGAGAATGTTTGCAAGCCATATACCTGATGAATGACTAATATCCAAAATGTATAAGGAAGTTCTGCAACTCAATAGCAAACAAGCAAACAGATAATTCACTTGAAAAATGGGTAAAGGCCTTTAACAGATATTTCTCCAAATAAGACTTATAAATGGTTAACAGATATATATGAAAAGATGTTCAACATTACCGTTAATCAGGGAACTGCACATCAAAACCACAATAAGAAATCATCTCACTTCTGAGGATGGCTATTAGCAAAACAACAGAAAATAAGTGTTGAGAATGTAGAGAGACAGGCACCCTTGTGTACTGTTGGTGGGAATGTAAATTGGTGCAGCCACTCTGAAAAGCAGTAAGGGGTCCTCGAAAAGAAATAAAGAACGAACAAACTACCGATGATTCCGCAATCTCCCTTATGGATACATACCTAGAAGAACTAGAATCAAGATCTCAAAGAGCTATCTCCCAAGTTCATTGCAGCATTATTCACAATAGCCACGATTTGGAAACAACTTAATACTCATTGACAGATGAATGGGTTAAAAAGGTGGTCTATACCTATAACACAACGGGATATTATTCAGCCTTAAAAAGAAAGAAATTCTGCCATATGTGACAACATAGATGAACCTGGAGGACAGACATTATGCTAAGTGAGATAAACCAGTCACACACACGAAAGAACTAATACTGCGTGTGATTACTGGTGTATGAGACATACGCAAATGGTCACACTCCTAGAAGCAGACAGGAGAGTGGTGGTTGCCGGGGGCTGGCGGAAGGCAGAAGTGACGAGTTACTATTCACGGGTGTGATGTATCAATTATGTGAGATGAGTAAGTCCTGGAGATGAGCTGTGCGACATTGTGTCTAAACTCAACAATGAAAATTTTTTTAAGGTCTTGAGATGAAACAGTGTTGGTTTAGTGTCTCAAAAAAGTGTTAGCTTCAACATAGACATGGTGGGCTATTATGAATCTCAACTTCAATTAAAATTCTAATGATCCAAACACTTAAAAAAGGAGTAGATGAAGAGGAACACATTATCATGAACCACTATGTACTCAGCATCTGTTACATCTTGGGCTCTGTTCTATGTCAGATCTTTTACAAAACTTACACTGCCCCTTCTGGGTAGTTCTTAAAAATTTGTATTTTGTACTTAAGGAATTAAAAGCCCAGGGAAATAAATAAATGCACATTTGTTTGTTTCATTTATTATCTCCAGTTTCCAAAACCGTGGTTTGTTTCATTACACAGCGTTTCATATAATTTCAAAACTTGGCAAAATTTAGGAATAGCAGAAAGAACAGAAAGGGACCCTGGGACAGAAAAAGTATTTTAAGGCAGTTATTGCAGGTATTTTACTTGGGTGTTCTCTAGCTGAATAATATTTAATGTAAATATTTTCTGTGCGAACGAAGATGAGAATTAATTGGTTTGGTGGTTTTTCACACCATGTCTGGAGCGTCATTGAGGAACTGGAGTAATAAATACCATGCAACAATTTCTTGATTCTAAGACTCATGTTTTGTTTTCAAATTTTGACAGTTTGGAAGCTGGGATGCATCTTATCGTTGTGTCAAGAGAGACTTCCCAGTGGGCAACCAAAGGAGTAAGTTGTGATGATTTTTTTCTTAACTTTATATTGAAGGTGACTGTTTATCTAATTTGCACCTCGGGTAACTAATTCCTTTTAGTAGTGTGTACTCCAGTGATTTAGTGACTGTTTTTTAATACCTAAAGGCATTATGATGCAACATTTAAAAGTTATTGTGATTATGGAAGATTCTTTACCAAAACCAAAAAGTGCAATTAAAAGTGATGCAAATGGTTAAATCTGTAGAGTAGGCCATGCAGTTTTGAATGTTTGAGAGTGGTATGATTAAGGGATGGATTCTGAAGGACTCTCACACGGGCCCTGAACTTCTGTTTTGCTAAAAGCTTCCAGCCACTTGTAAACAAAGCAGTTTAGCTTCCAGCAATACATAATACATTAAGAGAACTAAATAAACCAAAAGTTCGGCCAGATAGTCAATGGAGACAAAACTTTATGCCTCAAATATATATTGTCAGTTTTAAAGGAGGTGAAATAGCCTGTAAGGATGGAGAATTTGTGATTGGGGGTGGGGGGAAGGAGATGGATGTGGAGATCCCGCCAGGGATGATAAAAAATGAAAATACAATTTCACGAGTGTTACACAAACATTGTATCAGAGGGCTTCCAAGGAAGCCTCTGTGTATGCCAGGTAATTTTTATGGACACTATGAAGGATTTGAAGAAGGAAAAATTGTACATCATAGTTATCAGGGGAGACCTTTTAGGAAAAGTAAATATTGTAGAATGTGAGTCTGAAGAGGTTGAAAAGTTAGGGATGGGGACTACTTTATATATGTACCTTCTTCCTCTACCAAGCTAGTAGCCACAGCAGGGCCTTCCACATGGTTGTGCTAAAGAAGTGTTTGAAAAAGCTTGTAAAACCTGAAGGACACCATCTCTTAATGGGCATAGAACGTTTAAGGTCATAGGAGAGCATAAAAAATATCCTGGAAGAGGCCATTCCACTCTTCATACATTCATTCCAGGTTCATCCTCAGAATCAGCACCATCCTATTTTTAAACATTTCATTTGTCAGCTTTTTATTATTTAAAAAAAATGTCCAATTTGCTTAAAATGCCTCAGGCAAAGTATGATCAACTTTATTGATGGCAGTGACATTGAATAAGAATGGACAGGGACAGAGAAGCCAGGGCCCATTAAAATGGACCCATGGATAAAGAGCATGCTCAGCTCGACACTCGGCCACATGCAGGGCTTGGTGAAATAAAACCAGAAACGACCATGGACTGACACCGGATCACCCTCAGAGGCCATGTTTCCACAGCCTAAGGGACTGACTTGTGTGATGTCCAGACCATCAGTTCCCAGGGGACTTTCTGAATAATCGTCTTGTCCTCAGCTTAGACTGCTTCCTTGAAGAATGCCAGGGAGGCGTGGTCCTTGACATTCTTCTGTGGAAATGTTACCTCAAGCACACATAGACGTCAATGACTTTTTTTTTATTATTTTTTAAAGATTTTATTTTTAGAGAGGGGAAGGGAGGGAGAAAGAGAGAGAGAGAAACATCAATGTGTGGTTGCCTCTTGCGTGCCCCTACCGGGATCCTGGCCCGCAACCCAGACATGTGCCTTGACTGGGAATCGAACTGACCAGTGCTCAATCCACTGAGCTACACCAGCCAGGGAAGATGTCAATGACTTTAAATAAGGGCCACTGGTGGCCTGTGAGTGAGTGTAGAAGTGACATATATGATACGTTAGGGAATGGAGAAGGCCAAAGAGAGCCCACGGGGTGTGCTGTAGTCTCTGCCATTAGCACGTAAACAAGTATTTATCATGTGAGCCAGATATCTGAGTTTGACAAATTGCATAAAATGAAGTGGTAACAAGACGTCTGGACACAATCTAACGTGCATGGAAACTGGGAACCAAGTCAAGGGTAATCTAAAAATATTAGATTCAAAATACTCTTTCCACGAGGGAGTTGTCCCATCTAAGCAAAGACAACATTTCTTTAGTTCTCTGAGACTGTGGTCACGGAACAGGGATGGAGAGAAAGACAAGGCAGGTGACAGGGCAGTGAGAGGGTGGCTGTTGGGATCCTGGAGGACTTTTTAAGATTCCCAGTCCTGCCCCTTTGAATGCGCTTCCCTTCTTGAATTAGCACTGAGCTGTTGGGAGCCTCCACAGGCTGTGGCCACATTTAAGTCTTTGGGAGATTTGGGTGAAAAGGGAAGGGGAGAGGCATTATGAAAGCCAGAGAAGGAGGGCTCAGTGGGTAGGATACCCAGGGGAACAGCCGAATGGAAACACAAACACTTAGTACTGCTAAGCCTATTCAACAAGTGGTGCTCGGCAAAGAACTCTGAGATGCGGCACTAAGAGCGCAATCCCTAAAAGGGTAAATTGAGGAATTGGACTTTATAAAACCTAGAAATTCTTCTCTGTGAAAGATCCTGCTAACAGGATGAAAAGACAAACTACAGTCTGGGAGAACATATTCCCAAAGAAGAATTCGTATTTAGAATATAAACATAACTTTCAAAACTCATCAGTGAAAAACCCCAAGTAATCCAATTACAACATAAACACAAGGCATACACAGATATTTATCCAAGAGAAGAAAATAATAGATACATGAAACGATGTTTACCAACATTTGCTGTGAGGAAATATAAGTTAAAACCACTGTGAGATATCACCGCATGTGTATGCGGATTGCTAAAATTAATAATTAAATTGTGACCCCATCCAATGCTGGCAAGGATGTAGAGAAACTGGTTCACTCACACATCGCTGATGTCAATATAAGATAGTGCACCCCCTCAGGAAAACAGTTTGACAATTTTGATCAAACTAAACATGCATATACTATACAAATCAGAAGTTACACTTTTGGACAATCCTCCCAGAGGAATTAAAACTTATGTGTACATCTGTACATGCATGTACATAATAGTTTTATTTGTGATTGCCCAAATCTGAAAATAACCTGGATACTCTTTCCCAGATGAATGATAAACACACCATGGAGCATCCACACTATGGACTATATAGTATATGAGACTATATTACTATATGAAACAGCTTTGTGGGGGGAAAATCAAATCCCAAAAGGTTGTATACTATGTAATTTCACTTATATTATATGCTTAAAATTATAGAGTTGGAAGAATGGAGAGCAGATTAGTGGTTGCCAGAGATTAGAAGCAAGGATTGGGTGACAGAGGGGACGGAGGTAGGTGTGGCTGTTAAAAAGCAGCAAAGGGGATCCTCATGGTGACAGAAATGGGTCGTATCTTAACAACGTCCATGTCAGTATCTTGGTTGTGACAGTAGTCTGTAGGTGTGCAAGATGTTACCATTGGGGAAACTGTGTAAAGAGTACAGGGGATCTCTCTGTAGGATTTCTCAAAACTGCTGGCAAATCCACAGTTATCACAACATTAACAGTTGAATTTTTAAAATGTGCCCAATGGCCCATAAAATTAAAAATAAATCAATTTCTCATCTTTCAAAAGCCCACATCATATATGCGTTAGCTAGATTCTGGGGATACCAAGAAAAATGGGTGTCAGGAGGCATTTGGGCATTCTAGTTTAGCTGTAGAATGACTCTGAAGCATTTTAAGCAGAGGACTAATATGGTAAGACTTGTATTGAATGAAAGTCATGATTTTTCTATGTGCCATGGATTTGAACTGGCGGGCTGTTTTTGACTCAGGGAGTGAGACTAGAGAGGGATCAGATAGAGGACAGTTGCCGCCACCGAGGACGTGCTAGGGGACTGGGCTACGAAGGCAGAAGCCTTGAGGATGGTGAGGAAGGGAAAACACAAGTAATACATAGGTGGCGGATTAATAGCATGTAGAGGCTGGTTTGGTTTGATTTGAGGCGAAGCTTGGGCAGAACAGAACAAGAATCAGGGACTCAGAGTCTTCAGTCATTAGAGGCATGGCGGTGCTTTTCAGTGAGCAGGTTTCAGGGATCAGGTTTAGGGGTGGGAGCTGTGGGAAGAAGAGTCCAGGTGAGTTGGCCAGTATTGAGTCATTTCATACTCCCCTTATTTTTCTATTCAGGGAACTGGTCCAGAACGGTGAAGTCACTGGGATAGCATATAAATCTTGACTTCCTAACTCCACCAATTTAAATTAGAAATACCATGCCAATTATCCAGAAATTCCATCATTCCTGGAAAAACTCTATGTCTTGAACTATTTCTGAAATTAAATGTAAGCAACTGCCCAGGTCATTGTATTGCTGCACTCTATTTGGGTGGAGTGGAGAGAGCATCGTTGTCACTGTGGAATCACTCAAATATCCCAGGGCTCTGTCCCGAGGAGGTGTTCAGGGTCCGTGGGGTGTGCCACGGGGCCACCTGTGATTACTGCAGTGCTGACTCACGCAGGTCCTGTCCGGACTGTAGTCACAGGTGGTCCTGCCTGTGGACCCCTAAGCAGAGACAGGAACTCTCAAACAGAAGACTGTGTCCCAGCAAAAGCTAGTCCTTCCCCAGCCCTTGAGCCAGAGAGTTGTGGGGCCCAGGAATGATCATCCCAAGGGAATCTGGGAATCTATAGGTTCTCTTCTGGCCTTTTCCTGTTGGTGAGAGAGAGAGTTCTGCCTACATTTCCCATTCTGCGTAGTTCCCTTCAAACAACACCACAATATTCAGAGAAAGGAGATTCTGACTGTGGATTTTTCATTTCAGAAGCCCTTACTGTTCTGTCCTGAGAAACTCAGGAACTTTCCAGGGGTCTGGGATGGTATTAATGCCCCGAGCAACTGGCCTCCTGGTCAGGTTCCCCAGGAGTCCATTGGCTAAGCACATGAACTTGACATAGTGCACCTCTTGCCAAGTAAGAGCTGGTGTGGATGGGAGGTCAGTTCTGTTGTGACAGGCACTCATCTTCATCTGCCAGCCATTTTTATCGGTGCCTTCATATGAGCAGAGAAACAATACCGCACAAAACCCGAGCCGCCCGAGTTGTCACGTGAACACTTGCTTGCACAGCAGAGACCTATGCGAGTCCTTAAATTTTGCTGATGCCCTGTCATCTTTAAGGTTGGGTTTTATCCTTACATAAATACCAAATTACCCCATGGTGTTTATTTAACAGAATGCCCAGAAGACCCTCAACGTGCTTTCACAGAAGACTTTTTTCCGCCTTTCTTTACATCTGTCTCACTGTTTCTCCCGGGCCCCTCAGGGGAGTCAGCCTCAGTCTGGGAAGGGCCTCCTGATCGCAAGATGTGCTAAGTTCGGCCATGGGAAATGGAGCTCTTTCCAGGGAAATACTATTTTTATTTTCAGGTGTGCTTGAATAGACAGGGATAAGAAATTAAATCTGGCCAGGAGGTTGCTGTTGGAGCTTGTGGGGAAAAGGGGCATATGGGAGGGTCACGGGTAGAGAGGAAAGCCTGGCTAGGATGCACCCCCTAAGGTGATAAAAGAAGCTCTGGAAACTTGCCAGAGAAGATCAGCATGGCATTAGCAACAGAAAAGATGTGCCAGCAGCTGATGAAATATGATCTTAAGGGAAAGCTCAAATTCAGTTATTAGTGGAGGGAAAGAGCCAGCCGAGCCTGGTGAAGTGATTTGAAGTGGAAAGACATAAATAGAAACTGTGCTTATATAATGCCACTTACTTACCTGCTGCCCAAAGATACTTGGAGAGGAAACTGGCCTATATGCGAGGCTCCTGACAGACACACCAGGTTTGTTATTGTTGCCATTACGTCGAGCATATAAAGAAAAGCTCATGTGCACAGACCGGCCCATCTGTGTATTGGCAGATGGGATGGGATCTGCCCCAGTAAAGAGCGCAGTGTGATTTAGGGTTGGATATGAATGAACTCAGGATAAGTGTAAGTTCCAATATGATTGCATTAATATGGCTAACTGTATGAATGGTTTCGGAATTGATTTTATTGTTTAAAAATCATGTTGCTTCGTGGCTTTTCAAAATAAAATCGACTGGATGGCTTAAACAATAGAAGAGTTTTAAAAATTAATTTGATGATATTTAAGCCCTAAATTTCAATTTGTTTAAAATTAGACATGTCCTATTTCCTCTTTTGTAAACTTGTTTATTTTTAAACATGCAATGAGCAAAAGCAAACCAAATTACAAGTAGAGTCTCACAAACCTTTGCTCAGACTTCAGTCCAACCCTCTATTGTCTATGAATCATTGGGCAAGTTGCTTAGTACCTCAGTTTTCTCACTAGAAAAAAGAGGAGATGATAATACCTACCTTGTAAGACTATTGTGAAGATAATTACAAAGTGTCTAACACACTGTTCAGCCTGTTGTAGACATTCAGCAAAGGTGTGCTACATAATTATGTTTATTTTGTGCATAGTTCTTTGGGAGTCCATGTGAAATGTTGAAAGAAACCTAGAAAGGAGGACTGGACATTCCGGGTGTACCCAACAGTGGGAAGAGGTTCAGAGGAAATGACAGGCATGATAATTTCGGGACATTTTTTCAGAACATTAATCTTGATCAGTAAGAAAATGAGCAAGAAGTTAGATCATGGACAGTCTTAGATATCAACGGTTAAGATTTAAATCCTTAGACCAGTGGCTGGCAAGTGGTCTCTGTAAAAAGCCAGATAGTAAATATTTTCAGATTCATGGGCCATACAATCTCTGTCACAAATACTTAATTCTTCCATGATAGCATGAGAAGAGCCATAGACACTATGTTAAGGAATAAATGTGTCTGTGTTTCAATAAAACTTTATTTATAAAACCAGGCGGTAGTCCTGATTCAGCCTGTGGGCCATAGTTTGCCAACACCTAGTTTAGGGGACAGAATAAATTCAACATCTTAACTATTATTTGTGTATTTAAAAATACACTGATATTTTGCATTCTGAATTGGTTGGGTTATAGGTAACCCCAAACTACATTCACTCATTGAGTCATTTAATAACTAATTGTGAGTCAACTATCCTTAAACCACTATTCCAGGTGCTAGAGAAATAGCTGTGAACAAAACAGACAAACATTTGTGGCTTTAAGGAGGTCACGACCTAGTGGAACGATAGAGCTATATCTGCCTATATCTGTCCCTACCCTCTTGTAGAAATCTTGCTCTCTATAAACCACATTTATCAATGTTTGCAGTAGTGCACATAGCTTTTCTGCACCCAGTCTCCCTAGATCAATAGATAAAGGGCGGCCCTAGCATAGTGGATCTGGATATCAGCAAGACATTTGACAAAATAGCTCCTGATGTCGCGGTGGACTTGATGGAGCAATGTGGACTGGATGATAATATAGCTCAGTGAACTGGAACCTGGATGAAAGACAGTACTCAATGAATGCTGATTGATTGATCACCAGCAACCTGGAGAGCAATCTCCAGTGACCTACAGGGCCATGTCCTTGATTCTGCGCTACCCACCCTTTCCATCAATGACTTAGATCAAAACATGGAAAGCTCGCTGATCAAATTTGCAGATGACATGAAGCAAAGAGGGAGACAGCTGACAGGGCCAAGATCTAAAACGATTTCGACAGGCTGGAACAATAGTCTGAATCTAACAAGATGAAATTTAATAGGGATAAATGGAGGGTCCTGCACTTGAGTTCAAAAGTCAAACTGTACATGAGATGGGGGAGAAGTGGCTGAACTGTAATACATGGGATAAAGCCTAGAGATTTCATTGACAGCAGACTCAGTGGGAGTCCACAGTGTGATGTGAATGTCGAAAACGCCAGAGTGAGCCAACTACATCGCTTTAAGGGCAGAGTCCAGAGCAAGCGGGGTGGGTGTGCTATAGCAGTGGGTGAGATCAGATCTTACTCATGTGGGATTCTGAGTGTCAGATGTTGAGAGGGACCTGTTTAGTCTCTGCCTTGGTTGAAGAAGAAGACTTAGTAATGAGGAAACCTAAGGACTTGGGGATTGATTAAGAAAATAAAGGTTATAGGCTCTTAAAACTGATTAAGTGGTCCTATGTCCTTCCACAGAGCACATTGTGGGAGAAACCGACAAAATTAGCTTGTTGCAACTGCCTCGACTTCTCTTACAGACTCTTGTCTGCTCTGAGGATCAAATGGTGAGCAAGTGTTTGTTAAAACGCGACACCTTTTGAGAAAAGGATTCTCCATAGAACCCACGGGAGCATGTGTTAAAACAGCTTTATTTTAGTAAGCTTCCATAGCAGTTTCATGCCTTTCATACGTGAGCCATTTTATTTATTTTGCTTTTTGTTTTTTAAATTTTTACCGAATTATTGGGATGAACTTGGTTAATAAAATGATATAAGTTTCAAGTGCACAATTCTATAATACATTATCTGTATATTGTGTTGTATGCTCACCATCCAAAGTCAAGTCTTTGTCCACCACCATTTCTCTCCCCTTCACCCTTTTCTACCTCCCCCACCTCCTTTCCCTCTTGTAATCACCATACTGTTTCTTGTGTGCATAAGTTTTGTTCTTAATATCTTTACCTTTCCACCCAGGCTCCCAACCCCCTCCTTTCTGACAGCTGTCAGTCTGTTTTCTGTATCTATGAGCCATTGAAAAAAACCCACATGCAATAACCCAAGCATGAGACAGGTGGGCAGAAAGGTATGCCTTCCGGCCTCCCGAGAAGCCGAATTCTGAGGGTCAGAGTTCTGCTCCCCAAGGAACAGATTTAACATGCACTGTCACAGAGACTTCATGAGTCAGGGGCTCCAGAATGGGGAATTTCATTTTTTCACTAACTCTGAAAGTGTTCTCATTCATCCGTGTTACCGCAAGTAATTCTAAAACACATTTGTTTACTTTCTTGCCCCTGTAAAGGGGGAGGGGGGAGGAAGGAAGGAAAAAAGGAAGGAGAATTCACTCCAAGATATTCTGCTAAATTTTAAGATAAAACTTGCCTAGCGGTCTGGGCCCTAGATACCTATCTCCCATCATAAATGTCAACTCTTCAGTCCAGTGACAGTGACCTCCTCTCAGTTCCACTGACTGGCCTCCAAGGTCAGTGCTGTCCCTTAATTTTAGAATTAAAACCCTAACTCACTTCCGTTCTTGTCAGAAAAAGTTAGAAGCCACAGTTTCTGAGGAAACATCCCTGGCTCCCGGAGTCTAGGTAGAGCCCCATCCCATGCTGTCTGAGCGCACCCGTCCTTGGGAGAGCATCCTGCTCACCCTGCTCCACTGCAAGCTGGCTGCTGTTGTGTCTTCCTCGGAAGTCCCAAGAGGACAGAAACCATGACTGATCTAGTCACTGTTGTATCTCCAGCATTTGGTGTGCTGCCTGACACAAAATGTGTGTTCAATAGATTCGTTAAATTAAATTAACTCATTGGAGGTATTATGATATTTAGTGACATCATCTTGGGCATCAATAACAATGTACTAATCAAGAGATGGCACTAATACTGTAGTAGTGACAGGAACCATCTCTTCCAATGTGCTTTTATAATAGAATAAGGAAGGTAAGTTCCTCTGAGGAAGATCGACTTGCCCAAGGCCACATAGGCATCAAGCGTGAAGCCAACACTGGACGCCATTCATGTTGTCTAGAAGGTTTTTCTGCCTCACCATGACTGCCCACTGCCAGACTGTGCAGTCACAGATTCTGCTCTAGCAAAAGCACATCTAAGACGAGTATTTTATCTCTGAATCCAATGAAGGCTGGAGAATTGGATTTCACAAACAGAGCAGGAACTAAGAATGGTAAGGCATCCAGGAGAATGGGCTGGAAGAGATCCTGGTCTGAAACAAGCCATGCCTTAGAATTGTCTGGCCAGGATGCTGTCCTGGCACTGGTCACTCAGCGTCACTGCCCTCGGACCTCAGATTCCTCTCCACAGGCTCGCAGCCCTGGCTCCACTCTGTTCTCCTATTGAATGATTTCTCAAGTGTCCCTACATTTTATAATTTTACTCCTTTATAATCCAAAAAATCCAAGGCAGGAGCATACAGTTGGCTGATGTTATACACCTGAAACCTGGGTGCTGAGAATGGGAAGAGAAAAAGTATCTAGCCACATCCTGATTTCTATTATGTGAAGCAGGCATGACCAAGGACTTAGTCTGGTAAAGGTGTTCAGGTGCTGGGCAGCCAAGAAACATAGAAAACTCTGCTGAGTGGACACTTACTACATCAGTTTTGTCTTTGGTGTCTCCCCGCCCCAGGTGATTTCTGGCACTGAGAATAATGACCTGAGAAGAGGTAATGCTTTTATGCCTACTTTTCATATTTTGAAAGAAAAGTCTGTAACTGTCCCTTTCTTTGCTGTGTCTCCATTTTCCCACATGAAAATGAGTGTGGTGCTTGGGCGGCCTCTCTGCAAGGGCTGTGCTTTCTCCAATGCTCAGCGGTTGCTTCACAGGCCCAGTCTCCATGAGATATTGGTAACTTTTGGTGGGGAAGTATGTGTGTTAACTTCTCTGACTCAGTAAATGAACTGTGGTGACTGTTGAACTTGACTGTGTGATTGAGACTCTCGTAGAGGCTTTGTCATTGTTCTGGGTGTCTACTTGCATTTTCCAGAACTTCTGATGAGAGCGGAGATGTCTAAGAGATGGTGTCGGTGCGTAGGTCCCAGGACATACTGAGGGGCCTCTAATTTCTGGCAAATACTCTGAGAGTAATTGCCTGCTTTGGTCATATAAATACATGTGATATCTCCCACATGTGGAATCTGCCAAATGGACTGGCTTTGAGAGAGAAATAGAAAGAGGAATCAGAAAATGCTTGACCTCAAGAGTTGCACTTCCCATCTTAGAGTGCAGGCAGCTTGTTGGCTGGGCTGGTCCCTTCACCCAGTGTCCCATTGGCTGAGGGACAGACAGCCCTTTTGGTCCATTTCACATACATTGACATTACAGTTTTATGACTTTCAAAACTTCATCAAAGACAAAAGTCCCAAAGTAACTGCCAGAAAGCTCATTGCTACTCACTTTGACTGAAACGCGCCGCTCCTCCACAGTCTGTAAGATCATTAGTATTCATGCCAGGCAGAGCATCTTCCTGACCCTTAAATGATTTAAAACCAACTAACAAACAAACCAAATGGCAACCCAGGAAAATTCTCCTCTTCCAGACAATGTGGAGCCATTATTCATTTAATAGTATAAACATTACTTTCTATCCCAGGGTTACTAACTTCTAAGCCTTTAATGGACTTCTCATTGTACTTAGGGGATTAACAGGGAAAGTCGTAATTGATTCTCTTTGTTGGGGGAAATAAAGAAGACAAGTATTTACCTGGTCATGGGTTATGTTACTGATGGAATGTAAAGAGGCTCTCAATGTTTAGAGATGGAGAATTGTTTATTTCCTTCTTCTAAGGCACATATTGTGATTAATTGTTAAAAGGAAAGTCTACAAATCTGTATTCCTTTAAGAGAGTCCTAGGTTCCAAATCACAGTTCTTTAAATATATGCACTTAAACATATTCACTGTCCTTCATTGTGTACCTACTATGTGCCAGGCATTTTGTAGTCGCTAGGTAGATGGTATATGTGGTGTTGAACAGCAAAAATACAATTTGACCTTTAGTGGGGTGGCAAAGAAGAGAAGGCATTAAATTAATAATCACACACATAAATATAAAAGTCACAAATTGTGATAAATGATAAAAGTAAGAGGAATGAATTATTATGGAAAAGAAGAACTGGGGATGATGGAAGAGGTGGGAGAAGAGGACAGACGAGATTAAATTCTTTGGGGAGAAAGTGGTTCAGTTTAGTTACTGTTGTTGAGTGTGTAATTAGGCTCCTGATGTAAACTTCTGGTTTCTGAGCAGTGGTTATCTGGTGCCACCTCATGAGTACTCAGGTGTGTGAGCCAGACAGGAAAACTGAGCCACCACAAATGTCATGGGTGTAAGGGATTGAGTATAGAAACTGGAGCTGGCATAGAATAGGAGTGAAACAAAAGTCTGGAAGGTGAGAGTCAGAGAACCCAATAGTAGCTAGTGCTGTCTGAGGCAAGTCAGAGCTCATGGGGACACATGGGAGGCCATGCATGGCTGCCTGGCAAAGAAGAACCACAAAAGGGAAGCAGGTGGAGAGGTCTGTAGTAGCCATTAGCTCAGCTAATGGAGCAACCCCAGGGTTCCATAGCAGCGGGGTCCTCTCTGAGTTTGCAGCCAAGCATCTGGTACTGAGCTTACAGTTCCTCTTGGCCAATAGGAGGCAGGATCAAAGGTTGTATAGACACACTGGAATCAGGACAGAGGGGACAAGAACAGCCTGGGGCCTCCTGGGAACCCCTGCATCTCTCCATCACTCTGACCCTCCTGAGCACTGATCTTGGTACCACTTCCATTTTCCAAATCTAAGGTGGTGACCACCCATCCTGGTTTGCTCAAAATGTTCCCAGTTTTAGCACTGGAAGTGGATATCCTTGGCAACCCTTCTGTCCTGGGCAAACCTAGGTAGTTGATGAACTTAAAAATCTCATGTAAGTTCATCTCACTGACCAGCTCTAACCCAAAACCATATAGAAGAGGGTCTCAGAGAAACATAATCCCCAGCCTGTAGCAGGTGCTTTACTACCAGGTTGACCCCAGAAGTCCAGCATCCAGGCTGTGTCTCCTTTCAAAGATTTGTGATGGCCAATATCCAAACTGCACTGTCTTCTAATCCATAATGTTTTCATCCTGTTTAGTGTCCTCTTAAGGATTGTGACATTAGTTTAATTCAAATTTAAAATAGGATGCTTTGATGACAGAAGGAATTTTATAACAAACTAAATCTAAATGTTCTGTGGGTTATTCTCTACTTGGATGACTTTTGGGATCACTCTCGTTGGTTGGCTTGGGTTAATGAAAACGGAAGTGCCCAGGTGTGTTTGCTCTGCTGGCACTGGAACTGAGAGCCGGTGCTACAGTTATGAGTACTCCTGATGAAGGGGCGCCTTAGAGCGTTCTGATGGAGAGTTTGCCAGCTGGGAGCAGAGAGGAAGTGAGTGGGACACAGGGAGACTGCATTATCGTATATACCTGGGTCTTCACAACAGACACTGTTAACTACAGAGTAGCCTGCCTTGAGCCCAGGGGACGTGGCAAGCATTGTAGCAGTGTGAACACTGGTGGCCAGTCGGAGGGATGTTGCTGGTAAGGGAAAAGGAACAAAAACTAGTGAGAAAAGGCAACTGTAAGTTTTGAAAAGAGGGGAGAAAGGAGCTAAGCGCCGTGTGTGACTGCCGGAACAATTCAATAATGTCTGAGGGGGACTAGGATTTATTGGTGAGGAAGTAGGGAAGCTTGGGGCCATTCGTTCAGGCTCAGCCCTTATAAATGATTTGGAGGACTTTGTAGCCTGGTAAGTAAGCCATAATGGTTTTTGTATTGAACCGTGGTACCCTCAGCCAACTTGAGGGAACCAAGATCTCTAGAATTCAATTTCCTTCGCATTAATGGGAGATCTGATGCTCGTCTGCTTTAACTGCTTCTTTTATCTAAGCTGCTAAAGAGTCACATGGTTTAGGAAGAAAATTAAGAGATTTCACATTTGTTGCTCTAAGCAAAATCATTTTGTTATCTACTTTAACGAGAGAGTGGATGAGTTTTCCTGTTTTAATAATCACTGCGTCTTAAACTTCTCTTCCATGAAGGCAATATCAACAAAAATTCTCCAGAGGCTTTATCTTGATGCAATTAGTTTTTCTCTCCCTACCATCTGAAGTCCTTGAAATCATTTTTTAAAATAGTAGGAGACATGTCCTTTCTCTGAGCCCTCCGGGCGTATATAAGGAAAATGGACAGGACAGTGGGGCTTTGAGAGGTGATTGGCATAATCCGAAGTCCTATCTTTATCTGAATTCACATTGAGTTTACTCGGCTATTTTATTTTATCTTCCTTAATCTTATTTTATCTTATTTTATTTTTCTTCCTATGTATAAAAGACATCTATGAATTTCTTCGGGTCTGGAAATCACTGGGGAGTGAATGTATATATTTACGGTACTCGTATCAGTTGGAAATTCCTAAGACCCAGGAAAATTTATTTCAAAGTACTTTGAATCTAGTCTTTTTGGTAAATCTATCTTGCACGGTTGAAGATAAACTGGTCATCATTTCTGTAGTTCCGCATTTTGCATCCGAAGCACCTAACAACCACTCAAATGGAACTTTATCAAAGCCTTCCAGACTGGAGATAGGCAGCCATGTCTCAGACTGAGGTCTAACACCACATCTATACTTAAGGCATGTGTGTATACATTTTAAAAATATTTTCTTTACTTTTAAAGCATTTGAAAGAACTTACAATGAAAGAAAAATTTCAACTAACAATGTTCAAGTGGGAGGCAAATAAGAAAGAGAAATGACAAGTCAAGCACAAATTAATGGCGAACTTGAAACTGTACAGAAAGACCAGAAAATGTCACACTGTTTTAGTTGTCTGACTAGAAGAGAGACATGCATTGTCTTTAGGGCAGAGAAACACTTCTCCTGGAAATAGGTATTAGAAGGTAATGTTCATGTCCTCACATCAGGATATAATACACATTATTTTTGATAACGATTTTGTAGGTTATGCTAGCATGTATTTCTAGGATTAAATTTTATTGACCCTTGATAAAAAATCAAGGATTCAGTATTAAACAAATTTCAGTAAAGAGGTTTCTGTATGAGGCTCGTATAATAAAATCCAGGTAAGTTGCTTTCAAGATGTATATTCATAAACAGCACCAAATGAAGAGTGCAAAGGAGGATAGGTTCTGCAGACCACAGACATGCAAGCAATAAAATTTAAGCCTTTGCAATTCCTTGAAAATTCAGTATTGTTTTATATTTGGCATATTTCAAGGGGAAGTTATCACTGATGTTTTATAATAAGTTGATTTTTTTTGTACAATATTAACTATTAAGATAGGAATAATGCATTACATTTATACAGTTCTCACACACTTTAAAAAAACTTTTATTCATTCTCGTGTTGAAGAATTACTGGGGAGCCCCTTGAGACCTTATTGCCCAGGACTTGGAAGCACTTCTGCTATTCCAGTGGGTTCCCAGCTTCTCCTTTTCTTTTCTGTCTGTGAACTCGAAGGAGTCAGGCTACTCCCTTCAACTCTCACCATCTACTCCAACCCCTGGGATTCTTTTCCTCTCATACCTGACTTCAGAATCAGACACTTCCCAAATGTTCTTATTTCCCTGCAGCTTCCTTGGCAGCAAAGCATCTCAAAAATAAAAACAAGCAATAAAAAAGCAAAACAAAACAAAATAGTGTGGAACACCCTGCCTTACCTCACCTACCTCTTGGAGCTGAGATCCCTCTCTTCCCCCAAAGTTCAGACTTTATGAAACTGTCTTGGTAAATGTAACATAATTGTCATACTTGCTTCTGCAGCTAATGATTCCTCACATTGCACATATGCTTCTCCCGTTCTTCAGCTCTTTACCTTGTTGGCCAGGCCCTTTTCCATATTCTCTCCTCCCTCTCCAGGGTTTTGCTCTGATGAATCTATAAGATCAATCCTCTGTGGAATTATGAATATTAATTTGTGGGTATTTATCCCATTTTTTTTCTCTAAACTTTATCATGCCTCCCTCTCCCCACACACAGGCTGGGGCAAAAGTAGGTTTACCGTTGTTGGTATGAAAAATAATACCGTAATTCATAAATAATAATAGAGGAATAAACTCTGTTTCGTGCCCTCACAACTGTGAACCTACTTCTGCCCCACCTGGGCACAGTCTGTCTAGGTGATGTCATTCACTTCTATGACTTCAACCACATTGGGCTCATTTATTCCAGCTCCTTACTCTCTATGCCCTGAACATGTTTCTTGCTTAGCTTGTGTCATATATCTTACTGCTTATTGCACACCTTGAAGGTGATATGCCCCAGGCGTGAGACTGAACTTGCCATACTCACTCCCAGTCCCACTCATTGCCATCTTTTCTCTGGGGAATAGCACCAGTCTCTGTTCAGACACCCAAGGCAGAAAATTCAGAATTATGCTATACTTGCTCCTTCTTTCTGATATTTAATGGCTCAGTAATATTGAAACTCTAGATTTCTCTGAACCTTATGTCATATACTGGCCAAAAGTGGGAATGGATCCTGTGGCCGCTGGCCGGGTGGTGGACATGCAAGGTTGGAAAGGAAGAATTTGTTGCTATGATGTCACTATACACAGGGTGCCCACATAAAGCAGGATCAGCATCCAGTACCTGGGAAGCTGTTAAAAGTGAAAATTCTTAGGCCTCACCCAAACATAGGTCAGAAACTCTGGGGAGGAGTCCCAGACATTTTTAATGTAACGAAGTGTTCAGGGGAACTCGAATGCACACTCACATTTGAGAACTTCTGCAATTCAGAATTTAACACTCTGGCAGGGGCGTTGGAGCTGTCCTGACAGACTGGCCCTCATTAACTGAAGTGGAGATGTAAAACCTGCCTAGAAAGATGTTAAGGAAAGGGCCAAAAGGCTAGCAGATGTGAACAGGCTACAAGGGACTTATTGGGTAAGACTCAGGAGCGCACTAGGTGGCTACATTCCTTGGGTGACTCCAGAGGCTGTTAGCTTCACTAAGGCAATAAGAAATATGCTGGAAATAAGAAATGGGCACCAGCAACTCTAACAAGCTCAGTTCTGTTTTCTGTAACCTGCTGTGACTCTGAGCTCTGTAAAGTCAATAAAGATCATAAAAGTTTGAATACGTAGAGGCCAGTGCCAGTGGCAGCATTTAACCATCAGAGGCAAGAGGGAATAAATTACTATCTTAGACATCAAGGTCAGAATTGCAAACAGAAGTCCTGGCCTGCAGGGATCAATGGCAATAACAAATGAACAGGCCATATGGTTCTTAGAAGCAAGATGAGATGATGGTCAGCCAAGAAGCCATTACAACATATGTGTGTGTGCGCATGTACGCATGCGTGTATAAATGGATGAGCAGGAGGCTGATGTCCGTTGCCCCAGTGATAAGTCGTGACTCCTTATATAGTTTCTGCATCTGACTTAGCTCTCAAAATCTAATTCCATCAACTGAGGGAAAGGCCAGCTCTCCCCGAGGAAGGAACCCACAATGCCACAGCAAGTGTGTATAGTAACGATTCCTTCAGTACTTTCCCAAAGTGACATATGGCTATTTATATGCTCAATTTTATACTGAGAAAAGGAGTTTCCAGATGGTTGAAGTCTACTGGCCATCAGGTCTGAGCTCACACTGATACTGGGAGCTTCACAACATAGTCACCACCTTCTGTCAGAATAGTGGCACAGGAAAGCAGGTGACAGATGAGGTTCTGTGCTTGGCCTGTCTCACAACCGGCCCGGTGGATCCACAGATCCACCCAATGGACACTTTTTTCTTAGAAGGTGGCAGAAACCTCACTAGAGTCCCCTGATCTTTGTATTGGAGGAAAGGTCAAGGTGAAGTCTAAATGTTCCTACTCCATCTAATATACCACCCCCTGCTTCAGCCAAAATGGTAGAGCAAAAGCAATACCACATCCCAAATGGAATGGGAGGAGTCAGTGCCATTGTCAAGTACTGAATGCAGGATTCAGGATGTTGGCCCACCTTATGCCTAGATGTAATGAGCAATCGAAGCTGCTCCCGTTACACACTTGTCTCCTAGACAACATCGGGGTTGCTGCTGCTACACCCGTGTTGCTGCTAAGGATCTGTGGTCACTATGTCTCTCCTTCAGGTCAACTGCTCAAGATTTATAGTCCCTAATCAGCACTTCCAATTTGTTCAACTAAGGTGACAGTCTTCTGCTCTGGCTGCTGGGGGAGGGAGTAAGGAAAGGTACAGTGCAGAAGGAAAGAGAAGAAGAAAATTAGCTGCCATTGCCCCTGTGGATAGAAGTCAGAGATGGAGTGGGGAGCGGTCTTGGGTAGAAATGGCAGAGCATGCAGGGACCAGGCCATGTAGGATATTTAGGCCCTGGTTAGGATTTTAACATTTTATAGGGAAATTCAAAACTATTGAAATATTACTAAGAAAGAGCATGACACAGGAAATTCTGCCTTTTACAAAGATTACTTGAGGTGCCTTTTGTAGAATGGACTGGAGTGGCATGACCAGATGTCGGAAATTTCCCACACATGAGAGACTTTGCGAGTCCTTCTGGGATATGATAGTGGCTTAGGCTAGAAAATGAAGTGGAAACACAGGGTAGTTTTGTAAAATAATCAAACTATTATATTTAATTGCCTTTAGGGCCATTGGGGTAGCATATACAAGGGTCAGAGATGGCCAGGATCCAGGCGTGCACCACGGGTGGGGCTCTGAGGCCCATCTAACCTGGGCTTGGGTGATAAGGAGGTGTGTTGTCTGTAAAGTATTTAAAATAATGATACGGCCCACTACAGACAATCTGTTCTTCATTATCATGCTCCAGAAGTGTTTTATTTTTCCTCTTTTTTTATGATTGTTCAATTACAGTTACCCCCATTTCCCCAACCCAATTACTCTCCCCTGCCCTACCCACCCCCACCTCCTACATTAATTTAAAAAATTTTAGATATATGTAAATTTACATATAAAAGTCACTTGTTTTAATGTCATGAGTTTTGATGAATTCACACATCTGTGCAAGAACCACTACAAATGTACATATATTATTTATACATAATATATAATTTATATATAATTCATATATAATATAAAATTTATATATTTAATTCAATTTATATATATAATATTTATGCATATATCCCATAGGGTTTTATTTTTGTTTTGTTTGCTGTACAGTTCAATGAATTTTTAGATCTGTTTTAACTCAGGGAACCATCACTATAATAAGAATATACAAGTCCCACCACACCAAAAATTATGTTAGTGATGGACCATTTTCCTCAGTAAAATCATTTCTTGGTCTAGATTCTAGCAATCCCTGTAGTTACCGTTGAATGTGTGTGTGTGTGCATTATATATAACTTTAAGTGAACACATGTTTATAATTGTCCTTGAGAGTCTGTCTACAAGGAGGCTACTTTGGAATTCTCTCAGGCACATACCTCACTCCGCACACCTCGCATGTGTGAACTCGATTACATGAATTCAGTATGGCATTGAGGTCACAAAGGTTCAGGGTCCCTTAGTTCACTTTGGGCATATTTTGTATTTCCAATACCAGTTATACTGCATATGTCTACATTTAAACAATTGACATGAAATGAAAAATGACAGCACAGTGATGGGAAAGGCAAAAAAAAAAAAACCCAAAAAACCCAAACCCTAAACCCAAAACTTAAATTATTTCAATTCTGTCATTCTAAGTGATCCCTTGGAATTTTTATTTGTGTTTTAAAATTTTTTGACAGTGGAACAATTGAAACCAGCTAGAATAGCTCCTGAAGAAACAATGACATGCATAGGACTGCAGTTTCTGATTTTTTTTGTGTGTGAAATGTGATTTTTATCAATTTCTGCCAAATGTTTCCTTTGTTCAAGACTTTTCTTAACTATTTATATATCTGTTGTGCCTTGTCAAAGAAAAAGTTGACAATTAAAATAACAGTTCTTCAACTATGAGTCAAGATTATTACCCATGAATATATGAAGATCAATTTTGACTTTGACAAATTTGTAGAATTTGAGGCTCAGAAAGAGAAGCTAAATTATGATTCATTTTACAACAACCAATATGTAGATGTAGTTTTTCCCATTTTTGATAAAAAATAAATTGATGTACTTTACAGGTGTGAAACAATTATTTTTTATTTTACCAAACGCAATTTAATTTTAATCAACTGTATGAATTATTTAATTTCTAGCATGAGTATGCATATGCAAAGTTTAACAAAGCATTTTTAATGTCTGCATTTCTGTTGTAATCTTTATCGTTATTCATTCCATTTCGTGATTATTACTGACGACAATTGTGTTGTGTTGAGAAGGGGGTTGTTATTCCTGGTGTGAAATATCCTGGGTGTGTGCACAAAGCTCATTTCTGGTTTTCCAAGGTGAGCGGCTTGGTGCAGGAAGGTGCTATTTAGTTAGCTGGGGAACACTGAAAGAGAACCCAGCTAAGAGATGACCATATTGCTGGGACTTACTGAGTTTGAGGTGTCACAGAAGGATTCATTAGAAGATATCATGTGGGCAGATGGATGCAAGACCCTGAAGCTCGGAAGAGAGGCTTAGCCTAATGTATCTATTTGTTAGTCATCAAGATGCTGGAACAGTGAGGATGGGTAGGACCGCCTAGGGAAAACATGCCTAGTGAGAATTTAAGATGGCCAAGAACTGATTTATGAGGAACATCGGCATCCAAAAGGAGATGAAGATGAGGCAGCAAAGAGAACTGGGGAGTCGTGATCAGAAAGTAGGAAGAAAAGGAGGAAACAGCCCTGGCTAGTGTAGCTCAGTGGATTGAGTGCGGGCTGGGAACCAGAGGGTCCCGGTTAGATTCCCAGTCAGGGCACATGCCTGGGTTGCAGGCCAGCCAGGTCCCCAGTGAGGGCCATGTGAGAGGCAACCATACATTGCTGTTTCTCTCCCTCTCTTTCTCCCTCCCTTCCCCTCTCTCTAAAAATAAATAAATTAAAAAAAATCTTAAAAAAAAAAAGAAAAGAAAAGGAGGAAACATGAGTTGTCACAGCAGCCGATGACAGAAGTTACTAAGGGACTGGGTAAGAAGAGACCAAAAAAGTACAGGTATATACAGGACTTGAAAAATAGAACTTTTTGCTCATTTTGGGAGAGCAGCTTCAGGAAGTACTGTGTATCGAAGCAACGTGAGACAGGTGAGGGGGAGATAGAAATTGAAGAATTAGGTGCAGGGAATGAAGACCACTGTTTGAAGAACTTTGAAACTGGGAGAGAAGAAGGTTGCTCTAGTAGTAGCTGTAGTTGCTGAAGGGTTCTGGGAGAGGGAGAGGCTAAGTGGAGGGCAGGGAGGGACAAACAGATAATTTGATTTCTTTGGTGAAAGAAACCTCAACAGACCTAGAGGAATTGGCCACTTAAAGGGTAATAGGAAGAGAGAAGAAAAAATATGTGAAAATGCAGATAATGTCAGTTAAACCTGTTACTGAAAATAAACCTACCAAAATTTTTATTGCTTTAGTACAGTATGACTTGTTAGTCCCCATGATCTTACCACACTTTTTCATTTTTAAAAATATATTTTTTAAGATTTTATTTATTTACTTTTAGAGAGAGGAAAAGAGTGGGAGAGAAACATCAGTGTGTGAGAGATACATGGATCGGTTGCCTCTCGCACGCCCCCAATTGGGGACCTGGCCTGCAACCCAGGCATGTGCCCTGACTGGGAACTGAACTGGAAACCTTTTGGTTCACAGGCCAGCCTTCAGTCCACTGAGCCACACCAGCCAGGGTCACACTGTTGCCATTTGATCTTAAATCTAGAAGTCTGAGGACTTTAGAAAGCTAGTATCATTTTGAATTTTGTAGCTTTAATTAACCTTTTCAAGTGACATTATCCAAAGGCACTATAAAGCTTTATTGTTGGGCCATATGACAATTGTCCAGACCATTGCTTTCTAAAGTGGTGCCAAAACCCTCATTTTCCCATTCTTTTTTGTTCTGAGACAGAAAAGTTTCATAATTTTATTTTGAAATTTATTAAGTTACTATTTTACTTTTTATTAGTGTCCAAGAAAATATTTCCTGGGTTATTTATGCTAAGTGGTGCTGCATTTTCAAATGCCACAGTACTATTTGTAACATTACAGACATGGTTTTATTAATCTTCTGTTAAATCTCGGTAAGACTTATAGTAGTTCATTCGAACTGTATCATATCAATTTATATTGTGTTTGCATATTGATTTTGATCCTGTGCTCTGAAGCTATTGTAGAATGCAGGTTTCCCCTCGAGTCTGTTTCCCCTTTCTTCCTGGTCACATGGCCACTCATCTAGATGCTACATTTCTCCATACTTCTCTACTCATGCGTGTCTTTCCTTGGTGCTGGTTAGACATGGCAGCCACCATGGAAACCTTGGTATGCCTGGTGCCCTACTAGCCAGGAACCTGGGTCACTTTGTAGAGCGGAGACTGTCTCTCCATACTGAATGTCTTGTGAAAGTGAAATAAACTTCTGTCCTGTTTGAGCCGCTCAGTTTTGACATGGAAGCTTAGACTTGATATAACGGAAATAAAAATTAGTACCTGAAAGTAGAGTTCTGACAAAATGAAAACCTAAAATAGTGTATATGTCATTGCGTGTGAGGCTAGCCTAGCTATTGGGTGGTAAAGAAATATTGTATATCTTGCAGACTAAAAAGCAGATGTACATATCATGCCATCACAAAGTTTTTGTTAAAAACTGTCAGTTATGGCAACTTAGAAAGCCACCCACGTGCCTATGGGGATGCTAACTTTATGGAGAGCAGTTGGATAGAGCATCGCATTATGGTACATCGACTGCTCCTTGCTTCTTTTAGTCGAAGCAAAGAAACGTGAATGCGAACAAGAATTGAAAAGTTAGTGAGCAGTGTTTGAAAATACAAGTGCTTTGGTATCACAAAGAACCAGAGCTAAAACTGTTTGTGTAAAGCCTTTCACAGAACTTGGTCATTGGGACTTTCAGCCAAATTAAGGGATAGAGGCAGTCTTCTGCCAGAAAATCTGATTAGCGTTGATATCCTGCTAAAGTTCTTAGTTTCAGATTTCCGTAGGGTACTCTCCCTTAAAATGAGGAAGAGGGAAATGGGCTTAAAACTGATTCTGGAATATAAGGCAGGCTTCAGAAGGTGATGTCCCAACAGGGAATATTCTGGACCTGAGGAAGAAAGAGAACTGCATATCACCTAAAGGTCCAGGATTTGGGGATAAAATAACTGGGATAACTAGAGGGGACCTCGTATTGTCTCCTTAGGAGGAAAAAGTTTATGTTTGGGAAGAAGAGTGCAGATTATTATTATATGATGAGCCAGGATGACAGGCTGCCCCAGATTGCAGGTTGCTACTTACAAATGTGGGTGCCCACTGAGAATTAGCCATTCCAGCCAAGGTGGGGGAGGTCACTATTATTCCATACAGGTATGACTTCTATGCTGGCCACTGTGAGTAGTTGGTTAAGATGATTATATTTTTATTATTTAATTTATTAATATAGCATGTATGCATATGTATATGCCTGGATAAATTTTTCTGATGTTGTACTAGCCTTCCATACTTACAAAAATCTTTTCTTGGGCAAGATTAAATCCAGATGCGTTGCTAGATTTGGTTTGCCAATATTGTATTAGGATTTTTCCATCTACATTCTTAAGTATGATAGGTCTGTAATTATCTAGTTCTCTACTTATCTAATATCTGTGTCAAGATTAAATCAGTTTCATAAAAGAAATTCGGTATTCTTTTTAACCTATTTCTTTTCTTTGATACTGGTTTGAAGGATTATCTCTTTGTAAAATTCTTTTATCAGTCTGACCCCTATCTTCTTTTTTTTGAACACAAGTTATGTGGCTCCTTTATTATCTAAATATGGTTAAAGAGATCTAAATGAACACATCATGACTGAATTTTTAAAGTTGTTGTTCAATGACAGTTGTCCCACATTTTCCCTGTTGTTCTCCCCTGCCCCGCCCCCTCTCCCCCAATGCACACTGGTGCAACCACCGTGGAAAACAGCACGGGATATGGAATTTCCCCAAAAACCTAAAAATGGAACTGACCTCTATCTTCTACTCACCATCCTTTCAGTTCCTTCTTCTCCAGTAACACGGGCCTGTGTTGGACCTGGGACATTCTGGGAAACAGATGACCCTAGCATTTTGCTCTCCCAATTTTCTCTTCTTGAAATACTCTCCTCCTAAATATCAACATGGTCGATTTCTTCCCTTCTGAATCTGCCTTCTCAGGGACCCCAACCTTGACCTTCAATCTAAAATATCAGATGAAATACCCTGGCTGGTGTGGCTCAGTGGATCGAGTGCTGGCCTGTGAACCAAAGGGTCACAAGTTTGATTCCCAATCAGGGCGCATGCCTGGGTTGCGGGCCAGGTCCCCAGTAGGGGGTGTGTGAGAGGCAACCACAATTGCTGTTTCTCTCCCTCTCTTTCTCCCTCCCTTCCTCGCTCTCTAAAAAATAAATAAATAAAATCTTTTAAAAAATGTTTTTAAAAAATTAGACAAACCAGTCCATCACACCCACCTTTGCTCCTTTCTGCCTCTGTCCAGAGCTTCTATCTCCCTCACCCTGTCCTCTCTTTTTAACACTCTATCATCTTCGAGCATGCAGTATAGTTTTTATTATTGAATCATCACGTTGCATACCTATTAGCATCCCAGAGGGGAAGAACTTAGATTTTTTTCTTTATTAAGTAAATTCTGGTAATTTATACTTTTCCATGATGTTGCCACTTCTCTAAGTTGTAACATTTGTTAGAAAATGTTATTCAAACTAATTTCATAAGAATTTAAGAATATATGTGACATATCCTGCTTTTTTCATTCCTAATTTGTCTCTTCTGCCCCATTCTTTGATCAGCCTTACTTCAGCATAGTTTGTTCGGTGACTATTTCCAAAGGATCAGCTTTAAATTTGCTTATTTCATTTAATTTTCTCTGCTTTTTACTAATTCACGCTATTATCTATATTATGTTTTCTTCACTCTTTTGGCTCATACTATTTTTTAAGCTTCTTGAATTGAATAGTTAACTCGCTTATTTTCAATAGCTTTTTTTTAAGGAAAGTGCTTTTAGTGTTATAATGAGATTTTCGTTCCACATATGCTACATCCCACAAGTGTTGATGTGTGATTTGTTTATTGCCATTGGGCTTTAAATATGTTACAATTTCCATTGTGTTGCACTGATCCATTAGTTATATAGGAGTGTGTAAGGTTTTGAGGGGGCTGTAGCTTACTGCTGAGTCCTAATTTTTTGGTATCATGGACAGAGATAATGTACTGTGCGATGCTGATTATTTGAAATGTTTAAGGATTATTTTATTATCTAGTACTTACTCAAATTTTGTAAATATTCTTTGCATACCAAGGTGTGTGTGTGTGTGTGTGTGTGTGTGTGTGTGTTTGTATATCAATCTTGTTAATTCTGTTGCTCCTTTCTTTATTTCCAGATTTTTGGCAGAAAAAATTCTAATAAGAATGTGGAAAAATTACCACTATATTTTTGGGGGTTCAATTTGGCTTTTAATAATGTCAGTTTTTGGCTAACAAGTATACAGGAGATGCTGGAAAGAGTGCCTAAGTTCTTGATTGTTAAGTTGAATTCTGCATTTCCCACTTACAAATTCTGCCTCATTTCTAAGGATGTCTTCCTTACATTCTCTTTGACATTAACATCGACACACAAATCTTATTTTGGTCAGTATTTTTCTGATATATTTATTTCTACCCAGTTATTTTAATCTTTCTGGGTCATTTGTTCTACAGACGTGTTTCTGTTTTAGTAACCCATTGCCTCAAATAACCTAACAATAGCTGTTTTATTGTAATGCAACACGTTTCCAGTTATTTCCATCATCATTCCTTTCACATTTTCCCTTTTTTATTAACTGTAATCTTTATATTTTATTTTTTTACCTTTCCAATTTAAGTATATCACTATTTTTAAATACGTTTCCTATTTTCTTTAACTCTAACCTTATAACTAAAATCATGTCTAAGTGTATATCTCCATCCTCCTCCAAACAAAACAAGAATTTTTCACATTTTTAACCCCAACTCTTGATTAAAAGTTGGCCTGATGTGGCATTTTTTATTGGTAATTACTTCTTTTCAGGTTACTTCCATCAGATTTTTAATACTCTGCTGTCTGCTGTCAATTTGTCTTTCCATGCCATGAAGTTAAAATAACTCTTCTCTCTGTTACCATTTATTTTATTATTATTATTTTTTAAATCTTCATCTTTTAAAATGTTCTCTTTATTCTTGAGCTTCTGAAATTTTCACTAAGAAATGTTCGCGTGTGGATGTATTTTTATTCATCCTTAGAGCTTCCATCTGTCTTCTTATATTATCAATCTGTTCTTACATGTTGTCTAATTTTTCCATTAGAGCCCTTAACATATTAGCCGTAGATACCTGAGACTCCCTGTCGGATATTTCCCAAACCTGTGTCTCATCTGCTTATGGTTCTGATGTCTAGTTTGCCGCTTCAGACAGTGTGTGGTATGGTGTGTGCATGTGTGTGCGGTGTGTGTGTGTTTTCCTTTTCACATGCCTTGTAATTTTTTACTCAGAGCTGGACACGGCGTATGGCATCATGGAAATGGAGGTGTGGGCCTGTGGTGTAAGATCATTGTGTTAACCTGGCCAGGATTCGACTCTGTTTCGTGCTGGCTATGACTATAAGTGCCAGACGTTCCAGTTTCTCCAACATCCTTGTTTTTGTTCCCTCTCAACTTTGGGACTCGCTAGGTACCCCTTCCGAGATGGAACCTGGGCCTTGCAGCTCTGGTACTTGTCATCCACTGTTATTATCCTGGAGTCCTGCTGGTGTGATAAAGTGGAATGAGAGACACTCAATAATTTTCTGATTAAATCTCAGTCTCTTAATGGGCTGATGTCCCTGAGCTGTGACCACCCCAAGTGTTTCTAGGCTCCCCCTCTTAGATAAAACAGAAGGACTATCAGAAATGCCTTTCTCAGAGGTGGACTTTGGCTATGGCTATACCCCTGGTAAAAAACCGTTTCCCGTAGGGCACAGGGTTTTTCCTGGAGGATGGTTTATGTGCATTTCACAATGATTAATCTTCTCTACACCCTGATAAAACCAACAGGGGATCCTTCTAGTCTCTTCACCGTGAGTGCTGGGTGGGCTCCTAGAGATAAAGCCCATGAAACTATGCGGTGCCCCTTACGCTGCCCCCGGGAGGCGCTCACCCACACTCAGCCTCCTGCCAATTTTCTAAATCACCGTGCATGTATTCCTATCAGTTTATAGCTCCACTCGCTTCTGTGCCAAGAAAGCAGCTCTCGGGTGCTCCGACTCTGAACTGATCTCTCTCTGCAGTGTTCATGGGTGGCAGTTGGTCCTGCCCCCTCAGTTCTCTGACGGGTGTGAGAAAATTGTTGATTTTCTGTGGTTCAGCTTTTTTTGTTGTTGTGAGGATGAGACTGCCGACTTCTAAGCTCTTTACATATCAGAGCTAAATATTTTAAATCATTTTGAAATTTACTTTATTATTTTAGAAAGTGTTTGACTGCAGGCGTTGTTTTTTTCCTTTTTAAATGTAACTGGAAACCCCACACAGTCACCACGTCCAGGGAGTAGGCTCGGCCCTGACCCCCATCCTTGTGAAGCTCCCCATTTGTTCCCTGTCGCCGAGGGAAACTCTGGCCAGGTCTGCCAGGCCCCAATCTGGACAACTGTCAGACCAGGAGCTTTGGCCTTTGCTTTACTGTTCTATTTCTGGTCCGTGGGATTGTTTCACTTGCTAAGAGCTACAGCTATTTAAAAAATATTTTTATGTTTTGTCTCTCATCGTTGGGATAGAGGAGGACAGATTTAAAACCTGGACTAATTGCAATTATGTTGACCTGCACTTTGACTTTTAGATTTGTGTGATATAAATAATCATACACCTCAATTATATTTAGCCCCTTTTGGACCATAATTTTTTTTCCATGGTGGATAAAATATTATAGAATAAAATTAATTCTAACAATCTATTCAAAGGGGTCTTCCTTGGTTTCTACAAAAGATTGTATTGCCATGTTGCCTTATGAACTATGTTCAGTTTATTATGTCACTGCATATCTAACTTCTAAATATTTTAATATCTGAAAGTTTTCCCATGCCACTTGGAATTATGACAGTGCAAAAACATGACCAGAATTGGTCACGGAGTTATTTAAATGCCTGATAGAATTTATTATGTGCTGGTCCCTTCTGAAAACAAAGGGCAAAAATAGTCGTGTTTACATGTCTTCAAATGGTAATTATAGGTCAGACACTGTTATGGAAAAAGTAAGTAGCCCATCGTATTTTTCACATCTTTTGGACTTAGGTCATATAAATGATTAGAAAACATAATAATGTTTGCCCCAGTATGAAATTGACTTAGAGTTATGAGTCTTCAAACTTTCTGGGAGATTTTTTCCATTTCCCAGCTGTGCACGTAGCTGCATTTCAGGATCTATGGGCCAAAGGGCGCTGTGGGAGGAGCCAAACTTGGAAGCTTTGCAAACCATTTTTAGAAGTGATTCTTCTCTAAGTACTTTCCCAAGGAAATAAAATGATATCTTCATGGTTAAAATGATCATGCACTTAACATAATCGTGGGTACTTGCAGAGTGTCTCTCTCTCGAATGTGAATTATGACCAAGACAAATGGTTGCTTTACCTTACAGACGGGAAATCGCAGAAATGGGAAGTTTCATTTGGCTGCTCTGTTCACAGAGCCAGAAATGCGTGTTGAAGCTCACGTGAGAGCACAGGACTTCAGGGAGAATCCTTTTCCTTTCCATTTTAGGTCAGTCTCTGCCTCCGTGAGCCGATTAAACCCTCTCTGTTCCCCCCAAGAGTACTGGGGACTCTTCTTCTGCCCTGGACTGGCACTTTTGCCAGAATCATGGAAAATGCATTAAAGAAAGCAAAGATAGGGAAACAAAATGAGAATTTTATTTCAATGCCTCAGACTCTAACCTATGCAGTGCACGTCTGCCCTGGATGTGCACAGGGGCATGGGAAAGTGATGCCCGGCCCAGCAGTGAACTCTGTGTGGGGACTGATCTCACCTTCTCTGCTCTCTTTCCCTGTTTGCCCCCCTAGAAGCTACTTGACAGTTGAGGTTGGCAGACTTGAATTCCACCCTGACGCTTAAGAAGTCATCTGTGGGGAACTCTGCTGCCAGCGTGGCTATTTCAGGGAAGAGAAAGAGACGAAGGGGTTTGCTCCTTGCCAAGTGCATTGTTCCAGGATGAGAAGGCTGGAGGAGCAGAAAGGATGCTTTGCTCCTACAGTGTCCGCCTTTTCAGCGCAAGGCAAGCTGCTGCCATTATTTCATCTATAATCTACATTGGTAAAGACACATAATAGACATTTTATATAATGCAATGTAAGAAGTCAGAAAACCAGAAAGTTCTCTGACAGGAACACCTTACAACTTGATGCTAAAGAAAATGTCCTTGTAAAATGAGCATTGTGCTTTTCATGAAAACTGTCCCTTCATTTCCTGAAGTTTAACCGGCAGGCGTAGCACTTCATTCCATCTCATATAGCGACTGATTGCTCAGGGCAGCGTATTCCTTTAAAAGTCACGCTTTTACAGCTTTTTGGTAATTGCATTCTGTATGTGCAACGATCTGAAAGCTATCTGAGGGAAAGAGCATAATATTACACATGTGTTAGAGAAAGATGCCGCACCTCTGCCCCATTTCCTGAGGCTTGCGCATCCGCGTGGTGCTGATACAGTAATACGATAGACACATTTTTAATTTGTATTACTCTGGTTTGCAATTTATACAGACCATTTGAAAAAGAAAAATAGACCTATTTAAATCCTTCATTCACGGTTAATTAGGTATTTGAAAGGGTTAATCAATGACTTACCCAATACATTTCTAAACCACTGCAGTGTGCTTTGCAAAACATCCAGTAGTCGATAAACAGATTAAAGGAGAAGATATTCAGTGCTGAACAGAACATGCATTAAAGCATAATAATCTGGGAAAAACTTATACATGAGGAGCAAACTGGCAGCTTATTCAAGCCCAGGGTTAAAAGTCCAAAGGAAGAGAACAGCAGGATATAGAGGCCATATTAATCGAAATACAGGTCAAATGAATCTATTGACATAATTAGCAGATGGTTATTAATAACATTACAGAAGCAGTCGGTGTGTGTGTGTACATACACACTGTTTGAATGAGTTCAAAAGAACCCTACATTTATCGTAATTAAATTATTAGTATGGAAAGGCACCGTAGGCTGTGGGGGCCATAGCAGCAGGCCAAGTCATGCAGCCAATTTGTTTTCTCACTAAAAGAAAATGTTCAGAATTTTTATATCTTATCAAACTGAATCTGTAGAGTAGAAATTATTATGGCTCTCAGGACTGAGTGGCCCACCTGTACCTTCAGTGTTTGTGAAACCATGGACCAGATAGCTTCGGGATGTGTAAAAAAGAAAGAGGGAAACAAAAAAAAATTCTTTTTATATATGAGGTAAGTCTCTTAGCTAAGCAAATTCTCTACTTCTATATCTTTGCTCCTGGATAAACATATAAAAGTAAGGGCTAAAGAATTAAGTTTCAGATTTTTTAAAAAGACTGCATAGATTTAAATGCAAAACACAGAGAACAATGCCAACTATAGTTAAAGCTATAGATTTAAAAGAAAGAAAACAAAAAGACTCTCTTTTCTCTTTTCTTTGTATTTTTAATGTTATTTACTTTAATCTTGGACTGCTTTTGTTTATCTGGTGAGAAGAAGGAGGCAGACTTTTCTTTAATCAGTAAGATGGATTTTTTTTTTTTTTTTTTGCTAACAAAACTGTTGTGTCTTGGACTTGTAAGCAAACCCAACAATTAAGAAGGAAAGAGGTTTTTTTTTTTTTAATAGGCAAAACTTCAGACTCTAAAAATTTTAGCAAAAACAACAATAATGCAAAAGAGTTTTTTAAGATATGTTTCCTACAGAGGAAAGTGTATCGTAGAAAGTTCTGGAAGATGTGGGTCAGTATATAACTGGGGAACACTGCGTTTGTGGGGGGTGTTATATGTAGGTGAGAGTTTCCAAGTCAGGGCTGTGGTCTTCGGGAATTCCAGGTGTTAGAATACTATTAATCCTGGCAGAATGTCTAGAAGATCAGGAAATTAAGAAATAACTTTCCTGACGGGGTCTCTCCTTGACTCTGAATCTGATCTCTCCATATCTGATCAAATCGATGTTACTTGCCGCAGAAGAATTGATGCTTTTGTATACAATGTGCAGGAACCCGGAGGCCAGCTTTATTGACGGTCACTGGTATTTACTGTTTGTTGACAGTGTGCCTGACACTTTTCAGAACACTGGACCCATTTAACTAACCCACTGAACAACCCTTCCTATAAACATCTCCATTTTTACAGATGAAAAACCTGGTAGAGAGATTAACTTAATTGTCCAAGTTCAAACAGCTAGACAGAGTGAAGCTGAGATGTAAGTGTTCTGGCTCCAAACTACTCTTTCTACTTTGCTACCACTGCCTCTCCGTAGACAAGATACCTCTTCTCGACCTTGCCTCTCTGCGCCTTCTCCTAACCCATGAGCAAGCACTTGCCTCTCTCCTAACCAATGAGCAAGCACTTGCCTCTCTCCTAACCAATGAGCAAGCACTTGCCTCTCTCCTAACCAATGAGCAAGCACTTGCCTCTCTCCTAACCAATGAACAAGTACTATAAAGGGCCAGACAAGTGAGGGCCCTGTAAGTATTGGTAGCCACAGAGTGAACCGAGAACCTTGGGAGAAGGAATCTCCCACTCCATGCATCGCCCTCCCACCACAA